>LT669789.1:14238748-14664010 GCA_900128785.1 Arabis alpina | reverse complement strand
CATATCTAGCGGCAATATTGAATCCATATTAGTGACTTCAACTCTTCTTTCTGCAATGCTCCTAAATGATCTATACGCTATAATTAAGCTCCACACGTACATAAACATGCAAAGACTCTAAAAGACTTGAAAAACACCGAAAAGACTCTATAAAAAGGACTTATACCAATTTTCTTTGCGAGTTCTAATAATTCAGACAAGCATTTATGTTCTGGTTTGATTTGTTCACAAAATCCATAAAACAAATTTCTTTGCGAATAAGTAATTCTGCTCATTTATGACTTAGCTCCGGTTCTTAATCAATGTTGTCGCATCTAATTAAATAAACCTAGGATATCTAATTCAGGGTGATCAATCCTAAAATCCGATTTAAAGCAATCTAGATGAAGAACAATAACATAAATCCTAACAATAATTCAACTCTAACAATTCGTCATTAACATTTGAAATCCCCACTAAAATAAAAATTTCTCTTTGTCTCAATAGAAATAAGATGTGTGTCTAAAAACTAGAAGAAACTATATAAATAGTCTGAAAATCCGTGATGGGCTTTCATTGTAAACTTTTAGTATTCTGATGCGAAAAGAAAATCTTCAAAACTAAAATCGTGATTCCTTCTCCTCATGGCTTAGTGTCGTTCGACACACTCTTGGTGTCGACGACCCCAATATATGACGGTGTCTATCGACACCAATATCTCACGGCAATTTGAATCTGTTTTAGCGACTTCAGCTCCTCTTCCTCTAATGTTCCTTTATGATCTATACGCTATAATTAAGCTCCACACGTACAAAAGCATGCAAAGACTCTAAAAGACTTGAAAAACACCGAAAATACTTATAAAAAGGACTTATACCAAATTTCTTTGCGAGTTCTAATAATTCAAACAAGCATGTATGTTCAGGTTTCATTTGTTCACAAAATCCATAAAACAAATTTCTTTGTGCAGAAGTAATTCTGCTCATCTATGACTTAGCTCCGGTTCTTAATCAATGTTGTTGCATCTAATTAAATCATACTAGGATATCTAATTTAGGGTGATCAATCCTAAAACAGATTTAAAGCAATTAGATGAAGAACAATAAGATAAATCCGAACATAATTCAACTCTAACAATTCGTCATCAACCTCTGAAATCCACAAAACCTAATAGCTCTAAAAAACAATTCTCTTTGTCTAATAGAAATAAGATGTGTGTCTAAAAACTGAAGAACATATAAATAGTCATAAAATCCGTGATGGGCTTTCATTGTAAACTTCTAGAACTTCTGCTGCGAAAAAAAAAATTTCAAAACTGGAAAATCGTGATTCGCTTCTCCTCATGGCTTAGTGTCGTTCGACACACTCTTGGTGTCGATCGACCCCAATATCAGACGATGTCGATTGACACCAATAGCTGACGGCAATATTGAATTCATTTTAGCACTTAGCTCTCTTTTGCAATGCTCCAAATGATCATACGCTATAATTAAGCTCCACACGTACAAAAACATGCAAAGACTCTAAAAGACTTGAAAAACACCGGAAAGACTCTATAAAAAGGTTATGTCACAAAAACCTTAGCTCTCCGGTTCTTAATCAATGTTGTCGCATCTAATTAAATCAACCTAGGATATCTAATTCAGGGTTATCAATCCTAAAATAAGATTTAAAGCAATCTAGATGAAGAACAATAAGATAAATCCTAACGATAATTCAACTCTAACAATTCCTCATAAACCTTTGAAATCCCCAAAACCTAACAACTCTAAAAAACAATCTCTCTTTGTCTCAATAGAAATAAGATGTGTGTCTAAAAATCTAGAAGAAGTCTATATAAATAGCCTGAAAATCCGTGATGGGCTTTCATTGTAAACTTCTGGAACTTCTGCTGCGAAAAGAAAATCTTCAAAACTGGAAAATCGTGATTCCCTTCTCCTCATGGCTTGTGCGTTAGACACACTCTTGGTGTCGATCGACCCCAATATCTGACGGTGTCGATTGACACCAATATCTTTCGGAATATTGAATCTATTTTAGCAACTTCAGTTCCTCTTTCTGCAATGCTCCTAAATGATCTATACGCTATAATTAAGCTCCACACATACAAAAATATGCAAAGACTCTAAAAGACTTGAAAAACACCGAAAATACTCTATAAAAAGGACTTATACCAAATTTCTTTGCGAGTTCTAATAATTCAAACAAGCATTTATGTTCAGGTTTGATTTGTTCACAAAATCCATAAAACAAATTTCTTTGTGAATAAGTAATTCTGTTCATCTATGACTTAGCTCCAGTTCTTAATCAATGTTGTCGCATCTAATTAAATCAACCTAGGATATCTAATTCAGGGTTATCAATCCTAAAATCAGATTTAAAGCAATCTATATGAAGAACAATAAGATAAATCCTAACGATAATTCAACTCTAACAATTCCTCATCAACCTTTGAAATCCCCATAACCTAACAACTCTAAAAAACAATCTCTCTTTGTCTCAATAGAAATAAGATGTGTATCTAAAAATCTAGAAGAAGTCTATATAAATAGTCTGAAAATCCCTGATGGGCTTTTATTGTAAACTTCTGGAACTTTGCTGCGAAAAGAAAATCCTCAAAACTGGAAAATCGTGATTCCCTTCTCCTCATGGCTTAGTGTCGTTCGACACACTCTTGGTGTCGATCGACCCCAATATCTGACGGTGTCGATTGACACACATATCTGGCGGCAATATTGAATCCATATTAGTGACTTCAACTCTTCTTTCTGCAATTCTCCAAAATGATCTATACGCTATAATTAAGCTCCACACGTACATAAACATGCAAAGACTCTAAAAGACTTCAAAAACACCGAAAAGACTCTATAAAAAGGACTTATACCAATTTTCTTTGCGAGTTCTAATAATTCGGACAAGCATTTATGTTGTGGTTTGATTTGTTCACAAAATCCATAAAACAAATTTCTTTGCGAAAAGTAATTCTGCTCCTTATGACTTAACTCCGGTTCTTAATCAATGTTGTCGCATCTAATTAAATAAACCTAGGATATCTAATTCAGGGTGATCAATCCTAAAATCAGATTTAAAGCAATCTAGATGAAGAACAATAACATAAATCCTAACAATAATTCAACTCTAACAATTCGTCATTAACATTTGAAATCCCCACTAAAAAAACAATCTCTCTTTGTGTCAATAGAAATAAGATGTGTGTCTAAGAACCTAGAAGAAAACTATATAAATAGTCTGAAAATTCGTGATGGGCTTTCATTGTAAACTTTTACAATTTCTGATGCTAAAAGAAAATCTTCAAAACTAGAAAATCGTGATTTCCTTCTCCTCATGGCTTAGTGTCGTTCGACACACTCCTGGTGTCGATCGGCCCAAATATATGACGGTGTCTATCGACACCAATATCTCACGGCAATATTGAATCCGTTTTAGCTACTTCAGCTTCTCTTTCTGCAATGCTCCAAAATGATCTATACGCTATAATTAAGCTCCACACGTACATAAACATTCAAAGACTCTAAAAACCTTGACAAACACCGAAAAGACTCTATAAAAAGAACTTATACCAAATTTCGTTGCGAGATCTAATAATTCAGACAAGCATTTATGTTCAGGTTTGATTTGTTCACAAAATCCATAAACCAAATTTTTTTGCGAATAAGTAATTCTCCTCCTCTAAGACTTAGCACCGGTTCTTAATCAATGTTGTCCATCAAATTAAATCAACCTAGGATATCTAATTCAGGGTGATCAATCCTAAAATCAGATTTAAAGCAATCTAGATGAAGAACAATAAGATAAATCCTAACAATAATTCAACTCTAACAATTCCTCATCAACCTTTGGAATCCCCAAAACCTAACAACTCTAAAAAACAATCTCTCTTTGTCTCAATAGAAATAAGATGTGTGTCTAAAAACCAAGAGGAAAATCTTAAAAACTACAAAATCGTGATTTCCTTCTCCTGATGGCATAGTGTCGTTCGACACACTCCTAGTGTCGATCGGCCCAAATATATGATGGTGTCTATCGACACCACTATCTCACGGCAATATTGAATCCATTTTAGCAAATTCAGCTCCTCTTTCTCCAATGCTCGAAAATGCTCTTTACGCTATAATTAAGCTTCACACTTACATAAACATTCAAAGACTCTAAAAACCTTGAAAAACACCGAAAAGACTCTATAAAAAGAACTTATACCAAATTTCTTTGCGAGATCTAATAATTCAGACAAGCATTTATGTTCAGATTTGATTTGTTCACAAAATCCATTAACCAAATTTCTTTGCGAAAAAGTAATTATGCTCATCAAAGACTTAGTTTCGGTTCCTAATCAATGTTGTCGCATCAAATTCAATCAACCTAGGATATCTAATTCAGGGTGATCAATGCTAAAATCAGATTTAAAGCAATCTAGATTAAGAACAATAAGATCATCTTAACAATAATTCAACTCTAACAATTCATCATCAACCTCTGAAATCCACAAAACCTAACAGCTCTAAAAAAATCTCTCTTTGTCTCAATAGAAATAAGATGTGTGTCTAACAACCTAGAAGAAAACTATATAAATAGTCTGAAAATTTGTGATTGGCTTTCATTATAAACTTTTAGAACTTCTGATGCGAATAGAAAATCTTCAAAACTGGAAAATCATGATTTCCTTTTCCTCATGGCTTAGTGTCGTTCGACACCCTTCTGGTGTCAATCGACCCCAATATCTACCGGTGTCGATCGACACCAATATTTGACAGCAATATTGAATCCGTTGTACCGACTTCAACTCCTCTTACTGCAATGCTCCAAAATGCTCTATACTCTCAAATTAAGCTCCACACGTACATAAACATTCAAAGATTCTAAAAGACTCGAAAAACACCGAAAAGACTCTATAAAAAGAACTTATACCAAATTTCCTTGCGAGGACTAATAATTCAGACAATCATTTATTTTCAGGTTTGATTTATTCACAAAATCCATAAACCAAATTTCTTTGCGAATAAGTATCTCTGCTCATCTAAGACTTAGTTCTGGTTCCTAATCAATGTTGTCGTATCTAATTAAATAAACCTAGGATATCTAATTCAGGGTGATCAATCCTAAAATCAGATTTAAAGCAATCTAGTTGAAGAACAATAAGACAAATCCTAACAATAATTCAACTCTAACAATTCTTCATTAACATTTGAAATCCCCAAAACCTAACAACTCTAAAAAACAATCTCTCTTTGTCTCAATAGAAATAATATGTGTGTCTAAAAACCTAGAAGAAAACTATATAAATAGTCTGAAAATCCTGATGGGCTTTTATTGTAAACTTCTGGAACTTCTTATGCGAAAAGAAAATCTTCAAAATTGGAAAATCGTGATTCCCTTCTCCTCATGGCTTAGTGTCGTTCGACACACTCTTGGTGTCGATCGACCCCAATATATGATGGTGTCGATTGACACACATATCTGGCGGCAATATTGAATCCATATTAGCGACTTCAACTCCTCTTTCTGCAATGCTCCAAAATGATCTATACGCTATAATTAAGCTCCACACGTACATAAACATGCAAAGACTCTAAAAGACATTAAAAACACCGAAAAGACTCTTTAAGAAGGACTTATACCAAAATATTTCTATACGAGTTCTAATAATTAAGACAAGCATTTATGTTCAGCTTTGATTGGTTCACAAAATCTATAAACTATTCTGCTCATCTAAGACTTAGTTTCGGTTCCTAATCAATGTTGTTGCATCAAATTCAATCAACCTAAGATATCTAATTCAGGGTGATCAATCCTAAAATCAGATTTAAAACAATCTAGGTGAAGAACAATAAGATAAATCCTAACAATAATTCAACTCTAACAATTCATCATTAACATTTGAAATCCCCAAAACCTTACACCTCTAAAAAAACAATCTCTCTTTGTCTCAATAGAAATAAGATGTGTGTCTAAAAACCTAGAAGAAAACTATATAAATAGTCTGAAAATTCGTGATGGGCTTTCATTGTAAACTTTTAGAACTTCTGATGCGAAAAAAAATCTTCAAAACTGGAAAATCGTGATTTCCTTCTCCTCATGGCTTAGTGTCGTTCAACACACTCCTGGTGTCGATCGGCCCCAATATTTGAAGGTGTCTATCGACACTAATATCTCACGGCAGTAGTGAATCCGTTTTAGCGACTTCAGCTCCTCTTTCTTGAATGCTTCAAAATGTTCTTTACTCTCTAATTTAGCTCCACACGTACATAAACATGCAAAGACTCTAAAAGACTTGCAAGACACCGAAAAGACTCTATAAAAGGACTTATACCAAATTTCTTTGCGAGTTCTAATAATCAAGACGAGCATTTATATTAAAGTTTGATTGGTTCACAAAATCCACAAACTAAATTTCTTTGCGAATAAGTAATACTGCTCATCTAAGACTTAGTGTCGGTTCCTAATCAATGATGTCGCATCAAATTAAATCAACCTAGGACATCTATTTCACTGTGATCAATCCTAAAATCAGATTTAAAGCAATCTAAATGAAGAACAAAAAGATAAATCCTAACAATAATTCAACTCTAACAATTCGCCATCAACCTTTGAAATCCACAAAAACTAACAGCTCTAAAAAAAATCTCTCTTTGTCTAGGAAATTCGTGATGGGCTTTCATTATAATCTTTTAGAACTTGTGATGCGAAAAGAAAATCTTCAAAACTAGGAAATCGTGATTTCCTTCTGCTTATGGCTTAGTGTCGTTCGACAAACTCCTGGTGTCGATCGGCCCCAATATATTACGGTGTCTATCGACACCAATATCTCAGGGCAATATTGAATCCGTTTTAGCAACTTCAGCTCCTCTTTCTCCAATGCTCAAAAATGCTATTTACTCTCTAATTAAGCTCCACACGTACATAAACTTGCAAAGACTCTAAAGGACTTGAAAAACACCGAAAAGACTCTATAAAAAAGACTTATACCAAAAAAATTCTATACAAGCATTTATAGTCAGGTTTGATTGGTTCACAAAATCCACAAACCAAATTTCTTTGCGAATAAGTAATTCTGCTCATCTAAGACTTAACTCTAGTTCTTAATCAATATTGTCGCATCTAATTAAATCAACCTAGGATATCTAATTCAGGGTGATCAATCCTAAAATCAGATTTAAAGCAATTTAGATGAAGAACAATAAGAAAAATCCTAACAATAATTCAACTGTAACAATTCCTCATCAACCTTTGAAAATCCCAAAACCTAATAGCTCTAAAAAACGATCTTTCTTTGTCTTAATTGAAATAAGATGTGTGTCTAAAAACCGAGAAGAAAACTATATAAATAGTCTGAAAATCCGTGATAGGCTTTCATTGTAATCTTTTGGAACTTCTACTGCGAAAAAAAAATCTTCAAAACTGGAAAATCGTGATTCCCTTCTCCTCATGGCTTAGTGTCGTTCGACACACTCTTGGTGTCGATCGACCCCAATATCTGACGGTGTCGATCGACACCAATATCTGACGGCAATATCGAATCCATCTAAGTGACTTCTGCTCCTCTTTCCGCAATGCTCCATAATCTCCAATTAAGCTTCACACGTACATAAACCTGCAAAAACTCTAAAAGACTCAAAAAACAACGAAAATACTCTACAGTCAAGTAGATAGGATGACCGTCTCACTGGGTATTTATGATAATACTCACGCATCTCGTTTTTCCACGTGATGCAGGTAAAGGTAAATTGTGACCGTGAGATCATGGGTATGAGGAGGAGGATGATCTTGGGTTTCGTTTAAGTTGTGTTTTCATTGTTGTTTAGCATTGCTGGCTAGGTTGTTGGATAGCCTGGAATTGATTGAATTGGTTTTATTGGTCATGTGTTGAATTGAATTCTTTTCGGATTAAATGGTTTAATTTGAATTGTGTTATTTTCCGGTGGTTTGTTGTGTGGTTTGTTTTGACATTGAGGATTAGCATTTATGCGAATATTAATCCGAATTCAAAGATTAATTGGTAAAAACAAAATGGGTCGGATTGTTTCAGCATGGGCCTCCTTGTTGTTTTAAAATTGATTTTCAACGTAGACAACATTTTATCTACATTAGTCCCTGCTCATTGCTGAACCAGAACATCCTCTCATGCCAAAAAAAGACACATAGCATGTAAAGCTAGTGCTTTAGTCAAAATTTCAAACTATGACGAGGAGGAACAAGGTTCATCTAAGATCAGTAGTAGTATAACCCGCCGTATGTTTAGCGTAAGTTTATTGTTATACTAAAATAAGATTTTAGTTTTATAATTGTACTGAATTTCGCAATAGTATAACCTGCCTTATGAAATGTTTCTCAATCATGTTGATATTGAGGGTTTATAAGATGATAAATATATTCCTTCAAAACTTTGTTATTTACATATATGTAGTATTCAATTAATCATATTATCAAAATAACCCATTAAAATTTTGAGAATAAAAAATTCTATTTATTTTTCGATCCCTTTCTGAAATATGATCGCCTTTTATGTTTTTATATTTTTCGTTTTTATAAAATAATTTCTTTCTTTATATATTTTTGTATTTTAAAAAGTGAGATTTTTGCAAACATTTTGAAAATTTGATATTTTTGAAAAGTGACACCTCAAAAGTGAAATCTCTTAAAAATCCCCCAATTTAATTTGCCTATTCCTCTTTCTTTTTAAATATTTTTTCAGGCATCTCTAATAATAATATAATTAAATTGTAACATTTTGATATAATTGGA
Organism: Arabis alpina; assembly: GCA_900128785.1. NCBI lineage: Eukaryota > Viridiplantae > Streptophyta > Magnoliopsida > Brassicales > Brassicaceae > Arabis > Arabis alpina. Next base: position 14,655,271 of record LT669789.1, on the reverse strand, counting down.
AACCAAACTATCTCATTTATCCACGAAAGAATCTCAAGATCCAAAATGAATCATTACGAAACAAAAAGCTATAGGTACAAGTGAAACTTTAATCAACCGTAATTCCTCAAGATCTTTGTTCTGACAGAAACAGGAATAGTAACGTTGTGAACTCCATCAGTCCAGCACAAGCTCCCAAAATAAAAATCACTGTTCACCTTATGATTCGTTCTCACTCTCACACTAAAAGTAATCTTGGTGGTGTTGGAACCGAAAATAAGGGTATTCGGATTCACCTCGAGCTCAATACCGGAAGGTGGTTCAACTATAGGCCTATATACCGAACCGGATGGTCCAACATTCGTTACAGTTCTAGTCAAAGTGACCTCTCCAGTGAGACTTGGGATTGTGATGGAAGGCATGTTGAAATCGAGCATAGATGGCTTTGGCCAAGGGCATTTGTAAGCTTGGCCAAGTAGTTTGGAAATGGATGCATCATCGTAGTCCGCTGAACACAAGTAATGAACATAGTCATCGATTCCCATGTCGTAGACAAGTCCCGGTTCTGCCACTTTCCCTGGGTTAATAAGGCCGCCTCCATAATCAAATGGATCAGCAAGTTTACGTGTTGATCCCTCTGAAAATATAGGCTCTCCAAATGGATCGGTCCTCCATGCTTCATTCCAATACGAAGGAAAAAACATTTTGTGTTGTTGGTGTGTTTTTTTTCACATTTGGATAGGTCAATATCGATATGGTTGGTTAAAATGATTTACTTTTCTCTATTCAGAAAAATCAAAATCTAATTGAAACCAGAAAACAAATCCAAATCAAACTGATCCAAAATTGGTAACTAGTTTTGTTAAAACCGAACTAAACCTTGATTAAACATCTCTTTTTTTAGCATGGTCTACTTTTTTTAGCATGGTTTCTGAGTAAGTACCTGTTGTGACAAGAGCAGATCGGATTGCAGCAGGAGACCAGTCAGGGCGAATTTGTCTGAGTAGTCCAACGATTCCGGACACAACAGGAGTTGCCATTGATGTTCCGGACATGAACTTATAGACACCAGATACTGCAGAAAGAACGTTAACACCCGGGGCTGCTATGTCTGGCTGCATTATATTATTCAGTAGAATCCCAAAAAATGATCATCACTTGGATAAAAATGTTTAAATAAACAACAAAAAAGGAGCTTATTATTACTACACAAACCTTGAGAATTGCTGGAGAAACTGAATTAGGTCCTCTACAAGAAAAACGAGCCACTCTAGATGCAATAGGCCGGCCAGTCAGTGTTTTGGAAGGACTTAGTTTTGCTATGGGCACACTGCAAAAATCAAATATTTAATTTGTTTGATAAGCAAAGAAAGAAACAGAAAAGTGAAGATTAGAGAAAGGTAGTATAAAATATATTACTCGGTGGTCTGGATATAGTATAACATGTCAGTTCCAAATTCGTAATCTACCACAGCGCAAGGAACATCCAAGCCATTACAAACAGTAGGATCAATTACTGATTGTGCATAGATAATGCCAGCACATCCAGCCTTCAATATGTGATCCACCTTTCTTATCGTTGTATCGGTTGATGTAAAAGCAAGTACGATTTTTCCTTTAGTTTGCCCTTGTCCGATAGATGTTTCCATCATTTCATCTGATAATATAAGATCAGTAAATCCAACTTCTGGTAACGTATTTAAACCTTCACCCTGAAACAGTGTGGGCAAACAAAGAGTCACATATTTGGTACAGAAACAATGCAAATCAAAATAAGTAGTGAATCATGTGAACCATCGAATCTTTTAGCACAAATTGCCCACAAGCCGTCTGTCTAGGCATCATAAATCATAGTTAAAAGAAAATATAAAAATTGAAGTCAGGAGGATAGGTCATACAACGATTGTTAGATTATTTCCAAGAGTGATGGGGGTTGGGAAGGAACGGTCCATAGATGTAGCAGCTACCGTTATAATCCATGGAGCAACATTATCAACAGTTAGAGCGTTAGGTCCTTCGTTTCCAGCAGCACAAACAACGGGAATGCCTTTCATCACAGCTTGGAATGAACCGAATGCAATATCGCTCTCATCAACATCAAAACTTGCAGGCGCATCAGTACCAATTGAAATCGATATAACATCCACCCCATCACGTATACTATGATCAATTGCTTTCAGTATATCAGGTGTTAGACATCCAACATTTCTCCAACAAGCCTTGTACGAAGCTATGCGTGCATGAGGAGCCACACCTCTTGCGTGTCCTCCAGCAAGTCCATTGTAGCTTGCACTTGCCACAAAAGAACCAGCAGCTATTGCAGCCACGTGAGTCCCATGGCCTATACCATCTCTTGATGACCTAAATTCATGTACTGAATCAAAATCATATTGTTCATTTGTCATTTCAGCAAGACCTCCAACGAAGAACTCAGCCCCTATAAGCTTTTTATTGCAATGTTTCTTGCCGTCAAATCCAATTCCAGACACACAATTTCCTTTCCAACGCTTTGGGATCGGTCCTAGACCCGTGTCATTAAATGAGTTTGACTCTGGCCATATCCCTGGAATAAGAAGAACACTCCTCGATCCTGTTATTAACTACCCCTATGTAGATTTTAAATGAAAAAAATAGGGAAAAGCATGAGAGATAAACCTGAATCTACGACACCAATAATAGCTTCACTTCCCATGCTAGTATCATGTAGAAGACCTTTCGGAGAACTAGGCAAAAGTCCCAAGTAATCAAATATCCTGGTTGTTTTCAACCTCAATACTCGACTTGGTATAACACAAAGAACCTCGGAATGCGCTGATAGAAAACAAAACGACTTTGATTACATTTTTACAACCATGAATATAGATTTATTTTGAGTTGACATATACTGACATAAAAGTCAAATGAATGTTTAAGTACCTGAAAGGTTCTTTGCTTGGGAGGCGGTAAGTTTTGCTGCAAAGCCGGAAAAACCATGCCTGTAACTATATATTATACAGTTCTTTGCAGCTTCTTTGCTATGGCAAGAAATATAAAAGAAGAAAATCAGCACACCCTCAGTTTGTGCTCCTTGAGTCCTTGTATCTATTCTCAGTAGTTAGCTAACATTGACATTAATGCATAAATAATAATAGCTGTTGTACCTTCCAAGAATTGGTTCAAGAATTTGGTAATGTGATTTAGTAACTCGCTCAGGGGAATCATGTTGCTTTGCTCCCAAATGCACAATGTGAATCTGGGATTTTTTTGGAAAAAAATAGTTCCATATGCAATTCGCATCAATACTAAAAAGACAAAATGAAAAAAAAACTTCAGAAAAAATACCACGTACCTTGGTCAAGCCATTGAATTGTGCCGCACAGCTAAACACTGCGTTTAGGATTAACACGAGACTGATGACCAGAGGACATGTCTTAGAACTTATATCTACAATCAGAAAAGAGCACCTCATTTTCTAGGCAATAACAATCTTGCCCCTTAAAAATGATTCTCTGATGTACAAGTTGTTAGGACATGTGTTTGTTTTCTTTTGTCTCATATTTAAGAGGGATATAAGAAACGATGAAAATGTACAACTAATCGTCAACTAGATTCTAAAAATACACATACCCAAGTGCCAGAGACGGTTATGAAATACCATATATCTATCTACTTTGGCTTTACAATATGCTTGATTTGGGCTCTCTTTTTTTGGCATTCCACCCAATTTGATTGCCAAAGGATTAACAATTTAGAGTCAATATTGACTAATAATTACAACACAAACAACTATTTAATAACTTTACCTCACGAATATCACAATATATATATATATATATATAAAATTACTTTAACTTTCTTTTCTTTTTCCTCATGTCACCTCATCATCAACGGAATAATTACACTTAGAAACACTTTATCCCAAACTTTTTATACTTTAAAACACTTTTATTTTTAGGCACACTTTTTAAGTTTTTTCTTTGTTTTTGTGAAAAATAAGACTAAAGTACCCTTATACACAACTTCTTCTTTTGTTTGTCTTTTACCTCCAAAACAAAATAAAACTTTTTTATTTTTCCTTTATTTTTTAATCTTCTTCTTCTTCTAAAACTCAGAAAAACATGATTTGTTTTTCTTTTATTCCTCAACAAAATTTACGAACATAATTTTCAGATTTCGGTTTCTTGTTTTTCAGAATCAAAGCTATCAAATTGACGGTTTCTAAATTTGTGAGAATTCTTTTTTTATTATTGGTAAACAAATCTTTTCATTAATGGAATTGCTTTGCTATGAGAATATGGGCACCCATAGCCTTAAGAGAAAAAAGAAGAAAAGAAATTCAAAATAGAATAGATTTTCATTTAGATTTATAACATAATTCGAATTTGTGGTCATATAAATCGAATTGCACTAGAAAACAATGAATCCAACCACTAAAAAAAGGAAGAAAAAGAATTTTCTTTGGATTTATACCCCAATTTCAAAACCTTGTTCACGTGGACATTGTGTGGTGGACAATGCTAAATGTATTCTACATGGATAATCTGATTTTTTTATAAAAAAAATTTGCAAATTTTTAAATATTTTGTTACCTAGTTTTGATAATCCGTTTGGGGTTGTTTACAATATGAGACATTTTTTCAGTTAAGTATTTTGATGATCAATTTGTGGATAGATTATTGTATATATGTTGTTATAAGTAATTACGTACTTGGACTTATTATATTGGTGGATATGTTATTTACAATACTCTCAACAACTATTATCTTGTCCACGATAACATGTCCACGACTAATTTTTTCTCATATGCCAATTGTTTTTATCCACCAATTTCATGTTTACGCGGATTAGTATTTTTGACTGTCCACGGAAAGGTTGTCCACGCGCGTGTCTCCAAGGGCAATTTGGACATTTGGAAGAGAGATGAAAGAAAAAGTGTGCCTAATATTAGAAGTGTCCCTAAGTGTAAGAACTTTCGAAAAAAGTGTGACTCAGTGTAAATAACCCCATCATCAACATCGTATTTTTATTTATAATTTATTATTTTCGATTTAATATTTTGATACACACTTTTGTGTAAACATCCTCTCTACATTAGTGAAGGAGAAACATTGAAAGTAATACCAAGAGCCAATAGTTAACCTGGTAAAGATCTCAGGCAAAGTCTAGAGGTCGCTAGTTTGAGTGGTGCTTGGGACGAAACTAATATTACATGATGTGGTTTCGGGCCTAAGAGGATTACGGGCTTAGGCCTTGAACCTCCTGGTAATTTAAAAAAAATAAAAATTGAAAGTCATTTTTGTTGATGTGTTAACACCATAATTATTTTTAGCGTTTTTGTTTATGATTTATTTTATTACCAAACACATTCATTTCCAATTAAGTCTTTTTTCCAACGATCTCCTAAGGCGTGACGCATTCTAACCCATGTTTCCAGTGTTTTATCAAGTTTTTTTGTTTTTTTTATGGAGTCTAATGTAAAAGAGCAAGGAATTGAAGCAAATGTGCATAAAAGTCATAAGTTTGGCACTCCTTGACGAACATTGACACGAGCTAGAGAATTGAGTTAGCTTTTATTTGGATATGATTTGAAAACATTCAAACGGTGCTAGTTTTAATGAATACATGCGAATCTGCCTAAATCGATCGGTGCGCTGAATATAAAGGAAATTGCATTTTTTTCCTATTTTGACTCGGTTTTGTCATAGAGTTGGACCAAAAACTTGTTTTACTTATTTATTGGAGAAATAGGTGGAATGATATGTTTTGACATATCAATTAATAAAGTAACATGCGCAATTGGAAAATTGGGTAAATAACAAAGAAAAAATAAATTTGACTAATTTACCAAAAATAAATTCAATTAATGTTGTCAATTTTCACCACACTTAATGATAATATTGTCAAATTTCATCACATTTAATGTTAATTTATTTGTAATAAATAAATAAAAAATTCATCTAGAAATAAATTTAAAATTGACATATATAAAAAATATTTCATTGAAATAACATTTCTTTTTCTTTTTTCTACATTATACGTTTACTTAAAATAGCCATAATTTTTTTACTTTTCAAAATAATTAATTATTGTTTGTATAAATAAATTATATCGTGAACTATATCACAAATTGAAAACTATTGATATAAATAGTGAACTAACTACTTGCTTGATATAATGAATTTCACACCAAAATTGCGTAATAGTGAACTATTTATGAATATATTTAACTATATATAATAATGAACTATTGTTGAATATAACAAGTATAGTTGATTGTTTGGGAATAAAGTTAACTATATAAATGATTAATATTTATTTGTAGCTAACTAGTACACATGGATATAGTTATATATATACAGTATATAATAGTGAACTATCTTATGGGTAAATATAGTTTGTGAAAAAATTAACTATATACATAATATATTCATAGTTTCTAATTTGTGATATAGTTCACTATATAATTCATTCATTGAGTAAACGTATAATGTAGAAAAAAGAAAAAGTAAATGTTTTCTTTATGTCAATTTTAAATGACAACTTCAAATTTATTTATAAAAAGTTAAATGTGATAATTACTGCAAGGCAAATTTGCATTAAATGTGATAATTTTAATTGAATGTATAGAAGGATATAATCATTTAATTTTATTTCTCTTTGTTACTTACTAAATTTTCATATTACACATGCTATTTTATTAATTAATATGCTCAAACCTATTATTCCACTAATTAACCCTTATTTATTTAGGTTTTTTAGCCATTGTGGAGGCAACTCTTGTTTAATTATTTGAACTTTTTGTTTCCAAGGTTTGGGGAGAATATCTTTGAACCCTATTGACAATTTGGATAATATTTTTAAACCCTCTTATCTATTTTATTGATTTCGTCATGTTTTCCATGAATTATTCTTGTGATTTGATTTCTATCATGTCTAAGAAGTTTTCTAATTGGGTTTTAGGGTTTCAAAAGGATTTTAGGGTTTGATAGAATTGATGTTGATTTAGGGATTGATAATTTAGTTTCTTCATATAGGTTATTCGTATTGCTGGAACTTGATTAGCTACCTAGTTTCCGATTTTAGGTTGTTTAACGCACCAAAAGTGTTGGTTTAAATGTTTGAAAGAACCAATATGAGCAAAACATCCCAAGCCAACGAAAGCTAATGTTAGGGTGTTTTGTGAACAAATAAAGCTTGATTCTAATGCATGTTTAACCTCTTAAGTTCAAAGGGTAGTTTAGGATCTTAGGTTGTTAGACACATTAATTGATGCTACGATAGTATATCAATTTGATTTCGTGATGAGTTTTAGAACGATTCATAATGCTTTTCCTGATAATTTATCTGTTTCTGAATCCTTGCGAATTCCTTCATGCCCAATGCTTTTAATTCATAAGTTTACATCGTTTTATTTGCTTTTCTTATTTCACTTTGCAAACAACTATATTTTATTACCATCTTAGCTTAATTTCGGTTCTTATAAATTGAAGTGTAAACTTGGTTCTCGTGGATTCTATCCCTTTATTACTACAACCATTTGTTTGTCACTTGCAGTGTTAAATAGGGTTAAAACTATGTGTTATCATACCTATTTCAATTACTTAAACTCATATTGCCAAACACATTTTAATATTTCTAAACTTACCAAAAATAATTATTTTAAGATTTGTAAAACAAAATATTGCCATTAGATCTAAAAAAACTTAATATTGTATATGATTTGATCCTATAATTTTTAAAAAGAAATTAAGGAAGATAAAAAATATAATAACTCGAAATACGAAAATTGAAGTGTAAACTTCAAATAAACGGGTAAAGAGTCATTTTAATATTGAACTGTTCGTAAGTATCTGTTTTATAATGATTCAAAAAAATACACAAACTTATGTTGAATCCGCCAAATTATGTATAAAATTAGTCAACTTTAACATGCATTTGAAAAACGTTAACTAGCTTTTACTGTATCCATTAAGTCTCCGACGACGTTGTATTGAAATTAGAACTTCTCCATTTTGCGCCAAATTAAATACTAACTTCTTAATCAGTCATGAAATACATAAGCTTATGTTGATTTGGCCAAATTGGATATAAAAATCCTCGGAAACTGTAGGATCAGGTTAACAAATACATCATGCAAAGATATGAAGGCACCATAAGGATTCAACCAATATTTTAAAAAAGAAAAAACAAAGAACGAGCAAATGAAAAAAAATCCGGCTAAATAACATCATCACTCTGTTTGAAGTTGCTAGTTTCTTTTTACTTCACCATTGATACTCATGGAGTATTATATGTAATCCGAAGTTGTTAGACATAATCTCGAGGTTGTTTGACGTAATCAAATAAACACTAATTAGAATAACTCAATATTAAAATAATAATTAGGAAGGAATTTTTTATATATAAAATTTAGTGTGTATATTCTGTGATAATAAAGTCGGTTGATATAATTGTATTTTCCAATGTTCGAATCATGAAATTTATTATTTATAATGATCTTAAATTATACGCCTCAATCTGTGGGAAAAATCAAGTTTTATGCCGAATAAATAACGAAAAAATGTATAAACTTTTTTTATTCTCAAGAAATATTGGTTAATTTTGCAGATATTTTTATGCAACTAGTTAAACATTACAATTTAAAAATCAAATTTAGAAAAAAGAGATTAAATCATATATATAAACCCACAAGCTAAAAGAAAATGGAAGAAAGTTTAAAAGACAATGACGTTAAAAAAATCGAAAGCACAAATTAATATTTTCATAAACTCGCTTAGAGAGGAGATGTACAATCGTTACATATTCTTCCTTCTTTCATTTATATGATTGTCTCGAATTGCAAGGAAAAAGTTCTAAGCAGTACAATCCCAATCGCTAATCATAATCTCACTTGGAGATTAGTTTTAACATCAGTCTCATATTCTGAAATTTCACCAGATCCGATAAGAAACGCTTCGCATCCGTAGGAGTACAATGTGTAAAATCTTTCTTCTCATGCAATGTTTTAGCAGTTTTCTGTTACGATATTGATGTTCAGATGATTGAGATTTATAGTGAGGAAGTCAGAGATCTTTTGGTTACTAATTGGAGGACCAAAATTATGGAGCACTACGAATCAGTGATAAACTGCGATAAGAAAGACGTTTAAGGGAAGAAGAGAGTTGCGGAGGCGAGAAGAATCTCTTTCCTTAACCTTTAAATCACCCGTAGTGCGATGAGATGACCGATTCAAGGATCCCATGATACAACCACAAATCAACCATATTTGCAATCACTCAAATCACGGTTCTTACAAACTGAAAACCTACGATACTCTCAAGACACAAACTTACTTTTTAGAGAGATTGCTGGAGAGCTTTTCTTTTTGATTTTCGTTTCTGAGTGAGTGGAATGAGAATCAGAAAGGTTATATTTATAACCTAAGGAGTGATTTCGAATTCTAAAACGTTTGTAACGTTTTATGAATTGATAGGTGAAATAATGGGTCAGTTTATAGTCAGAATTAATGGACATAACATCTTTGACCGAATTTAAATTGAAGGAGAATTCACAATTTAAAAAAATTCAGAATTCAAAACTGATACGGATCAAAGACCACGAGACCCACGTGTCCCCAAGCGTCCTAAGTGTCAAATAAAGACCACGACCACGCCCACGCCCAAGCCCACGCCCAAGCCCATTCCCGGTTAGATTTGGTTCAGTCCGGTTTGACTCGCGTGAGTTTTATCTCCATCCAAGCTCCATGTTTTTAAACTATAACATGAGCTTCCTCTATTATATACTAGAAAAATATTTTACACCTAATAGATGTGGGACAAATTTATACACATCATTTTATTTACTCCAATTTCTTATTTAGCCCAAATGCTTAATTAATACCCATTTCTCTTCACCACTCAACATATTTTTATATTTAAAAAAAAAGATCCAACACTAATGGAAGCAACAAAAGATATCCTTTTTTCGTGAATGGTTCTGCTTCTTAATGTTCTGTTCAGAGAGATACAGAGCGTGGTCATTTTTGTGTTTCAGTTTCATATTCCTTACCGTTTTGATACGTTAAAGATTAGGAATAGCTATCAAAAGGGTCCAAGTGTACCAGATGCAAGTCTTATACCGGTTTCTTCAACATTTGATGTTATAGATCTGATGAAAGTTGGGCACAAGAACCGTGCTGTTGGATCAACACCTTTGAATGATCGAAGCAGCCGTTGTCATAGGTAAAAGGGAAAATCTTTTCAAGGGGCAAAGAGAGAGAACACACTTCTTTAAATGTCTTACGCAAATACAATTTAACATTGTCAATCTAATTTTCTTGCAGCTGTATGAATGTTCATGTTCAAGGAAGAGACTCAACTTCAGGAGCTATTCTTTGCGGATGCATACACCTTGTGGATCTAGCATGCAGTAAAAGGCTAGACAAATCCAAGGTTACTGGAGACCGACTAAAATAAGCACAACGTAGCAGTAGATCCCTCTCTGCTTTAGGAGATGTGATTGCATAACTAGCTCACAAAAACCCACATGTTTCTTACAGAAACAGCAAACTCACATTAGTCCTTGTGAATGACCTAGTTTGCCTTTGCCTCTCCATCACCTCAGAGAAGTTCGTATGGGTCTGAAACAACAATGAAGAAGCCCATTAGAACGGAAGAAGAAGAAAGGCCCAGATCCAGGAGGATATAAGGCTTGTTAATTGTGTAACAAACCTTTTCTGCAAGAAGTTTGTTACTCGTGAAGAAAATAGAGAGAGAAGAGAAGAAGCTGCTTAGCTCCGGTCATCTTGTCCGGCGAAGGTCTGTGATTTCCAGTGATCGCTTACGCAGGAGAATGTGGTCTGGTTTTCACCTTTGTTTCTTGCGGAATCTGTAGAAACAAAGAGGATCAGTATTAGCGTACATTGAGGTATAACTCGATCTAGCTCAAACTTGTATTAATCGATTGTATACCTTAAAGAGATAGTGAATGCTTGATGGTTTTGAGCCATCTCCAGAGAGTGGATCCGGTGAACAAATCTCTTGTGTACTTGCTTTCAATTCTTTACGTTTTCTGCAAGTTACAAACAAACAAATACACAAATCAATTGCATAACAAATCTGCTTAAGAACATTGAATTGGTATAGAAATGAGGAAATAATCCTCACAACTGAGGCAGATGCAGTTGGGAAAAGAATAAGCACTCTCAAGTTTGCAGAGAGAGTAGCTACCGTTGAGCTCGGTGCTGCGCGAGTGAACAACGAGACTTCAGATGTTAAGCAATCGAATCTCATAGTTTTTACTTCCCCGGTCGATAGTATTTGATTGACTCACTCACACATGGGCATTACTTTGTCAATAGGTTGCTACGCTCAAAGCCGCCCTCGCGAGAAAAGAAGCAAAGTCACAACAGAACCAGATTATAGGTTTCCACTTTCTTTTAGCATTTATTATTTGTTCGCCATTTCTATCGTTGCTATTTTGATGGCGAAGAGACCATTGTACGATCTTTGGAATTTTTTTGTTTTATACTGTCTTGGAGACCATCATTTTACCTTATTAGATTCTATATAGTTTTCATACACAATATGTGAATCTTGGTGATAATGATTTCAGTTTTTGGTTTATTGGGTGATGATAATGATTTCCTATGAATACGGTGGGAAAGCTGGAGGAAACATGTGCCTGACTCATTACAAATTCTCCTGCTAACTTCTTGACGAACTTTCGTCCATCACTTCAAACGGAAAAAATGATTAAGAAGGTTTCGTATCCAAAGGATCTTGACACATGAAACTCTAAACTAAGATCGTGGGATCAATAATTCTTCCTTGAATCCTACAAGGTGAAAACATTCATATCAGTTCCTCAACTTTATCTCACTCATTTTAATTTATAAGGTTTAGTTTTACTCATAATTATAAGCAACATGGAGTTTTAGATTTTAAAATGCATGGAGGTTTGATGGAACAAAAGTTTAAATGTGAGATATTCATAAGCTAACTGGATCTCTTAGAGTTTCACTTGAATATGCAGGTTATCTATGAAGGAATTTGGTACGAAAGCTTCATGAATCTGGTGAGCTCTGATATCAAATAATGAGATCCTCTCAAGGATAGACACTGTAGAGTCAGTAAGGGGATAGGCTTTGCATCAAAGAAACCGTAAAGTCTCAAACATCAAAGGATTTGGAACGAATGGTCGCACAAGAGTTGTGGAAGGCTCTTGATTTACCGGATGATCCCTCGGATATGACGCACCAAGACGGATCAGGTTCTGATCGTAATTGACATTTGACATTTGATTAATGGATATTACACACCATTAACTGAATCAATCGACATATATTATACACCATCGAAAGAAATGAAAATTACTCTGAAAAAATTTCCAAAAATTATACCCAAAGGCTTATTTTTTATTCATGAAAGAAGCCTCATTATATAGAGGGAATACATAAAAGAACGTGCATAATTAAAGCTCAAAATGCACAACATCTAGGTAAACAAAACACAACTATAATTTGCATGTAAAAGAAAGATAAGAACTTAAATAAATGCTAATTTGAATCTTCACGAAACTCTCTTTACTCTTGTTGTTTTTGGGCTGAATTTAATCTCATGGGCTTCCTTGATGGATCCAAATTGTAGAAGAATTAATTTTGTATCCAAATTCATTCTAGTTTGGTCGAAGTTCTTTGTTGAATGCGCACACGTCTGAATCTGGAAAACTGGAATCACTTGATTTGTAAATTGAATAACTCCATCGATTGAACTCCGTTTGATCTGATTTTTCTTCAATATGTTCTTAAAATGAGCTAAGCATCTTCTCCAAGTTATTTCATGCATTGAATCTTTGTGGTTTACAAAATAAGCTTCCAACAATGAACATATGTCCTTTCTGGTCAGATTGAAAATGTGCATCCGGTATGATTGAGCTTTGATTCATTGACGGGTTTGAGAAACTTATCAAAACTTCTCTGCTATTGCCCATGATCATATCAGTGAAGATAATATTACAGATATGAAGGATATATATCTCTCGAAAAGTTAATATTCCTTATGAAATGTCGTTCCGCATGTTTGGCCCACTCTGCTTCGGGCAACTCGCCCTCTTGTGGTCCAAACTCCCACAACCATAGATCTCGAAGTGTCTTCCCACTTCCTCTTCTGTCCCAGCGCAGGCTTGCCGCCTTTGCTAGGACCCACCTGCTGCACTTGCTGCTGAGGCCTCCTAGGCTGAACAGCTTGGACAACTACCGCAGCCTGCTCCCTCAGGTTCTCCTCGATCTATGCAGCAGTCTTTAACAACTTTTCTATAGACACAAACCTGATGCCTCTGCACCGAGTCCTCAAGTCTATCCGAAGTCCCCGCAAGAACCTCCTAATCTCAACTTACTCATCCTCCTAGCTCCTACCAGCATAACCCAAGAGTCGGTTAAACTCCACGTCATACTCATGAACAGACATCGCTCCCCGAGCCAGATCAAAGAACCTCGCCTCTAGACGATCCAACGCCTCCTGAGGAAAAAACTTGGCGTTAAACTCCGGCACAAAGTCTGCCCACGACATCACTGTCCGAGCCCGCCTCTCTGCAACACCCTTCCACCAGAGATGTGCATCACCACCCAAATAATGAACTGCCAAATCAACCATGTATACCTCTCGACACCTAATCGAGCAAAAATTACGCTCCATCCTCATCCTCCACTCATTAGCCTCCTCAGGCTTAACAGCTCCTGCAAAAAAAACCGTATCGATCCTCTGCATCTGCTCCATCATCCGAATATACAACGTAACCGCATCAACAACCGCAGCCTTCGGCTGCACCTATGCCACACGTGGCAACACTGGAGCCTGCACTGTCATTGCACCCGGTAACCGCTCCAACAACTGCCTCAACAGATCAGTCAGATGATCATCTCCAGCCTGGGCTACACCTGCGGCCGTGACCGCACCCCCAGCTGCGCCAACAACACCATCACCACCAGCCTCAACGGGACCCAAACCACCCCCAACAGGACCCAAACCAGCCCCAACAGGACCCAAACCGGCCCCCACACTGGCAGTCACACTAGCGGTCTGTCCATCATGCAACGTCTGCTGAACTGTCGCAGGCCCATGCGTGGAACTCTGAGCCTCACCCAAGACTGGCTCGTCCACAAGTCCACGACCTCTGCCTCGGCCTCCACGCCCACGCCCTCTAGTACCTCTAGCCATCTCACTGCACTCATAAGTACACAAGCTAAGCACTAGAAAACACAACAAAAACAGCACGCAACATACTTACCGTGGAATCTCATTGAAGGCTCGAAGGAAGATTATCTTGAACCCCCAAACCCACAGAATTGCCACTTTAACCAAATTATAATCCTAACAGTTCTACCCCGTCCTAAAACCGTATCGCTCTGATACCAAATTATAATATGGAAAATGTCATAATCATTACAACTCAAATGAAAATACATAATCCACAACCACAAATCTCACCACACCCGGTGACTACAACACAAAACCAAAACTGGAAACCACAAAGAAAAACGAATTCATTCTTCGGCTTGCTTTTCAAACCACTTCTTGAACTTTGTTTTCATCTTAGCCTCTGGTTCCCAAGTCTCCTCATGAACACCGTCACAGTCCCACAAGACTCTCAACAACGGCACTCTCTTCCGGCGCAGAACCTTGATACTCCTCTTAAAGATCCTAACCGGTCTCATCCCAACAGTCAGATTAGGCTAAAGATCTACAGGAATCGTCACTACTACCTCCTCAAATGTATGGAAACATCTCATGAGCTTCGAAACATGAAACACATCATGTAACTTCTCCATGATCGGAGGCAGCTCCAACCGATAAGCAACTGGTCCCACATGCTCCACAACCCATAACGGATCCATGTACCTTGTACTCAGCTTATCCTCGGATATGGATTTGTTCAGACCCCGCATCATAGCCATCTTGAGATATACGCGATCTCTGACTGTAAACTCCAACTCTTTTCTCCTCTTATCGGCATAACTCTTCTACCGATACTGAGCCTCCTTCTTATTTAGCTTCACGACACGGATATTCTCCTTCGTCTCCTGAACAAAATCAGCACCATAAATGCTCTTCTCCCCCACTTGGGTAAAACATAGCGGTGTATGACATGACCTCCCATACAATGCCTCAAAAGGAGCCATACCAATACTCGCCTGAAAATTTTTATTATATGCGAACTCTACCAAACTCAAATGATTCGCCCAATGACCACCCCAATCCAGCACACACATCCTCAACAGATCCTCAAGTGTCTGAATCGTCCTCTCGGACTGCCCATCCGTTTGAGGATGATTAGCTGTACTCATATGCACCTTAGTGCCCATCTCAGCTTGAAAATCTCTCTAGAACACTAAAGCAAACCTCGGATCTCTATCCGACACAATACTCGCTGACACTCCGTGTAGCCTCACAATTTCCTTCACATACTTCTTAGCCAAAACCTCAGCTCCATCGGTCTTCTTAATGGCTAGAAAATTTGCTGACTTAGTCAGTCGATCAACTATCACCCATATGGCGTTATAGGTCCGAGAAACCGGCAATCCTACTACGAAATCCATGGTAATCATGTCCCACTTCCACTCTGGAATGGGTAAACTCTGTAATAAACCACTCAGAAATTCGAACAACACGTGGGACTCACACCGGAGAAATGAAGCAATTCGATGCTCTAAAATCAAACAACACGTGGGACTCACACCCGCCCACAAACAAGGTCCCTAGACAAATCTCATGTGCTAAGAAACCTAACTTTTCCATCACAAAGTAAACAATCCAAAACAAGCCCAAAAATTCAAACACAACATAATTTACTAAGTCTAAGTTAGAAGGTTTACCTGTGATCGACCTCGACCTCGGCTCACTAGGTGCCGCAATAGCCGGCGGACGCTGCATCACCGCAATCTGATCCAAAGACTACACCGTCCCATACTGAGCTACTGGCTGGACTGCTGCCACGGCCAACGGCTACAACTTAGGACAGTTCGGCCTGATGTGTCCCGACTCACCACACTGATAACACACCCGAGCCGCTCGAGTCTCACTCTGCTTCGGGAAACTCGCCCTCTTGTGGTCAAAACTCCCACAACCATTGCACCCTCGACCACTTTGGCTCGATCTCGAAGTGTCTTCCCACTTCCTCTTCTGTCCCTGCGCAAGCTTACCGCCTTTGCAAGGACCCACCTACTGCACCTGCTGCCGAGGCCTCCTAGGCTGAACAGCTGGGACAACTACCGCAGCCTGCTCCTTCAGGTTCCCCTCGATCTGTGCAGCAATCTCTACCAACTCTGCTCTAGACACAAACATGATGCCTCTGCACCGAGTCCTCAAGTCTATCTGAAGTCCCCGCAAGAACCTCCTAATCTGAGCTTGCTCATCCTCCAAGCTCGTACAAGCATAACCCAAGAGTCGGTTAAACTCCACGTCATACTCACGAACAGACAACGCTCCCTGAGCCAGATCCAAGAACCTCGCCTCCAGACGATCCAACGCCTCCTGAGGAAAGAACTTGGCGTTAAACTCCGCCACAAAGTCTGCCCACGACATCATTGTCCAAGCCCGCCTCACTGCAACACCCCTCCACCAGAGATGTGCATCACCGTCCAAATAATGGACTGCCAAATCAACCATGTATCCCTCTGGACACCTAATCGAGTGAAAATTACGTTCATCCTCATCCTCCACTCATCAGCCTCCTCGGGCTTAACACCTCCTACAAAAGAACCAGTACCGATCCTCTGCATCTACTCCATCATTCGAATATACGACATGACCTCATCAACAACCGCAACCCTCAGCTACACCTCTGCCACACATGGCAACACTGAAGCCTGCACTGGCACCGCACCCGATAACCGCTCCAACAACTGTCTAAACAGATCAACCAGATGATCATCTCCAGCCTGGGCTACACCTGCGGCCGCGGCCGCACCTCTAGCTGCGCCAACACCACCAGTACCACCAGCCTCAACGGACCCAAACCAGCCCCAACAGGACCCAGACCAGCCTCAACAGGACACAAACCGGCCCAAACAGGACCCAAACCGGCCCCCACACTGGCAGTTACACTAGCGGTCTGACCATCATGCAACGTCTGCTGAACTGTTGCAGGGCCATGTGTGGAACTCTGAGCCTCACTCAAGACAGGCTCGTCCACAGGTCCACGACCTCTGCCTCGGCCTCCTCGCCCACGGCCTCTATTACCACTAGCCATCTCATTGCACTCATAAGTACACAAGCTAAGCACTAGAAGACACAACAAAAACAACACGTAACACACTTACCGTGGAATCTCATTGAAGGCTCGAAGGAAGATTATCTAGAACCCCCAAACCCACAAATTTGCAACTTTAACCAAATTATAATCCTAACAGTTCTACCCTTCCTAAAACTGTATCGCTCTAATACCAAACTGAAACGACCTGACCCATTTTTTTTTTAAAACATTAAACCCTTGGTCTCGGAATAGCATTCCCATAAATGATATCCTCAACAACCAAGCAAAACACACAGACAACACTACATCGGATAACCAAAACAATTTCCATTAAACAATCATACCAGTTCAAACAACCAAATTCAACAAGTTCCAGAACTAAGCCAACAACCTAGCCTGTTCTAATGCGATAATAAAACATGAAACAACATGAAACACGAGACCCTAGATCATCTCCCTCTTCGTAGCCATGATTCCACGATCACACTTTGCATTTACCTGCATCACATGGGAAAAAGAGATGCGTGAGTATTATCATAAATACCCAGTGAGACGGTCATCCCATCTACGACTGCGCACTCATGCACGATGGACCGCTCAGGCAAACAAACATACACACAACACACAAACAACAAACGGCTCAACATAGCCAATCAGAAGCTGTCGATCGACACTACCACTAGGTGTCGATCGACACCCTCTGAACTGGTTGTCATTTGACATACCTCATGTGTGTCGTTCGATAGCCCTCATACTGGTCTGTCGTTCGACACAACTCATGTGTGTCGTTCGACAGCCCTTGGCAGAATCATCAGAACCGATCATAATCCTCTCGGATCGATTCTTCCTCTGCGCCAGTACGAAAACCTGCACAAAACAACAATCACAACACAACAACAAACATACACAACCACAATTTGATCACCACAAGATCAATCAACGCATACAAACCTATCACCAAGAATCCCTAACGATCCATCGACCCAGAAGCCATGGTCACGCACTCACCTTGGATTTTCGGATAGAAACTGATGGAATTGAGGCTATAACAAAATCCACGACAACCACCACGAAATTCTACTCCAAACACCCAAGAACGAAACCTTTCCCACGGAAACTCACTAGAAACAAGAGAAACCCCTCTGAAACTCTTTTCCACTGATTCTGACTTTTTCCGATCAAAATGCGGCCAAAAAGGCTTAAATACGAAACCCTAGGTTTCCCCAAACCGAACCAACACAAACCGTCCGATTTAAATCCATACAGAAACCAATCACTAAACCCCCTCTCGATCGACACACCCCACTTGTGTCGATCGAAAACCACTTAGGACCCTGTCGATCGACACACACCACTCGTGTCGATCGAAAACCACTCGAACAAACCGGCCTTAAGCCCCAAAACTCAGCCTGTTGATCGACACACCCTCTAATTTCCTCAAAATTGGTTCACGGGTATCACACTTCTCTTGTTGTTTTTGGGCTGAATTTAATCTCATGGGTTTCCTTGATGGATCAAAATTGTAGAACAATTAATTTTGTAGCCTAATTCATTCTGGTTTGGTCGAAGTTTTCGTTGAATGCGCACACGTCTGTATCTGGAAAACTGGAATCACTTGATTTGTAAATTAAATAACTTCTTCGTTTGAACTCTGTTTGATCTAATTTTTCTTCAAGATGTTCTTAAAATGAGCTAAGCATCTTCTCCAAGTTATTTCATTCATTGAATCTTCGTGGTTTGCAAGATACGCTTCCAACAATGAACATATGTCTTTTCTGGTCAGATTGGAAACGTGCATTCGATATGATTGAGCTTTGATTCATTGACGGGTTTGAGAAACTTATCAAAACTTCTCTCCCATTGCCCATGATCATACCAGTGAAGATGAGATTACAGATATGAAGGATGGATATCTCTGGAAAATTTAATATACCTTATGAAATGTCGTTCCGCTTGTTTGGCACAAAATTTCAATTGTTTATCTACTGAAAGTAACTTCTCTCACATCCAAATGAGATAATGTACAAATACCAAATGGTCAGCATGTTCATAGCATTGGACTAAGATTGAAGTGTAAAATCTTAGATACTTAACAATTCTCTCTAGGCCTGGGCATATATCCCGAACCCGAAAACCCAACCTGAACCCAACCCGAAAACCGGGTTTCGAACGGGTACGAGTAGTTCTAATAACCCGAATGGGTTTTATAATTTAAAATTTTGGGTTCGGGTTCGGGTTAGGGTTACTCGACAATAAAACGGTTACCCAAACTACCCAAAGAACACATATGTATACAAATATACACTTACCGGTATTAGCCTGTTCAATTTCCAGTTTCAAAAACCTAAATCCCCATTTACCTATATACGCTATAAATCCACATAATTCTTTTTCAATTTTCAAGCTGGAAAATCCAAATCTTCTAAGGAATTTGTCTCCTCAATCAGAGGAATCTATAAACCATTCGAAGGTATGTGACTGATACATTGTTGTTTTTGACTCAATGTAGTTTCTGAATTTGATTTGTATAAGATCGATTTGTCTTTGGTGATTGTTTGATTTACTTGATTTGATTATATATAAACTCTAGATTCTATATAAATCGATTTGGTCAATTTTTCCCGTTCTGGTGAATTCTTTTATAACAAGAGGCATTAAAGAGTTCCTAGTTTGATGTTTAGAACAACAATTTTTTTACTTAGATAATCATTTATTTTATCCTCTATAGGATAGTGATAGTGATGATAAACCGTAAACTTCTCACAAATATTTATTTAGTAATTTTAGCAGAAAAATAAATACTTTAAAGAAAGAACAAGGCATGTTATCTAAATTGGTTGATTATTACAACTTGCTAATATAACTATCGTTTGTCGCATGAACTTGTATAATCATTCTGTAATCTCTATTTGTTATTTGATTTGTACTTATCATAGAAGGAATCAAGAATGGACAAAGGGAAGAAGGAGAATCACAAGAGGAAGCTATCTTTTAAACTTTTAGTTTGCATTTTTGTTTCATTATGTATTTGAAGTTTTGATTTGGTTTGAAACATTACGTTGCTTTTGTTTCAGTGGTTGTTACGCATTATGTATGGATTTAAAGTCTTGGTTTGATTTAAACGTTGTTTTACACATTATTTTGTTTGTCCATTTGTAATTTAGAGTAAATTGCCACATTGGTTTTACATTTACAGGTTTGATCGGGTTTATTTCGGTTTTTGATAAAAAAAAACGAAACCCACCCGAATCCAAAAATACCCAACCCGTACCCAACCCGTATTTCTATATAACCCGTATGGGTTTTATATTCAAAAATCGGAAAACCTGATACCCGAAGTACCCGACCCGAAACCCGATTGGGTACCCGGATGCCCAAGCCTATTTCTCTCCACGGTTTGGTAAGGTTTCTTCTTGCTCTTTTATTTGTACCTCACTTTATATTTTTAGAATATCACCAATTTTTTGGTTTGATCTTATATCATTAGTCAATTATCAAGGTCTCCTCTTTATATTATAGAATTAGGTTATGTCCACGCGTTGCGTGGATTTAAATTTAACATGGTATAATATACAATACTTATTAATTTATTGACTATTTATATATTTAGTATTACAGAAATTAGGTGTTTATAATAAATAATTATCTATATTCAGAAACTAAATATTTGTACCAAATTATTGAATATATACAATGTTATTTGAAAAAACAAATTAAGATGAAACATTGTTGAAATATATTTTGACAAAGTATATATTAAAAAGTATAGAACATTATTCCTCTATATATATATATAGCTGATTAAGTGATGTTTAAGATTTATGATCACAACTGAGAATTTTTGTGAAGTTAAGATTAAAAATTTACAATAATTTTAAACTATTTTATGTGAATTATTTTAAAATATATAAAAATCTATCGTATTATTGTAAAAAAAAGAATATATATTAGAATATGGTTTTACATATTTTTAATAAATTCATGAAGATAATTTGATATTAAATGTTGAGTTTAAATTAAAATTGATATTACATTTTTCTTTAAAAAAATTAATACATAAAAATTAAATTTTAAAAAGAAAAATATCATAATTAAGTTAAAATTAGGTTATAAATATGAAAATGAACATTAATTGCTAAACAGCAAAATTGACACATGGAACCTTGTCAAAGCTTTAACGTAATGGAACCTTAAAATATTATATAACGACAAAGTATATATTAAAAAGTATATAACATTGTTCCTCTATATGTATATAGCTAATTAAGTGATGTTTAAGATTTATACTCACAACTTAGAATTTTAGTGAAGCTAAGATTAAAAATTAATAATAATTTTAAATTATTTTATGTGAATTATTTTAAATATATAAAAATCTATCATATTATTGTAAAAGTAGAATATATATTAGAATATAGTTTTACATATTTTCAATAAATTCATGAAGATAATTTGATATTAAATGTTGGGTAAATTAAAATTGATATCACATTTTTTCTTTTAAAAAATTAATACAAAATTTTTAAATTTTAAAAGGGAAAATGTCATAATTAAATAAAAATTAGGTTATAAATATGAAAATGAACATTAATTACCAAACACCAAAAGTGACACATGACAACTTGTCAAAGCTTTAACGTAATGAAACCTTAAAATATTATATAAGCTACCAACAGGTTTCACACTTCAGCTTCTCCCACCCTTTCAACAATTTCGTTGAGCTACAAATCATTTCAACTACAAATTCTTTTTGAATCTGTCTGGTGTCTTTTGTAGATCGAACAAGAATGAATGCATAATTAAATTCTGGTAAATTCTAAATTCATTTTGCTTTTTCTTCTAATGTTGTTAAGTTTTTTAGTCTTCAGAAATTGCATAGTGTGTATTTATTTTTGATTGATGTTGTTGTGCCCAAAACTGTTTGCTGGTTTATTTCAAAATCTGCACAGAGACCAAACACCACATATACGTTCTCATCATTGTATATCAAAATAGAAATCGATTTCTCTATTTTTTCTCGACTCTTCCAATCATTTAACAAGGAGCCGGCCGATTTGAATTTCTTTACGAGAAAATACCCAAAATCGTCTCTCAAACCTTTCTTTTCTCCTTGGCTCCTTGTATGATATATCATACTCTCTATTGTAGCTTTGATTGCTTTGAGCTAGAATCTCAATGAGCTCTTCTCCTTTCTCTATAGTTAGACTCCCAAAATCTTCATTGCTAGCAATGTTAACAGCTAAATAATACTTTTCTTCAATACCTCTATGAAATATTCCAAGTAGAGCCTCCATAGTGATTCCATGGTGAGGGCAATATGTTGTATATCCTTTCAACCTTTCCCATGCTTCATAGCGAGGTTCATTTAGACCTTACTTAAAGCTTGTGATGTTGTTTCTAATTTGTGCAGTGCGTTGATCGGAAAAAAACTTAGCCAAGAACCTCTTCTTGCATTCTTCCCATGTGGTAATCGAAGATGTCACCACCCTCTTTTCCCCCATTGGCTCGCTTTATCTCCCAAAGATAATGGGAACAAAGTGAGCTTCACGGCGTCCTCGGATACTCCATTCATCTTATTATCCCACACAAACGATCAAAGTTGTTTAAGTGCTCAATGGGATGCTCTAAAGGTAAACCGAAGAAACAGTTGTTTTGCACCATATTGATCAAACTAGATATGACCGCTCCTCGTTCCATTAAGCGGCTCATCGAAAGCCCCAATCCTCCTTTCATCTCTAGGAGCGTGAACCGGTATCCTATTACCATTACCATCCACATTTCTAGCAACTTCACCAACTTGGCGATTACCGCCATTACCATTACCATTACCATTACCCGCATTAGCTTCCATTGCTAAGCGTTCTCTTTCCTTTCTTGCTAATTTAGCTTGCTTCTTAACTTGGCGGATGTCGTTATTCAGATTAAAGTCTTCTAAACTATTGCTTCTTATTCTAATACACCTACACACGAAGCAAAACAAGAGAAAAACAACATAGATTGAATAACAAACAAAATAAAAAACCTAGTTTACAAAAAATTCTAAATCCAAATGTTTAAAAATCAATCAAATCCCTCGCAACGGCACCAAAAACTTGATGCACACTAAATAATCAATGCAAATGCAAATTATCAAAAGTGCTATGAGTTCTAATTTCTCAATCAACTAACCACAAGTGCATGGTGCAATCAATGTAGTAATCAAGGGTGATTCTTCCACAAGGATATGATGCTAAAGCAAATGAAATGCAAGAAACTAATGAAGCTAGGTGAATAAAAATTATGGGGTGAATTTCGATTTTTGCTAAATGTAAATGACAATATGGAATGGTGCAATAAGTAAGATGCAACAATTTAAACAAAGCAAAACACGAAAATGAAACAATGCAATGCATAAGTAAATAGAAAACAAGACAAGAAATGCAATTTTAAGAAATGTCAACAAAGTCAATACAAAAGTCAACAAACTTATCAAGATAATCAATATGATAAAAACATGGACTTTGAGTAAAGATGATAGATTTGGGTTGAAACAAGTGAAGAAAGTGATGCACAACAACTCAATGAGCTAATTTCAAAGCATGAATCCATTTAATCTAGACTAATTCATTTCCATGGTACTAATCCATTTTTTAATCAATAATTAACACAAACTTCCATCTTGCTAAATAGTAAAGACTAATCAAGAATCATTCATGCACATGTCCATATTAGCTTACAAAACTTCGTAGACATTAACTTTTATTGGCTAAGATGAGAAATGCATGATTAGAGTCATCTAGACATTTTCACAAACACCTTTAAGGAATGAAAAGACCATGATCTAGATTTAGGATAATTACTTCCTAATCTAGCATTGAGTGCATCACTTCCTAATAAGGACATCACTAATCTCATATGAATCAACCTTAATCTTCTATACTCAATATTCATTAAGATAACTACTCATTAATCATATCTAAAACAACTAAAGCAAGAATATAAAGATGCATAATGAAAAGACTTAAAGAAATAAACAAGAAAACTTTGCTAAATAATAAAAAGTGAAGTTTTTTCACTTCAAATCACTCAAGAACACATTAGGTTTAGAGTTTATACAATGGGTAAAGAGAAGAGGCAAAAAACTTAGGGTTTTAGATAACATAAAAGTATTTATAGGAAAAGCTAAGTGTATCTGGCTCAACCCGGGTCAACCCGGGTCAAACCGGTCAAACCGGTCAAACTGCTAAAGGAGAGCTCGTATGGATCGGGCAAGAGAACGGCATGCCAACCCATAAATGGCCATTTCGAGGCAGCCCATTTTTGCATTATGAGCCTCGTATGGATCGGCCAAGAGAACGGGTTGTCTGGCTGATCCATATGATCGCTCTAACTCCAGTTTCTTGTTCTTCACTTCTCCAACTTGATTATTTTCTCCATTTATTCCACAGTTGATCCAAGACTCCATTTGCACCAATAATAGACAAAATATGCATGCAAAATGCAATAAAACAAGAGCTTGGACTCTAGACTCAATCTATATTAAAGGCAACAAAATATGAAATAAAACATGTAAAAACTTAGGCTAAATGTCTCTAAATACTACTAAAATGCATTTAAAAATGGGTAAATTATGCGCTTATCATTAACGAACAATAGGCCCACATACATTTACGTGTAGACTGAGACTGCCCCCGATGTGGCTGTGAGGAGGAAACGATCAATCATGCACTATTGACATATCCACCAGCGATGCAAGTCTGGCCATTGTCCCATCTGCTCAACTCTGGATTCCCTTCGGATTGTCTTATAACAAAAATCGACTATCTCATGTTCTGTTTACAGATACTTTCACCAGAATAAATCCATGGATGGTATATCTGGAAAGCACAAAATGACAAGTTGGTTAACAATGTCGACCGGACGCCTCTAGAGATTTTGAAGATAGCCCAAACGGAAGCTAAGAAATTGTTTGAATTCAATGGTCAAGTTGAGGATTCACACAACCAACTGTTTGAAGAGCCATTGACCCTCACTCAAGCTATTTTCAGATTTTATATTGATGGCTCAATGAAAGCAGGAGACCGTACTTGTGGAATGGGTTGGATCCTCCAACTACATGATGGATCAATTGATCTTCTAGGTGTACAAGATGGATCAACTGATCTTCTAGGTGTACATGGAGATAGACAAGCAATTTCCCCCCTTCACACAGAGTTATTGGGCCTATCATGGGCAATCAAGATTTGAAGCGGAAATGAAGGTACTGCAACTGTTGCGTCACAGACTCGATGGAACTTACAAATATAAACGAATTATCATATTTACATAAATCTTTTCCAAAATTCTAGATCATGTTATCAACCTAGAGAAAGAAATGTGAAAGCTGATATACTCGCACAATCTGCACGGGAACACAACATGATATTTTCTTTTATTGGCACTTCTACTTCATTTGGTTTGTGGATGAAAATCTTGTATCTTATTATATAAAAGAGAGTTTGTCAAAATTATAACTCATGGGATCGCGAGACGTGTCAATGCTAATTTAGACCATGACATGTGTTAAAACATAAAATTAATTATAAAATTTAAAATGAAAAACTAACAAAATCATTGTCAAGTAATTCGACAAATAATAAAAATGAAACTTTCTAATAGCCCAAAACAAATTAGAAAAGGAAAATTTCTAATAATTTAAACTTACTACAGATAAAGTTTTTAAAAATAATGTAAACTAATCATAAAAATGCAAAAGAAATAAAATAGAAACTTAAAAAGGTAGAAAAACAATTTCAATTATTAAAAAAAGAGACAAATGGTAAAATAATTTTAGGAATCTCAGTTTGAAACTTTATGAATTTTTGTTGATGCTAAGAAAATAATCTTCTGATGATTGAGAAAATGTAGATAATAATTATCAGAGTTGTGTAGTCCAAAACCACATAAATTGATCCACAGGTCTCTTACGGCCAGTGTTTTTTAAAAATATCAAAGGCCTTTCTTTTTATAGTTGCATAGATTTTCGACCCCTAGAGAAAAAGAAGTAGATTAGTTCAAAAAAACGAATCAACGGCGTGTTAATACGAACATATTTACTCAAACGAACATCTTCATCACATAAGATCATATTTAAAGTAGCACCATAAATATTAGATTTTCGAAACCAACACTGTAGAACCTTGACGTAAATATTAGGGTTGCATAAAGCAAGAGTCAAACATGATAGTGTCGAGTAAATAGGAGACTTTTGAAAAATGAATTTTTTTTACATATGACGATATTCGTATTTTTAATGTTAAAAATGAAAAAAATCGTAGAAGGTAGTTAATTATAGAAATAAAATAACAATAATATACTTTTTATTGAGAAAAAAAATTCAACATATGAAGATATTTGTATTTTTCAATGTAACGTCCGTGAATGAGGAATTAGATATACTGATTTTGGGCTAAATTGATTAATTTGAAAGTTCAGGATACTTTCAGGCTAGGTTGCATGGAAACTCCATCTAACGAGCGTTTCCCGTTTCGGAAATGTTTCGAAATCGGAAACGCGATGGAAACGCGTTTCCTAAAAATATTGATTTGGAAACGCATTGGAAACGCGAGTTTCCACTTTGGAAACGTGTCTCTTCATTTTGGAAACGCGATTTTTGATTTCTTTTAAAATAGATTAAGTAAATATTTTAAAAATATATGGATCTATATATTATTTAATAAGTTTAAAAACATATTAGAAAACACTCAAATTATTATTTTTCTATAATCGTTCATTATGATAACCTAAAATGAAGATGATAGTCTAAATATTTGAATTTAAATGTTATTTGTTTAATTTTTAGTTAAGCATTTAATAATTATGTATTGGATTTTTTTTATTTCTAATATTTTTTAATATGGTTTTGATTTTTAATAATTTTTGTATCATGATAATATTATATATATATATATATACGTTTCCAAAACGTACCCGTTTCCTCTTTTTTTGAAAAACTCGTTTCCGCCTTTCCTTACGTTTCGCTTCCGCGTACCCGTTTCCGATTCTATGCAACATAGCTTTCAGGGAGTTTTCTGATTGTTTCAAAAGTTTTAAGCCGTATCTGAAAATATCCAATAATTGAAGGACTAAGCTGCAAAACAAAGAATAAGGCAGTTCTGTTGTTGCAGAAAATTGTGGGATCATATTTTGCCAACTAAATCCGCATATCTATATCCTATTATGTCGTATTTATATGCGTTTTGAAGCCCCAAACCTTATACACCGTAAATTGAAGAGAAATCTTGTGTGTTTTGGCCAGATTTTCGCGTTGAAATTTTCCGGTGAGTGAGGTCGGATTTTGCTGGAGTTGTTGAGTTAATCGGTCTCTATTATTGTTAGCTTTCTGGTTCCAAGTCGTTTTTAAGGTTCATTGAAGCCTTAGGTAAGTTTCATCCATCTCTTCTCTCTTATTCTCCATGAAAGTGAGCTCTAAGCTCTTTAATGGTGGATTCTATCTCATAAAGAGTTGGTGTGTGTTGTTTACCTTTCTAGAAACTGCTTGATCTCACAAATCCGGCGATGTTTACCGATTGAAGATTGGAGGTCGGAGTTGATCAAATTTTGATCGGTAAGTTTGCTAGTTTTTAGGATAGTTAACGCAATTGGATTTGTATCCAACCGGTTCTTAAGGGTTTTAGGCCGGTTTTGGGTTTCTGGGACAAGGTTTAGTGATCGAACGAAATCTTTTTGTGATTTGGTCATATTTTACTTTTGAACCGAGTGCAATTTAGTGAGGATTAGCATTCATATTCGGATTGCTCTAGTGAAAATGTTTCTGATGGTATGCTAATCATAAGAAATTATTTTAGGTGAATTATTTGGTATTTGAGAGCCTGTGTGGAAGTTCGTTTGTGTACGCGAATTTTCTCGATAAGGTGAGTGCGTAACCATGACTCCAACTGGATGGAACATTAGGATTCTTGGTGATATGTTTAATTGTTGGTTGGATCTTTGGATTGTTTGAGTTCCTTGTGACATGTGATGGTTATGTGGTGTTTGGCTAGCGTTTTAGTGCAGGTGATCGTATTTTCGCATGCTTGGAATCGAGCCGGAGAGGAGATGGCTCGATCCTAGCATCACTGCGAGGTGGTGTCGATCGACACTCATGTTTTTTTGTGATGTGTGTTTGTCTGGTGTTCATTTATCTCGGTAATTTGCCAAGTAGATGGGATGACCGTCTCACTGAGTATTTGTGATAATACTTATGCATCTCTTTTTCCCAGGTGATGCAGGTAAAGAAAAAGTGTGACCGTGGGATCATGGCTATGAGGAGGATGATGATCTAAGGTTTCGTTTTATTTGTGTTTGTGTTGTTAGAAATTGCTGGTTAGGTTGCTGGTATATTTCTGGAATTGTTGAATTTGACTTCATTTGGTTTATTGAAATTGGTATTTGAGTTTATAATGGTTTTCCGCTGGTTGATTGTTTGAGTTTGATTGGATGTTGAGGATTAGCATTTATGAGAATGTTATCATTCGAGTCCAATATAATTGTAAAAAAAAGACGGGTTAGGTTGTTTCATTTCATGTTAGAAATGAAAAAATTGTATAAAATGGTAATTTATACAAACAAAATTATAATAATATTTTTTTATTAGGAAATTTACAAAGTGTTTTAAATTTTAGCGACTATAGACTTTAATGAGAAAAAAATTGGTGACAATAGTGGTAAACATTTGTCAATCACGGATTTATATGTGATTTTGATTCAAAAAAAATCTAATAATCTAACCTAAGGACTTTTTTAAATAATAAAACTAATTGTAAAGAATGCAAAAGAAAGAAAGTAGAAAAATATAAGCTAAAAAAAAATAGTAACAAAATAGAAATTTCAATTAAGAACAAGAAAGATAGAAATGATAAAACAAATGTTATTTAAATTTAGAAGAAAAAAAGTTAGAAATTATAAAAATTACAGTTTGAAACATTAAGATCTTATTATATAAAGGCGAGTTCGTTCGATGAAAGCGTCACACGTAAGCAAAGTTGTAACTGACAAGATCGCGACATGTGTTATTGTTAAATCAGATTGTGACATATGTCAAATGCAAATTATAAAAAAAAATTATCTACATAATTTACTTTTCAAATTAAATTTTAATATAGTTTAAAATAAATATAATAAGTCAAAAGAAAAGGTAAATAAGAAAAAATGTCACTTTATACATTACTAAGGATTGTCCACACGTTGCGAAGAAATTACAATTAACATAATAAAATATACAATAATTATTAATTATTTTTCAATTCAATATTACATAAATTTGGTATTTATAATAAATATTTATCTAAGTTAGAAGGCTAAACATTTTTATAAAAATAGTGGACATATACAGTGTTATATGTAAAAAAAAAAGTTATATGTTTCTTAATAAAAATTACAGCATATGGAAAACATCTTCTTTGACACAAATCTCTAACTTGTATATTTTTATCAATATTCACTACGGTTTCCTAAAAATATTATTGGTCAATTTTTTGCATCAAATATGTTCGTAAAAATCTATTAATCATTAAAGTTGTAGTATGCTTTACTTCTAGCGAGACATATGCATCATCTCAACACATGCATCGGAATGCATATTTTTGTTTATTTCATTAGAATCTTGAATCATAAGGGAGAATAATTGATGTTTGAGTATATTCTTGTCTCACTCTATTTCATTATAATCTCTATTTTTATCTTTCACATCGATTTATTAGTTAAAGTGATTCTGGTTTTTTGGATTTACAATTTTGGTAGAGTAAAGTTCAGTCTTGGTTAGGGGCGTTACTTTATCCAACACTAATTGTTTTGAAAGATATGAAAAGCATTTTTAGAAAATGTTTAAAGTCTAAATTTCTCCAATCAGATTTTAGTGTTTTAACAATTATAAACGTCCTAAAAATCTTGCTTTAATTTTCTGTCGAGAGTTTTGGTTACCAGTGTTACTTTTTTGAACACATATTGTTTTAGTTGTATTAATTTTTTTTTTTGTGTTACTTAAGTTTCGAGAGAAAAATTAAATTATTATATATATTTTTCAAATTGTTTAAAAATTTTAAAATTTAGAATCGTATTTTTTGTTGTGTATTGTTGTTTCCAAAGTCGGGTAAAGGAAAATATGTTAAGTAAAAGAGGGATCGAGATTTCTGTAAATAAGAACGAATCGGGTCGAAAGAAATAAACGTAAGTAACGCGGGTGAAAGTACTCAAAAGTGATCAGTATTGCTTTGAATAATATTGCATGAGTTGTCCCATCAAATGATGTGACAACTATATATAGTACATACCCAGAGTTAAATATAAACTATGGTTTGCATAAAGTAACAATACAAATAAAGCACTTTAGTTAACTTCTTGATGGGTTGGGTCTTAGGCTTTATTCTGCTGATGGGCTGAAGATAAATCTGGGAGGCCCAGATGTATATCCAACAATAGTCCCCCCCCCCCCCAAGTCTGCAAATTGAGCGGGTCGCGTTTGTTGAATAACTAGCTGGTCCAAGGAGAATAAAGCCCAACTGAACTCCTAGTTCTTTCACTTGATGGGCTTTTAGGGTTTTTGTTGAATAGTGTGTTTCCTCCTTGCTCTATAAATAATCTTTTCCCTTTTTCCTTCCTCTCTTTTCCCCATTCACGCCGACTCCCCTAGGTAAAGTCTCTTTTCTCTCTATTTTATTTTTGTTTTCACGCCGACCGCAATCTCCACCATCTTTGAGCTTGTCTTCTCCGTCATTGACCCAGTCGGATCTACTTTTTTTTGCTTCGACGGGTTGAAGGTTTTCGGTTGGGATTTGCTTTGTTGTTGTGGTCGGGGTTTCGTCGAGGTTTTGGTCGGGGTCGCGGTATTGAGTTGTAGAGAAGTCGAGGTTTCGTCGAGGTTTTGGTCGGGGTCGCGGTTTTGAGTTGTTGAGAAGTCGAGGTCGGTGTTTCGTCGAGAAGTCGAGGTCGGTGTTTTGTTGAGATTATGGTCGTCGTTGAGATTATGGTCGGCGTTTCGTCGAGATTGTGGTCGGTGTTTCGTCGATAGTGGTCGGGTTTCGTCGAGATTGTGGTCGGTGTTTCGTAGAGATTGTGGTCGGGTTTCGTCGAGATTGTGGTCAGGTTCTGGGTTGGTTTATCGCCGACCCAATTTTCTGGTCGGGATCGGTGTGTTGAGGTTTCTCCCGACGTCGATTCATAAATCTCGCCGACCTCAATCCGTCTTAAAAGTTGGTTGGTTTTTTTGTCTATACTTTGACGAGGTATTGTTCACTCTCTTTCTCTCCCGACCTCATCTAGTATCTTGTCTAATTTATGCGATATTTTTACATCATTCATGTTTGGTTTGCAGAAACGGAAACTTTGGTCGGGTTTTGGTGAAGGTTTTGGTTGGGATCGGTGACACGAAGGTTTAAGTCGAAGTCGTTGGTTGTTGGAATTTCATTCGAGTCTTCATTGTCGTCATAACCGGTGAGGTATTAACACTTCTTTGTGCCCTTTGTCGATCACGGTGCCGGCCTTGTTACTTATTGATCTTTACCGATCTAAAGTCTTGGTTTTTGATCGAATTGTTATCGTTGCAAGGTTAGGGGTTTTATGAAGGTATTGGCTTTGTTGAATGAGTTGAGGTCTCAGAGGTCTTCGGGTCCTTCGAGTGAGGCGGGTTCTTCGTCTTCTCCGTCAAATGCATCCGTGATATATCATGGTTTTTACCATCTTTTGGCAATGATTTAACCCGGTTTTATCGAGTCTTTTTAGTATTTTTCAAGTGTTTTAGAGTCTTGGCAGGTTCGTGGATGAATGGAGCTTAATTGGTGATTATGGAGCATTTTGGAGCATCAAGGAAAGTGCAGTCGAAGTCGCAAGCTTGTTGCAGAAAAGTGCAGGAATTTTAGCTTCCCGTCGATCGATGGAAGCACATGTGCGTCGATCGACGGAGGAAACTGTTTCGCGTAAGAAGAGGATTTTTCCAATTCTGAAGATTTCCTTTTTACCCCAGAAGTTCCAATAGTTAACAAATCAAGCCTAGCATGAATCCTAGCCTATAAATACCTAGTTTTCTTTTAGTTTTCATTAAGCTTTCTATTATTCAAAAACCTAGAGATTCAGATAGATTTTGAGAGTTAGGGAGACAAGTTTTCAGACTATTCAGATTTCTTCGAACCCTTATGTTTATCTCTTCACTCTATTTTTAATGTAGTATTATTCAGCTATTGTGATTTGCTTTGCATCCATGTCTGAGTAATCTACTTGTTAGGTTTAGGGTTTTTCAAAGGAATTAAGATGGATTGTTAGAATTGAATTCATGTTAGGATTATCTATTGGTTCTTCATCTAGATTGTTATAACCCTGATTTAGGATTGATCACTCTTAATTAGCTATCTTAGGTTGATTGATTAGAAGCGGAAGCATTAATTGATAACCTGACCATAGTCTTAGATGAGCAAAATCGCATATTCTCAAAAGAATTTGGTTTAGGGATTTTGTGAACAATTGAAACCTGAACTTTAATGCTTGCATAAATTGATTGAATTTACAAAGGAATTTGGATTTCTAGGGTTTATGCATAGATAATTAATTCAACGGAAATCGTTTAATTTTACATTAGAGTTTCAAGTTCGAGAACGGTTCTTCATTAAAATCCTGACAGTTTATTAATTCTACAATTTATCTTTGCCTGCGAATTTCCCGAAAACCTAGCTTTTGTTTAATTGAATTCTTAAAAACCAACCACCTTTCTCTGTTTTGAATTGTTTCTTGTTTTTACTTTACTATATTTGCTTAGCTCAATTCGAAGTCATATATCCTATCATTTGATTTGACTCCCAGTGATTCGACCCCTACTAAAATTGATCTCTTAATTTGAGAGAGTAGCTCAGGGAAAATTTGAGCATATCAAATTTTGGCGCCGTTGTCGGGGAGTCAAAATCTTCCATAGGATTTTGATTCTAGAATTCTGACTAAGTATTCTTTTTATTTTTGATTTCGTTTCTTTTGTTTTTGGTGTTTCAGGTTTATGCCTTCTACCAGAATCAGAAGCAACAAAGATCAAAAGTTAGCGGATTTTATTCCAGAGTTAGGTGTTTTGGAACGAGAAAACAGACGACAAGCAAAGCAAGCTAAGATGGTTAATCGTGCTTTGGTAGCTGTTCTGAATGCTCAGTTTGTTGATCCATAGAGATTGTAATCGGTACAATGATCTGGGAGACCGGATTTATGAAGCTGGTAACGTCATCGAGGTTGATGATCTGGTTGCAGTATAGCGTGCTGAGCTAGATCGTCAAAGGGCTGAGTTTGAGCGCCAGCGCGCTGAGTTCGAGCGTCTGGCTCGAGCGAATCGTAGACCTCAGGAGGCAGTAGTTGACCAACGAAATTTGGGAGACTACTACCGTCCTGAAGAACATTACGCCAACAGGGCAGCGATTCGACCCCCTAGATTTCAGCGAAGGGATTTCGAGTTGAAGCATGCGTACTTCTCTCTAGTGGCTCAACATCAGTTCCATGGGCACCCATCAGAGCACCCCATGGATCCTCTCGAGATGTTTGAGGATCTTGCGTCTTGCATCAAGGCTAACGACGTGTCTGAAGACTACATTATGTGTAAGCTCTTCCCATTTTCTCTTGCTGGAGAGGCAGCCTCTTGGCTGAAGCAGTTGGAGCCAGGCTCACTGACTACTTGGAGAGATACCAAGAATGCTTTCCTGAATCACTTCTACGATGAGTCACGTTCAGAGGATCTACGAGCTAAGATTTCAATGTTCGTTCAGAATCTGACAGAATCTTTCAAGGCTGCGTGGGAAAGGTTCAAGAGATATCAGAGAGACTGTCCTCATCACGGGTTTACAGAGGTTCAGCTGCTGGGTATTTTCTACAGGGGAATGGAATAGAGGCATCAGATGACTTTAGATGCTTCAAGTAATGGGAACTTCAAGACCAGGTTTCCTGCTGTCTGTCTCGAGCTCATCAAGAACGTGTCTACTAGCAATAGTACAAAGAAGATCGATGAGGAAAGGAGAAGGGAAGCTGGTCAATCAGGTGGAGCTGAGATGGCTGAGGTTAAGGCTAAGATAGATTCTGCGCATAATCTTCTGGTGAACAAGAAGTCAGTTCATTTTGCACAGGAAGTTGACACTTTCTATCAAGATGAAGATAGAGAGCAGGAAGATGTTAATTACATCAATCAGAATGGCTACCAGAATCAGCGTTATGGGAATCAGTCAGAGAACAAGGGATACAACAATTACAATCAGAGGAGCTCGTTCTCTGGAACCCCTAGTTCTCCAAGCTATGTTGAGAAGTCAAACTTTCTTAAACCATTTGGCAGCAACAGCAACCAAAGGACTTATGGATCTTCGTCATACCAGCCAATTCCCCCTAAATCTTCAGAAAATGACGTGAAGGGTATGTTCGAACAGCTTCTTGAGGGGCAGCAAACACTGACAGTAAATCTCAATGGGAAGATTGACGGGCTCTACACTGATCTAAATGGGAAGATAGAGGCTCTCAATATTCACATGAAGAAATTGGATACTCAAGTAGCTCAAACCGCAAAGAATGTGAAGAGACAAGAGGGTTTTCCTCCAGCTAGAACGGATGCAAACCCAAGACAACATGGGGTTGCTGCGATTACAACTAGAAGTGGGAAGGTTGTGAAGCCAAACCTGCAAAACAACCCTTCAAATCTGCTGATTCACAAGCTAGAAGATGAAGAAGATGCAGAAATTTTCTCACCAGACATTCCGTCGGTCGACGCTCAGGAGGAGCAACGATCGACGGGTGAGAAAATTCCCGATACTATCCCGACGTCACCTCGACAAGACCTCGACGAAGGATCGACGAAAATTGTTAACGTCGATCGATGCACAAACACTCCCGTCGATCGACGGGGTACGCAGAAACCTAAAAATCTGCAGGGTCCGACTGATGTTGTTGAGAAGGTTTATCAACCTAAGATTCCTTACCCCAGGAACCAGAAAAGGTCTATACAGGAGCTAGAAGAGCTTAGATGCAAGGCTATCATGGATAAGCTACGCATTGAGATTCCAGTCTTAGATGCGATGAAGCTTTCTCCTGTAATTCGAAGGTATGTGAAGAGGATGGTTACTAAGAGTTTGTGTGTTGAGGAAGGAGTTGCTATGATCTCTGAACAGGTTAGTGCGATAATTCTGAACAAGATTCTAGAGAAGCTCACGGACCCAGGAAGTTTTGTATTAAATTGTTTGATCTTCACAGACAGGTTTCCAAGGTCTCTTTGTAATTTGGGTTCAAGCATCAACTTGATGCCACTCTCAGTTGCTATCAGCCTTGGTATGACTGATTTTCAACCAACAAGGATCTCACTTATCCTTGCAGATAGATCAGTATGGATCCCAGAGGGAATTTTGGAGGATGTTCCAATCAAGGTTGGAGATTGTTTGATCCCTATAGACTTTGTGGTTCTGCAATATCACGAATAACCCAAGGATCCTCTTATCTTGGGAAGACCATTCTTGGCTACAGCTGGAGCGATGATTGATGTCAAAGGGAGAAGGATAACTCTATGTGTGGGTGATTTGGAGATGAAGTTTGATATGGATCAGTTGGTGAAGAAGCCTATGATTGATGGTCAGACCTACTATGTGGATACACTCACAGACATTGCTCAAGAGGTTTTCAATGAGACACATCCTACTGATGCATTGGAGAGGACTCTGATTCGATCTATCGCTGAAACTGAGGAGTTAGATGAAGCTGCAATGGGTTATGCAAGGCTAATGGATAGCAATGAAAGAGTGAAGAAGATGGTTGCCAACATGGAATTGTGTGAGGTTTCTGAGAAGATTGCAAAGAATGACGACTGGAGTGAGGAGAATGCTCCAAAGGTCAAACTCAAATAACTTCCAGCAGGATTAAGGTATGCTTTCATTGGCCCCAATTGTACTTATCCTGTCATTGTTAGTGCTTCTTTGAACAACGCAGAGCTCACGTTACTGCTAAGCAAGCTGCGCAAATTTCGCAAGGCGCTTGGCTATTCTCTTGATGATATTGCAGGAATATCTCCAGATTTGTGCATGCACAGGATTCATCTCGAGGACGACGCAAAATCTTTGATTGGGCATCAGAGGAGATTGAATCCAAATTTACATGAAGTTGTCAAGAAAGAGATCATGAAACTTCTGGCGGCAGGGATCATCTATCCAATTTCAGGCAGCCCTTGGATTAGTCCCGTTCACGTTGTGCCAAAGAAAGGAGGGGTTACTGTGGTGACAAATGAGAAGAATGAGTTGATTCCTACAAGGACTGTGACTGGTCACAGGATGTGCATCGATTACAGGAAGCTCAACGCAGCAACAAGGAAAGACCACTTCCCTTTGCCCTTCATTGATCAGATGCTGGAACGATTAGCGAATCATCCCTATTACTGCTTCCTTGATGGTTATTCTGGATTCTTCCAAATCCCCATCCATCCAGATGATCAGGAGAAGACTACATTTACTTGTCCTTATGGCACTTTTGCATATCGCAGAATGTCATTTGGACTTTGTAATGCTCCTGCGACTTTTCAGCGGTGTATGATGTCTATCTTTAGAGACATGATAGACGATTACATGGAGGTCTTTATGGATGATTTCTCTGTCTTTGGAGACTCTTTCAAAGGTTGTGTAGATAATCTGGAGAAGGTACTTGGTAGATGTGTGGAGAAACACTTGGTTCTTAATTGGGAGAAGTGTCACTTTATGGTCAAAGCTGGCATTGTGCTAGGACATAAGGTTTCTGAAGCTGGGATTGAAGTGGATCGTGCTAAGATTGAGGTTATGACAAGTCTACAACCACCAGAAAACGTAAAAGCTGTTAGAAGTTTCCTTGGTCATGCTGGTTTCTACAGAAGATTCATCAAGGACTTCTCCAAAATCGCCCGTCCACTCACCTCCCTACTCTGTAAGGATGTTAAATTTGCTTTTGATACTGATTGTTTATCTTCATTTGAGCAGATTAAACAGGCTTTGGTGAGTGCCCCCATTGTGCAACCTCCGGATTGGGATTTGCCTTTTGAAGTGATGTGTGATGCTAGTGACTTTGCTGTTGGGGCTGTATTGGGACAGAAAAAGGATAAGAAACTGCATGCTATCTATTATGCGAGCCGAACTCTTGATGAAGCACAAAGAAACTATGCTACTACAGAGAAAGAGTTGTTAGCAGTGGTATTTGCTTTTGAGAAGTTTTGTCCTTACTTGATTGGATCCAAGGTAATAGTAAACACAGACCATTCGGCGCTGAAGTATTTAATGCAGAAAAAGGATGTTAAACCAAGGTTATTGAGATGGATTCTTCTTCTCCAAGAGTTTGACATCGAGGTCAAGGATAGAAAGGGGGTTGAGAATGGAGTAGCAGATCATCTTTCGTGCATTCGGGTTGAGGACAATGTCCCCATCGATGATTTCTTCCCTGAAGAAGGTGTGAACTTCATAGAAAGTGAGTTGCATGAGTTTCAGGAAGAAATTCTTCAAAACTCTCGGGTTACAGATTCTTCGTCGATCGACGCGGATTTTGTGCGTCGATCAACGCTACCAATTTCTTCACGTCGAGGAGACTTCTCGTTGAGCGTTCAATCGAGCAGACCGTCGATCGACGCAGGTTCTTCCACCGATCGACGGGATATCCAGAAATCCGAATTTGACTTCTCCATAATCCTCAACGACGTGTTCAGCAGCCCAATCTTTGTTGTTTCTACATCCTCACGACCATGGTATGCTGATATTGCTAATTACCTTGTTGCAGATGATCCTCCTACGGATTAAAAGGTTATGAAAAGAAGAAGTTCAAGCGAGAAATTAGAAGATATTATTGGGATGAGCCTTATCTCTATAAGTTCTGTTCAGATGGTATATACAGAAGATGCATAACTGAAGAGGAGACTCGGCGAGTGTTATATCATTGTCATGGTTCTGAGTATGCTGGACACTTCGCTATTTTCAAGACTGTTTCTAAAGTTCTTCAAGCTGGGTTCTGGTGGCCCACACTATTCAAGGATGCTCACAGTTTCGTGTCAGAGTGCGACGCTTGTCAGAGACAAGGCAAAATCAGCAGGCGACATGAGATGCCACAAAATTTCATCCTTGAGGTGGAGTTATTTAATTATTGGGGTATTGATTTCATGGGTCCTTTCCCATCATCTTATGGGAATAACTACATACTGGTTGATGTGGATTACGTCTCTAAGTGGGTAGAAGCAATTGCGAGTCCTAAGAACAATGTTGGAGTAGTTGTTAAGCTATTCAAGACCATCATCTTTCCTCGTTTTGGAGTGCCTCGCGTGGTTATTAGTGATGGTGGAACACACTTTATCAACAAAGTTTTTGATCGATTGCTTGCTAAGTATGGAGTTCATCATCGTGCGGCCAGCCCCTACCATCCTCAAACGAGTGGGCAGGTGGAAGTTTCTAACACACAAATCAAGGAAATCCTAGAGAAGACGGTTAATTCTACAAGAAAAGCTTAATTCTAGATGAGACTGGTCTACTAAGCTAGATGATGCACTTTGGGCATACCGCATTCAAAACGCCATTAGGGACTACACCGTTTCATCTTCTTTATGGGAAAGCATGCCA
This sequence comes from Arabis alpina, assembly GCA_900128785.1. Taxonomy (NCBI): domain Eukaryota; kingdom Viridiplantae; phylum Streptophyta; class Magnoliopsida; order Brassicales; family Brassicaceae; genus Arabis; species Arabis alpina. The sequence goes on along the minus strand of LT669789.1, from coordinate 14,616,518 downwards.
TCTTCTAGTGGAACTTGAACACAAAGCAGCTTGGGCAGTGAAGAAGTACAACTTTGATATCAAACCAGCTGCGGAAAGGCGTAAGATACAACTTAATGAGTTGGACGAAATCATATTTCATGCCTATGAGAACTCTAAGCTGTACAAAGAGAGGAAAAAGGCGTATCATGATAAGCGCATCATCTCCAGAACATTCGAGCCAAACGATCAAGTACTTCTTTACAACTCTCGTCTGTCTTTGTTTCCAGGTAAGTTACGCTCTCGATGGTCCGGACCTTTCACTATCAAAGAGGTCTGACCACATGGTGTTGTAGTTCTCCTTACTCCAGATGGCAGCAGAGAATTCGTAGTCAATGGGTAACGAATCAAGCATTATTGGGCAAGTGCTGAGATTCCAGATGGGCACATCGTTTCCTTACCAATTGCTCCCAACGCCTAGACATCTGACAAAGTCGAGCTAACGACTATAAACAAGCGCTTAGTGGGAGGCAACCCACTTGTAAGTGTACATACTTTCCTTGCTTTATTTCCTTTCGGTTTTTCTTAAAAAAAAAAAACTGGAAAACGAAATTTTGGTCGCGTCGATCGACGCTCGTTCAGTTTCCGCGAGGTTAGTATTTAAACCCCGACTCTTTCATCTTCTTCCTCATAAACCCTAAAATCGCCACCATCTCTCTCAAATCTTCATCTCTCTCGATATTTCACCAAATCAAGTGATTTTTGGGTCTAAACTCATTAGAATTTCACTCTCTATCCGTTTTTCATACTCTCCTTCTCAATTTACTAAGGTATGCACCTCGATTTCTCTCTTTTAGGTCCATTTTTAGGGTTTGGAATTGAGACTTACATTGATAGAATTAGATGTTTAGAACGGTTTAGGATGATGATTTCTCTGCTATTATTGAGTTATGAAGTGATTGTGGTGAATTTGAACTAGGTTTAGACACAAATCGAATTTGTTCGACGGATTGAAAATTTCTCAGACCTCGACGGGTTTTCACAGATTGGCTATTTTTCTGAAATTCGATTTTTGTGTGTGTTTTGTGGTTGTTTTGTAGATGAATCGTGGTAAGAGAGCGCGTACTGACGACACTTCAGATTCTACCCCTATTCCACGATAGAACCAAATTCCCAATTAGGCAGAGATACGGCAATCTCAAGACCGTTTTGTTGATCATGCGGTGATTAACCGGCCAATTAGCGAGACGTGGGATTAATATGACACGTTGCTTTACAATGAATGGCTCGGAGTGACTTTGAAACCCACACGGGTTGCTGATGAGAAGATACTAAGAGACTTTGGGATATATGATGATGTGAGGCGTTTCTTAGCACGAGCAGGCAGCATAAGTTACTCCCTGATTTGGTACGGCAGTTCTTTGCCTCGGTTCGTGTTTACTATGATGATGGTGTGGAGACTACTCAGACAGGTACCTTGACCTTCATGGCCAAGGGTGTTCGATATAGAGTTTTGTTCTTGGACCTTTGTCAGATATATGGGTTCCAGCTTCATCGCACTGCTACAACACTCCCCACCACTTTTGCAGACATGAGGACTTTCTGGAACCTTTTCGCGCATGGCCACTATGACAGTTCGGGGACTCCACCCACCGATATCAGGCATCCTACGGTTCGTTATCTGGCTCGTCTCCTCGCCAACACCATCCTTTACAAGAACAAGCCAGGGAAGATGAGGATTGATGAGCTTGTCCTGATGTTTAGCTGTCTCCGGGATGATATCGCATTTCTCACTGGCATACCTCACTTCGATCTTGATGCCAACCTAGGGGCTGTCTTTGCACATCAATTGATGTCTGTGAAGAACACTCCCTTCACCCTGGGTAGCTCTAAGTCTTTCCAAGCCGGTAGTCTTCTTACTCCCATTTTTGAGTTCTGCAGGATTGACACTTCCAACGTCAGTGTGCAAGGGAGTTTGACCATGGACTTCGCCTTCCTCCACAAGGCTACTTGGGTTCAGCCTGGTCCTTATTGGATTTTCCGCGACGCAGTTGGACAACACATGGTTCTTTGGCCCATCCGCGAACTGCTTACCATCCGACCTGGTTCGCCTGCACTTGCGTTCCAGGTTGATCCAGATTTGATTCGACAGGTTGCTCGACGTTCCACTTCTCGCAGGAAGGCGAGTGCTCCTATAGGTGCTTCCACACGCGCTAGTGCTTCACGTCCAGCAGGAGAGCCTCAGCCAGAGCCTCTACGGTTCATTGATATTCCTCAGCAACCCATGTCTCAGGATGATTTCCATGACTTCGTGGTTAACGGCTTTGAGAGGATTTGGTCTGCCATAGCGAGGCTCGCCAACTATAGTTGTGTTCGTCCGATTTCTCCACCACCTGCACGTCCACCTTCGCCGCGCGATGACGCTAATGCGGATGATGAAGCCTAGTCTTCATTGCTGATACCCCGGTTTTGTTGTTCCTTTTCTATTGACTTTTTTTTATTTTTCTTTCTTTTGAGTCATTTTTATGTCTTTCATTGAGTCAGTTTTTGTTTCAGTTTCTAGAGATTGTGCAATTAGCTGGATGTTATAACATTGGTGTTTTTAATCTGGTTTATTTTCAGTGCTTTTGCAGTCTCTATTCTTAGAATTAGTAGCCAACAGAAGTCCCTGAAAACAGAACAAACTTGCTCGTTGGAAAAACACTCGTCGATCGAGAGTCTGTTACTTGCAATGATCGACGAAGTGTCAGCGTCAGTCGACTCAGAGTCTTTGCAACGATCGACGAAGAGGCAAACCGCAGGTCCAACTTTTTCACAATTTTTCTAACTTTTATTTTTCTTTTCTTTCACCAATTTCAGGCTTAATTAACACTGGGGACAATATTGGTTAAGTCTATGGGATGTAGTTGCTAACATTGTTTTCTATTTTGGAGTCAAAAAGTCGTTTTATTGAGTCTAAACTTGAAGGGGATAATGACCTTTCCTAAGAACAGACGCTCAGTTTTGGCAATTCTTATATGTTGCGACGAAGCCTTTGGGATTGAGCGAATTCGAAACCATATGATAGTACAGGTTCCCCTCTTATCGCGACTTGAAGAACGAAGTTGATCAAACTCCATACTAGTACACTTGATCTCCATCTCGCTATATTCTCTTTGATGATACCACGACAGTAATCGATCCAACATTCAGGACTTCTTATTCACTTTACCACTCTTTTTTTTATCCTGAATGGCTAGCTCATTTTTAGTTGGTACCCAACCCCTAACCTTAACTTTTATTCAAATTTCATGCGATCTCTTTCCCTTTTGTTTTATGTGCATGCATGTGTATAAACACCAGAGAGAAAAAGGTCTGACGCAGTTTTTCATTCACAAAATTGCACAGGATGAAGATTTGGTTGGAAGTACTTTACAACGAGCAACGATGCTAAGTATTCCTTGGGATTACATGCACAATAATGGTAATTTTCGAGACTAACATCTTTGTAAGATCATTTCCCCCTTAGAGTTTAAAAAAAAAAAAAAAAAAAAAGAATTATTTTGAAAATCTAGTAAGGAAAAGAGGAATGATCATTTTTATAAGTCTCTACCTTCTAGAAAAATCCCAAGGAATGGAGTGGATAGATGTGGGTAGTGGAACTTGTGATTTTTGTGCTACATGATGATGTTTGGTTCCTGATTACGATTTGGAGGAGAGAGTGCAATGTGAATGAGAAATTGTGGACATCAACTGGACCAGTGTCTCTCTAGTGTTTATGCATAATGTCTGCATCCACCAAATAAAATCCGGTAACCCTAAACACTTTTAGCTCTACTTAAACACCAAAAGCCTTTTAACATCATACCTAGCCTTTTACTTGGTTGATATCATTAGAGAAAATTTCATCATCATTTCGATCAAGTGTGAGACAGTTAGGAGAATGTGAAACTGATGGGTTTGCAGGTTAAGATTTGAGGCCCAACCTATGATGGTTGAGATTCGTGACCGACAAAGGTACTTTGTTTATATGCAATGAAGGAGTCAAAGAAGCGAAAGCTATGTTCCAGAGGATAAGTGAGTTCCTGCGATTTTCAAACCTCGACTTCATTCTTAGTCTCTAGTTTGCTTGAGGGCAAGCAAAAGCTAAGTCTAGGGGAGTTGATATATCATGGTTTTTACCATCTGTTGGCCATGATTTAACCCGGTTTTATCGAGTCTTTTTAGTATTTTTCTAGTGTTTTAGAGTCTTGGCAGGTTCGTGGATGAATGGAGCTTAATTGGTGATTATGGAGCATTTTGGAGCATCAAGGAAAGTGGAGTCTAAGTCGCAAGCTTGTTGCAGAAAAGTGCAGGAATTTTAGCTTCCCGTCGATCGACGGAGGAAACTGTTTCGCGAAAGAAGAGGATTTTTCCAATTCTGAAGATTTCCTTTTTACCCCAGAAGTTCCAAAAGTTAACAAATAAAGCCCAGCACGAATCCTAGCCTATAAATACCTAGTTTTCTTTTAGTTTTCATTAAGCTTTCTATTATTCAAAAACCTAGAGATTCAGAGAGATTTTGAGAGTTAGGGAGACAAGTTTTCAGATTTCTTCGAACCCTTCTGTATATCTCTTTACTCTATTTTTAATGCAGTATTATTCAGCTATTGTGATTTGTTTTGCATCCATGTCTGAGTAATCTACTTGTTAGGTTTAGGGTTTTTCAAAGGAATTAAGATGGATTGTTAGAATTGAATTCATATTAAGATTATCTATTGGTTCTTCATCTAGATTGTTATAACCCTGATTTAGGATTGATCACTCTTAATTAGCTATCTTAGGTTGATTGATTAGAAGCGGAAGCATCAATTGATAACCTGACCATAGTCTTAGATGAGCAAAATCACCTATTCTCAAAGGAATTTGGTTTAGGGATTTTGTGAACAATTGAAACCTGAACTTTAATGCTTGCATAAATTGATTGATTTTACAAAGGAATTTAAATTTCTAGGGTTTATGCATAGATAATTAATTCAACGGAAGTCGTTTAATTTTACATTAGAGTTTCAAGTTCGAGAACAGTTCTTCATTAAAATCCTAACAGTTTATTAATTTTACAATTTATCTTTGCCTGCGAATTTCCCGAAAACCTAGCTTTTGTTTAATTGAATTCTTAAAAACCAACCACCTTTCTCTGTTTTGAATTGTTTCTTGTTTTTACTTTACTTTATTTGCTTAGCTCAATTCAAAGTCATATATCCTATCGTTTTATTTGACTCCCAGTGATTCGACCCCTACTACAATTGATCTCTTAATTTGAGAGAGTAGCTCAGGGCAAATTTGAGCATATCAATCTGCTGAACACTCGGCCACTGATGCATCGGTCCACGATTCTGAGAGTAGTGGTGAAGAAACCGGTCAGAGTGACGACGTGGTGGCGTTTTAGCGTGGCTTTTCTAGTGCTCGAGGGGAGGATTATTTTGGACGGCGTGTTCCTCGAGGAGTCAAGGTTTGAGACACGGGGCTTTCTGATCGTGTGGTTCTCGGTCCTCAAGAGGATATTAAGTCGAGTTTTGAGATGAAGTCTATTGATAAATACGCCGACCAGGATTGGTCTGGTATGATTCCTGAGGAAAACGAGAGACCATGGTTGCCTCCTGGGGAGTTTATGTGTTTGTACGAGAGCTTCTTCTGTCACGGTGGTTGTGGTTCCCGATCCCGAGGGTTATTCTAGAGTATTGTGCCCAACGTCGTCTTTCAATTTCTGAGTTGACCCCTGCTGCTTTTCGCAACATATGCGCCATTCTGATAATGGCGGTTGAGCTTGGTCGGGCTGTTAGCCAACGGCAGCTAGAGCAAATTGTGCAGCTTGGAGACATGGATACTTCGGGTCGGTTCTACGTCGCGGCGAGAACCAAGTGTAGGCTTTTGAGAGAGTTTATAAGTAAAGCAGACAAATGGAAGTTGAAGTACTTCTTCGTTGAGATTAATGAGGCTTCGGTTGGCGATTTTTCGGGGAATTTCGTGTTGGATGGAGTACTTTAGTTGGTACGAATTTTTGTGAACTCTACTCTTCATCTTTGGACTGATCCTTAATCTTTTTTCTTTTGTTTTGTAGAGCACCCGGTCCAAGTGTCATTTGCTCGTCTCAAAGAAGTCGTTCCTGTGCTAGCAGATTTGAAGAAGTTGGGGTATCAGCGGTGGGCGAGTTTATTGAGCAACGAATTCAGCAGTGTTATCGTCGGCGGCTCGAAAGGTTAAGCGTTTCGGAGAACTTGAGCAGTAGAAAAAAAGCTCTTGAGGTTGAAATGGTTGAGTTGAAGAAGAGGCTTGAGAAGGAGGTCGGTCGAAAGAAGTCGATGGTTTCGTTTGTGAGGGAGCAGATGACCCGCTTGAGGAAGTCGAGGGCCAAAATGGTTGAGAGGGCGAGTACTGTTCTGAGGAAGAAGACGGAAGATAGGGTGGCGGATGAGTTTGGGGCTCACCTTGCGAGGCTTAGTCGTCATGTTCAGGAGAATGCGAGTGTCAGCCGCTTGGTGATGATGAAGCAAAGAAAAACCCTCGGGATCGGAGCGAGTTAGAAACAAAGAAAAAAAATGACTAATCTATATTAAAACTTGTTGAAATGAATTAACATTAATTAACTATTAAATTCTTAGAATTAAAAAAAAAATTGAACTAATTATGTCAAATGTCAAAAAAGTATGTGACACATGGCAACCTCTCATAATTTGAAGTTTTGAGAACCTTAAAGTACTACATAAGAGTTATGCAATTTAAAAATCTAAAATTAACCAGTTTTAATGCTATTGGGAAAAAAATACTTATTCAACTAGAAAAATCATTAAAAACTGATTATGCAACTGAAAAAAAGCAAATAGGTTACTAAATTGTCAAATAAGTTACTAAATTATACATATATATATATATATATATTTAGAAGATGCATGCATAGATATATTTAGAAGATGCATGCATAAGAAAAGAAATACAAAACGCATGCATGTATAACGCGGGTATGTATGTGAACATTGTAGATCAAACGCATTTTTATGGGGGATTTGAATTAGTTTTTATTTTCTATCTTGCGGTTAACAAAATGCAGTTATATGGGTTTCAATTTAGAATATACTTATAAGGGTTTTAATTAGAATAAATTGTTAAGATCATAACTATATAGATAATCACTTTCAATATCTTATATCCGCATATTATGCCGGTCCTAATCTAGTATCTTATAAAGAAAATGAGAACTTTTAACCTATGACGATATTGTTATTTTTTAATGTTAAACAAAAATGAAATAAATATAAAATGGTAAAATTAACTAAACTAAGAATTAAAAATAGAAAAATATAAAAAATCATTGTCATGTAATTCGAAAAAATAATAAAACTGAAATTTTCTAATAGCCCAAAACTAATTAGGAAAAAAAGAAAAATTTCTAATAATCTAAACTTACTAAAAAAAATTTTTTTTTAAATAATGTAAACCAAAGTAAATAAAATAGAAAGAATATAATACAAAAAAAAAAAATAGAAAAATAAAAAAAACAAAAAAAAAAAATATATAGAAATCTTAATATGAAACTTTAAGATATATTATAAAGAAAATGTGAATTTTCAACTTATGACAATATTGGTATGTTTTTCCCTTTAATAGTTTAGGATCATTTCTAAATATTATTTCAAAATATTTTAATAGTTCAACAGATTTCTAATAAAAATTTAAATAATTTTGTGAATAAAATTTAATATGATTATTTGCGTATTAACGCGGGTTTTAATCTAGTTTACTTAATAAAATGAGGAATTACGTTTGTGATAACAAAAAAATGGAAAAACAAAAAACGGCAAAATGGAAAACTGGACCACCTGTGTGTGAACCGATATATAAAAAGGTCGAATTATATATTAGTGCTCAAAATTTATCCTTTACATTCTTTTTGCTATCTTTAGCCTTTATTGTAGAACAACAATTACAAAGATCAAAGAAATCCCTCTTTTGGGCTTAAGTCTCGCTAATCCATTCAGAAGGTTTACTCTTGTCCTGAAGTTGGGGAACAGTTAATAATCTTATCTCTTTAGCCGTCAAATCTGCTTTTTGTTCTTGAACTAGTGTTTTTCTGGGTTTTCACTTTGGTTCTCCCAGATCTAAGTTATCTTTGAAGTGGTGTGTGTAGTTGCTGTTTGGTTCGTTTAGTGAAGTGGGGTTAGCTTCTTTGTTGTTAAGAAGTGAGAAGCTTAGTGGTGGTTTTGGTGGAATAATGTCATCAGGTTTGGACAAGATTATGCTGAATATGTCTATTGGTGAGGTGGAGGAACCCTACAAGCTCCCGGATACGCAGGATTACAGTTCTATTGAAGAAAATCGGCTGAGTCTAGTTGGTCGAATTCTGAACCCAGATTGTCAACGAGTGGCGGATGTGGTCCTAGACATGCCTAGGAAATGGCAGCTGTAAATAAAGTTTGTGGAGTAGCTCTATCAGCTGAAAGGTTTCAATTCGTTTTCTCTGAGGAAGCTGACCTAGAAGCTATTTTGGATGGAGGAGCCCAGACGCATAACCAATGGTCCCTGGTCCTGGAGCGTTGGGTTGAAAACCCTCCCCTAGATTACCTCCAATATATGCCAGTGTGGGTTCGAATGAAGAACATCCCAGGGAATCATCGAACGGTGTTATCTTTGAAAGACCTTGGAGGTTTTGCTGGTCAAGTCCTTGAGCTTCCGTATGATCCTCAAAGGACTCAGAGTAGACCGTTTGTGAGAGTTAAAGTCAGATTTGATGTGTCTCGACCAGTTAGAAGGGTTAAGGAGGTCATTCTTCCGTCTGGTGAAGCTACGGAGGTGTGGTATGACTTTGAGAAAGTTCAGAAAAGGTGCTATGCTTGCCATAGACTTACTCATGAAAGGGAGAAGTGTCCTATTTTCCTTCAGACCCAAGAGTTTAATCAGTTTGAAAATCAGAAGATGAAGGTGGCTCGAGAATTCCCAGTGGAGAAGATTCTCAAGGAAGAGGGGTTTTGAAAGAAGAACAAGTAGGGATTGATACTCAAACTGGTCGGCCTAGGATTAATGAAGAAGTGTTAAAGGGCATGAGATTATACCTACTGACTGCTAATGAGAATGAGAAAGTTGTGAGAGAAGAAAGAGTTAAGGAGTCCATTAGTAGTCTTATAAACGATCCGGACAAGCAGAGGTCGATGTTAAGGCTCGAACCTAAACCTTTTATCTCATCTGACTTGGATAAGGGGAAAGGCCCTGTATTTGACTTTCAAACAGTGGAAGAGGAGAGGTCAGAGATGCTCATTTGTAGAGGTTCAGATAAGGTAATTAAAGAAGCTATCAAAGCGGGAAAGGCTAATTCTGATGGTTGGTCTCTCTGAAGGTGGTTTAAATTATTCTAGTTCTGATGGTCCCTTTCGTAGTGACTTTCCTACGGATTACAGAGCTGGTTTCTCCGGGGCTAGCTCTTCCGGGAAATACACTAAGAGAGGTAGACCTCGAAAAAGACCTCACATGTCAAGGAGGAAACCACATCTAGCTAAAACAGGAGACCTATCAGTAGCAGAAGGGAAGAAACCTATTGGAAGGAATGGAGATAATGGTAAAAGAAAAAGAGAGGAAAAGAAAGACTTGATTGACCAGGTGGCTAAACGCCCCAAACCTTTGGCAGTCCCATTTGAGGGACAGCCCTTGTCCCAATGAGCATTATCAGTTGGAATTGCCAAGGTTTGGGCCGTGTTCAGGACTTGGTGATTCCTAGACTCCAGGAACTGCGTAAAAAACATTTTCCGGAGTTGTTGTTTCTAATGGAGACCCTTCACAAGAGGGATGTCCTTGTAGATATTCAAGAATGGTTAGGGTATGAGAGGGTTTACACTATTGACCCTCTTGGGAGAAGTGGTGGAGTAGCTTTGTTTTCCAAGAGTAATGTAGAGGTTGAAATGTTATTTGTTGATAAGAATCTGCTTGATATGAAGGTTAAGTATGGGAGTTTCTGTTTTTTTGTGTCTTGTATATATGGAGATCCTGGAGGAGTGAAACAAAGATCTCTGGGTTGGGAGAGAGTGGCAAGAATTGGAGCTGATAGACAAGAGAGCTGGTGCCTTGTTGGTGATTTCAATGACCTGGTTCATGATGGAGAAAGAATAGGGGGTCATGGGAACTCTGATAAGGATTATATCCCTTTCAATGATATGCTGAGGTCTTGTGGAATGGCAGAACTCTCGAGCTCGGGTAATGGCTTTACTTGGGCAGGGAAGCGTGGGGATTTTTTGATTCAATCCAAATTGGATCGTTGTTTTGGTAATAGGAGATGGTTATCCATGTTTCCTGGGTCTAATCAAGTTTTTTTGGAGAAACGTGGGTCGGACCATAGGCCAGTTCTGGTTAATCTTATGGAGGCTTCTGAAGCTCACAGAGGGTGTTTTAGATTTGACAAAAGGTTGCTCAATAAGCCTAGAGTGCAAGAGTGCAAGAGACTATTGAGGAAAGCTGGATGCAACCGTGGAGGTTTGGACAGAGGAGTTCTTTGGTGATGGATAGACTAAAAGCCTGTAGAAAAGCTCTAAGTCTTTGGAAAAAAGACAACAACATTAACTCTAGAGACAAAATCTCTCAAATTCAAGAATCTCTTGAGAGAGAAGAGTCTGCCTGCTTTCCAAATCTTGACCATGTGAGATGGATGAAGAAAGAACTTGTGACTGCTTATAGAGAAGAGGAATCTTACTGGAGTCAGAGGGGCAGGGACAGATGGTGTAAGGAAGGAGATAGAAACACTAAGTTCTTCCATGTTGCGGTGAAAGAGAATAGGGGCAAGAAGAGAATTGTAAAACTTAAAGATTCAGCAGGAATTTTTCAAAGAGCTGAGGCTTCTAAGGGGCAAGTTGCAGTTTCTTACTTCCAAGACTTGTTCACCTCAACAAATCCATCTGAGTTTGGAAAGGTTTTTCAAGGGTTTGAAGCAAAGGTTACGGAGGAGATCAATGCGAACTTGATAAGAGAGGTTACCTCTTTGGAAATAAAGGAAGCTGTGTTTGCGATCAAACCTACTAGTGGCCCGGGGGCTGATGGAATGACAGGCTTGTTCTTCCAAAAGTATTGGAATATCATTGGGGAGAAAATGGTTAAGGAGGTTAAGGGGTTCTTCTCTACTGGTCAGATGCCAGATGAATGGAATTTTACCCACTTATGCCTCATTCCAAAGATTCCTGGGGCAGAACAGATGTCTGACCTTCGACCAATAAGCCTCTGTTCTGTTTGCTATAAGACCATATCCAAGGTAATTGTCAAGAGACTTCAACCCTTCTTGCCAGGCTTGGTCTCTCCATACCAGTCAGCCTTTGTGGCAGAGAGGTTGATCTCAGATAATATTCTCCTTGCGCATGAAGTAGTTCATAGCCTCCACACTCATCCCCTGATCTCTAGTGAGTTTGTGGCTATAAAAACTGATATGTCCAAAGCGTATGATAGGGTTGAGTGGAAGTTCATTAAGGCTCTGTTGGTAGCCTTAGGTTTTCATGACAAATGGATAAGTTGGGTAATGGCTTGTGTGACTTCTGTCACCTATTATGTCCTTATAAACGATCAACCTTTTGGCCTTATCAAACCTTCCAGAGGATTGAGACAGGGAGATCCCTTGTCTCCTTTTCTTTTTGTGTTATGCACAGAAGGGCTCTCTCACTCTCTGTCACGTGCAGCATGGGAAGGTTTGATCAGTGGTGCCAGGTTCTCTCCAAATGGACCAGCTATCCACCATTTGCTCTTTGCAGATGACAGTCTGTTTGTGTGTAAGGCCTCGGTGCAGGAAGTCTCAGTTTTGCAAAGCATTCTAAAGGACAATGGAGATGCAACTGGTCAGGTAGTGAACCTCCTCAAGTCGTCCCTGACTTTTGGAAAGCTGGTTCCACCTGACTTAAGGAACTCCCTTAAGGTGATCACTGGAATGGATAAGGAGGGAGGAGCTAGCACTTACCTGGGACTGCCAGAATGTTTGAGTGGATCTAAGGTGGATTTACTTGCCTTTATTCATGAAAGAATGAAATCAAGACTTTCTGGTTGGTTTTCTAGAATGTTATCCCTTGGTGGAAAAGAGATCCTCTTAAAAGCAGTTGCTATGGCCCTTCCAGTCTTTGCAATGTCTTGCTTCAAGTTGCCAAAAACCACTTGTGCAAAGATTACAAGCGCTATGGGAGATTTCTGGTGGAATGCTAAAGAGGACAAGAAGAAGATGCACTGGGTGAGTTGGGAGAAACTCTGCCTCAGCAAAACTCAAGGAGGACTGGGGTTCAAAGACATTGAATGTTTCAACCAAGCCCTCTTGGCCAAACAGGCTTGGAAACTGCTTCAAGAACCTCATTGCTTGCTGGCAAGATTCCTTAAGAGTAGATATTTTGAGCAGGATTCCTTTCTAGAGGCTTTAGTTGGGACAAGACCGTCCTATGGGTGGAGAAGCATTCTTTTTGGAAGACAACTTCTCAATTTGGGGGTTCAAAAACGGTTGGGAAATGGCAAAGATACTTGGGTCTGGTCTGAAAGATGGATAAAAGATGATGTGATGAGGCTTCCCCTGTTGATGAACATGATGGTTGACCTCAACCTTAAGGTTAGTGATATCATTAACCCGATCACTAGAACATGGGACCCTCACATTCTGCAGGATCTTTTCTTTAGAGAGGACATTGACAGAATTCAAAAAATGAAACCCGCGTGTTTTAGAGATGATTTTTGGGTCTGGGAACATAATACAAGTGGAGATTACTCAGTGAAGTCAGGTTACTGGTTGATGAACAGAGTGAAGAATGAGGTGTGCATTCAGAGAGCTGAAATGCTCCCCTCTATCAACTGTTTAAAGGAGGATATTTGGAAGCTTAAGACGAGTCCAAAGATTAGGGTCTTTTTGTGGAAGTGTTTGAGTGAAGCCATTTCAGTTGTGGACCTCATTAATCAAAGGGGAATGAATGTGGACTCTCGGTGTCAGGTTTGTGGAACAGAAGGAGAATCGGTTAATCATGCATTGTTCTCCTGTTCCTTGGCTCGTCAGGTTTGGGTTGTGTCAAACTTTCCAAATCCAATTCATGGTTTTGATGACCAAGCCTTGTTCCCTAACTTTTCTTATGTCTTAAAGGTGAGTAAGAACCTTCTCTTACCAGAGGAGGTGCGTTCCCTGATTCCTTGGCTTCTGTGGTATATTTGGAAGAATAGAAACGGTTGGCTTTTTGAAGGGAGGTGCTTCTTAGCGACTGAGATTGTGGCAAAGGCAGGGGAGGAGAGAGATCAATGGCTTCAGGCTCAAGAGATGGATTCAGGTACTTTTGTTAACCAAGAACAAGCTCAGATGGTGGTTAAAGTGGCCTGGTGCAAACCCTCTCCTGGGTGGGTGAAATGTAACATTGGGCTCTCATGGTCAAAGTGCAATCAGTTGCTGGGAGGTGCGTGGGTGTTAAGAGATGATTCAGGGAAGGTCCTCCTCCACAGTAGAAGATGTTTTGCTAAGGAAAGTAAGGTGGAAGTTGCGAGAATGATTGTCCTTCTTTGGACTATTGAGTGTATGGTTTCTCATAAGGTGGAGAGAGTAGTTTTTGGGATGCAGTTCGTGGACTTGGTAGGTGCTTTGAATAGGCCTCAAGCTTGGCCTTCCTTTAGCTTTGAAGTTGGCGAGTTGACAAAAGCTTTGGAACCGATTAGGTGGTGGAAATTCTTTTTGGAAAGTAAAGAAGCTAATAGAGGTACCTTTCTTATAGCCTTAAGTGTGTCTAGGGAGCTTAGAATACAATCCTATGTTTCTATTGGATCTCCCTCTTGGCTTAGAGATGTTTTTGAAAGTGAGAGGGCTTAGTCCTCCTTCTTTAGCTGTCTTACATTTTTGGTGTAAATACTTGTTTGCTTTTGGTCCTTTTGACCCTTTGGAGATTTCCCCATGTTGAACATGTCCCTGTTGAACGTTCTCTTGGGTTGTAACTGGTGATACTAGCTCTTCGTTATATGATATATGCTGATTTAGATGCCAAAAAAAAAGCCTTTATTGTAGATAACCAAAAGACACACACATATATATATATATATATATATATGTATGCATATATATAGGTGGTTGCCAAGCCTACCCAACTCTCTGTCTTCAACTTGCTATGACATTTACTCTGTCAGGAGAGAGATAGAGACATAGCGATAGGGAGAGGAAGAGATAAGACAAAGTATAAGCTCTGCTTTACTCATTGTTCAAAACAGAGCCTTAGAAAGAAGCAGAAAAACGGAGAGAGAGGGAGAAATGGGGAGACAACCATGCTGTGACAAAGTAGGATTGAAGAAAGGACCATGGACTGCAGAAGAAGACAGGAAGCTCATAAACTTCATCCTCACCAATGGACAATGTTGTTGGAGAGCTGTTCCTAAGCTTGCTGGTCTACTTAGGTGTGGCAAGAGTTGCAGACTTCGTTGGACAAATTATCTCCGGCCAGACCTTAAGAGAGGTCTTCTCTCTGATTACGAAGAGAAGATTGTCATTGACCTCCATTCCCAGCTTGGCAACAGGTTACATAAAAATCAAAACGTTTTTTGCTTAAACTTTATGTTTCGATCAAATGAGTGTTGGACTAGTGGTGAAACCCCCGGAAGTTTATGTTTATGTTTCGATATGCTATGTTTCTAAGTTTCATTTTTTATATGTGAAGGTGGTCAAAGATAGCTTCACATTTACCAGGAAGAACAGACAACGAAATCAAGAACCATTGGAACACTCACATCAAAAAGAAATTAAGGAAAATGGGGATAGATCCCCTCACACATAAACTACTCTCCATCGTTGAACAAGTTGAAAAACAACCCATAAATAAGCTGCAGAAAAATCAAATGGATTTACAGGAATCAATGGAACAGCCTCTCGAGGAACCAACTAGTTATTATCTTATTAAAGACAGCAACATCAAGAACATGTCCGAAACGGTGGCAAGACTTGGGGAGTCTTTGGATAATCATCAGGTCATGGACAGGGCCGGTCCAACAAAATATGTGGCCCAAGGTAAAAAAAAATTAAATGTTTATATTCTTTTTATAAGAAAAATATTAACTTATAAAAACATAATAGTTCATAAAATTATATATATTTTATATTTATGATCCAAAACATCTTTTGTTTGTGGTCCAAAATATTTTTATTGTGTGGCCTAAGTAATTTTTTTACAAAAATGTGGCCCATAAATTGACAAAAAAAATTGGTGGCCCTAGGCGATGGCCTAGCCTGCCTTCCCTCTGGGCCGGGCCTGGTCATGGCGATGAATCGTGAGTACGGCGTCGATGATGTCCCTCTGATTGATGCAGAGTCTTTAGATCTTATCTGCAGCAACTCTACAATGTCTTCATTGTCATCATCCAAATCCACATCCACATCTTCGAATTCCTCTACTGATTCGAGTTTCTTGAAGAAATTGCAGTTTCCGGATTTCGAATGGTCGGATTATGGCACTAATGATAATAGCAATGGTGTGGACAACATTATAGAGAACAATATGATGAGCCTATGGGATGTTGATGACTTTAGCAGTTGGGATTTACTGCTAAATGATTATATGCCTCTGGGTTCTTCCACTTTTGAATTGTTTTAAATTCATTTCAAAGTATATACTCTCTTTTGTAAAATGGAAACAATGGGTAGACTAAAAACACTATATATGCCCCCTTCTTTACTTTCTTTTTTAAGGGACATTTGAGAGAACGTTTTACTTGAGAATTGAGACGTTTTAAAAAAGAATAAAATATTTTGATCAAAACAAAAAAAGAAAAGAAAATATATTTCTCTTGTACAAACAAAAAGAATTATGGAGAATTGTGTCTCTGTAATCTGTATCGTTACAAATGTGTCTTGTTCAATTTCTGCTATGTACTATATTTTGGGTTATATTATATACTTCCACGTGCTCACGTTTGCTACCACTTAATTAATAAGAAAAGTAATACTCTTTTGGTTTCATAATTAATATTTTTTGGAATATATTTTTCAAAAATTTAATATTTTACTAGTTTCAGTTTCTGCTATGTATTTGGGTTATATACTTCCACGTGCTCACGTTTGCTACCAGTTAATATGAAAAGAAATACTCTTTTGGTTTCATAAATTTTAATTTTCTTGGAATATAGTTTTCAAAAAGTTAATATTTTACTAGTTTTAATATATATATATATGTTTAGTAGAATTTAAATTCTTTTAAACAATAATTGGACGATATGCTATTCAACAAAAATGTGAAGATAAAAAAAACATGATACGAAAATGATTTTCGATGGCTTTTCGATGATTAAATTAAAAAAGAGAAACAAGTGAGAAAATAAGAAATCATGTTCAATTGTGGAGAGCAACAAAAAAGATGTCCGAGGAACAAGAAATAAAACAAAGAAAAATAGATTCGGACAGAATAAGAATAGTCCGCAAACTGTAAACATTTGGTAGCAAAAAATTCGGCATGAGAAAGAAAAAAACATGGTATTTGGGAAGACGATCCATAAAAAGACCGGAGAGAATGGGCTAAAACAACCAAATGAGACTAAGCACCGAAGAAAATGAGTTTTAATATGAAGAGAAATGGGTTTCGTGTATGAAATCTGAAGTCCATGAAAGGAGCCAGACTAATTCTTGGGGGAACTGCAGCTCACGGATAAATCATTTTTTCTAGGTGAAAATAAACCGAATGTAAGGGTCTATATCTATGTAAGTGTCTAAAACAATGTGAATTTAGTTACGCATAACAGATGAATCAAACTTAAAACATATTGATATTTCAAACCCATCTCCTTACCACTTAATCACAAAGCCCTAGATACGATCAAAAAGTTTTATTTTAATATTTAATTTTGGTCTGCATATTATTTTAAATGTATGATGTGTCGTTTTGTCTCGACTTCTTGATAAATATGATTACTACTTATTTTAAACGAGAGTTTAAAAAAGAAAAAAAAATTATATGAAGTAATCGATCCAAAGACTTGAACTAAGGTTTCAAAAATGGGCACATGTATCAAATGTACTATACTGTAAACAGAAGTACATGATTCCAAGTTCCAACCACCACTCATGACACTTTCTTCCCCACCGAATTACAAACTGTAATGTGGACGGAAAGTTTTTGTCCAAATGTTATTTATTTCGAATATCTTTCTTTTAATGTTTTTCGCTGTAATTAGATAACGCTCCATACTCTTACATAGTCATGCTCCGCGCATGCTTCACTGTTCAGAGCTATATCGCACTCAAGAACAAGATGAAAGTTTTTACTATCTTAGTGCTTAGGTCGGTTCACGATTTACTATGCAAAGACGACAAAGCATCAGGATTTACTTTTAGTCTTGTACTAGGGTTTTTCCGGGCTACGCCCGGTTTCGTGATGAATTGTGAAATTTTTATGTATCTCTAAAAAAATTTAATTGTTTTTTTTTGTAAGATCAATAGTCAAATTTAGTTTGTTTTATTGATTTGCTATTTTTATGTGTAAATTTGTTAAATGATTTTTTTTGGTTCGTTATGATTTTCTTTTAAGAACTAAGCGTTAATTAAAATATGGCACAAGAATAAATTTGTTTAGAAAAAAAATTTCAAAAATCTAAAATGTGTAGAATGGGCCAAACATTCCGCATTTATTTAAATTAAGAGAAACTTTAGTTTTATTAATATTTTTTTGTAAACTTCTGGGTTAATTTTTTTACTTAAAAGTTATGTTAGTATCATTTACTTTTGTAAGTAATATTTGTTTGGGTTTATTCTTGGAAAATATGTTGTGCAGTGTTTTTATCATTTTTATGTTATCTTTTTTTACCATTTGTATCTTTAATTTGTATATTGTATTAAATCATTTATAGAAAACTGGATAAAATAATATTTAACATATATTATTATCAATGCAAACTAATGAATATAACAAATATGTAATAATTTTTTTTTCAAATGTGATTTGATAAACTAAAATTAGTTGTATTCTTCTCGGTTAGAATATGTTTCTTTTAAATCATAAACAACTTGGATTATGGTAAAAAAAACGCATTTTTTGAAGTGTGTGTGCACCATGTGGTAGTCGGTAGGAGTAATCTTGTTTTTCAATCCTTTAAATATTATTAGGGAGCTGATTTCTTAAGAAAACCTTAAATGTGTTCTTTTAGACTAAAAAAAGTCATGTCAAATGTCACATGGCAAAAAACTCATTTTATTAGCTTACTAACTTTAAACAATTGAACATAGATTATTGAATACTTGGCCCATTAATTTCATAAAGAATCATAATTAGTTAACTTCATACTTAGCCCATTAACTTTGATGGTTCTTATTCAATTGATTATTTTATGTAAATTAATAGTAAACTTCAGATATTATATATAAAGTTATACACAAATGACAAAATTTCAACGTGAACATTTTTATAAATTTACAAAAAAAACAATGTTTAATCCATATGTCCAAATTTACTATTGAATAAAAATAAAGAACAATATTGATCTATTGGAGAAAAATAATAACTTGATTAAAATGTAAACACAAATCAAAATTAAACTATACAAACTTATCCATAGTAGTTTATTTCATTTGTTATATTGTTATTCACAAATAATTCACAAGACTTTATCCAAAGGGAAATTTCAAAAATGGCATACTTGAATTACTTTTTTGCAAAAATGACACAACCAATTGTCCATTTTCAAAAATAACACAAATTAAAAAAAAAAAAAAAAGCCCTGAACCATAGAATTTTCAACTTTTGAAAAGGTTGTGTGATATGCTCAAATTTACCCTGAGCTACTCTCTCAAATTAAGAGGTCAATTGTAGTAGGGGTCGAATCACTAGGAGTCAAATCAAACGATAGGAATATTGACTTCAAATTGAGCTAAGTAAAATAATGTAAAATAAATGACTAAAGCAATTGGTAACACGCAAGATTGTTGATTTAAAATTCAATTAAACAAAAAGCTAGGTTTTCGGGTAATTCTCAGGATGAATCATAATTGTAGTTTTAACAAAGTCAGGATTTAATTAAGAACCGTTCTAGAACTTGGAACACTAATGTATAATTAACCAACTGTCGTTGCGAAAACTAACTATGCCTAAACCCTACAAAACCAAATTTCTTTGCGAATTCAATCAATTTAAGCAAACTTTAAATTCAAGTCCAATTTGTTCACAAAATCCCTAAACCAAATTTCTTTGCGAATAAGTAATTTTGCTCACCTAAGATCTAGTTCTGGCTAATCAATTACACTTTCGTGTCAATCTATCAACCTAAGATATCCAAATTCAGGGTCGCGAATCCTAAATCAGAGTTAAAACAATCTAGGTGAAGAACCTAACAGATAATCCTAACAAGTGAGTTTACCCTAACAATTCATCATCATTCCATTCGAATCACCCTAAACCTAACAAGTAAACTACTCAGACATGGCAGCAAAGCAAATCATAGCTGAATAATACTGCATAAAGAAAGAGAATAAGAATAAGAACAATAGGGTACGAAGAATCTCAAAGAACAAAGTAAACTTGTCTGCCTAAAAACTCTAAAAAGCTCTCTCTAAACTTATTCAATAGAAACTAAGAGTAATGATCTAAAAACCTAAAATAAACTATTTATAGAGGTAAAACTCGTGGTGGGCTTTTATGACGGTTTATTGGTAACTTCTGGCCCGAAAAGGAACAATTTTCCTTCTTTAAAACGTATTAGGTCGGCTTCTGCGAAGTACCTGTCGATCGACACGCCAATCTGACGGCAATTGAAATTCCGTTCTAGTGACTTCAGCTCCTCTTTCCACAATGTTCCAAAATGCTCTATAATTATCAATTAAGCTCCACACGTACACAAACCTGCAAAGACTCTAAAACACTCGAAAAATACCGAAAAGACTCGATAAAACCGGGTTAAATCATGGTAAAAAATAGATAAAAACCATGATATATCATTTTGACCCTAACAAACCTTAAACCCTAAAAACTAAGCCCTAACATAAAATAGTATACCCAAATATAGAACTGAATTTGAAAAGTGGTATTTAGGATGTGGCATAAATTTCTCTTAACTAAATGGATATTGAACTAAATTAGAAAACAATTAATCACAATATATATTTTTCTATTTTATTGGATATTTTAACAAATAAATAATATTTAAATACTAATTTAAAAATAAATTTATTTGAGAAAACATTGTTTGACCAAAATTTAAATAGAAATCGAAACCATAATTTCGTCGCATTATATGTTTTATTCTATATGCTATTGTTCATAACAAAAATTCAAAAATGCTCCTAAATAGCAAAAATGAACAAAAAGACAAATTATAATATTATTGACAATTGTTAACTTTTACAAGATATTAATCTGGGGAGTTATCTAGTAACCTAGTAAGGAGCAGGTTGTAAAACAACGCTAACATAATACTTGATTCTTGAACTTAACTTACAAAACTAACAAAGGGAATATATAATTGTGAATTCAAAGAATATACAATTGTGAATATACGGATTTCTGGATTTGAGGATTGTAATATAGTATTTATTCAACAATGTCTTTTGGCAATTATTTGTTAAACACAAATGGGTTACTAACAAATTCTGGTTTGCCTGCAAAAGACTCCAACCTTTTGTTTTCTGTTGTAACTCTCAACTTTGTATGTCAAAACAAACTGTTACAATTGGCATGGAATGATACCATTTCGATAAGTTGATAACACATAAACCAGAGATCCGTTTCAAACCCAACCTAAGCAACAAAATCAAGATGGAGAATTTTATAGGGTAAAATATGGTTTAGAAGTCTTGAGCCATTTCTGAAAGAGTACGAATTATATTGCTTGCCACGTCCAGAAGCTGCGAGTACTCATCCGCCCCATCTACAAGTCGCTGGATTCATCAAAACAAGAAAAGATATGAGAGACTATCTAAGCTAGATTGAAACATATCTACAATTCAAATGATAATGAAAGCTGGGATCTAAAAATATGAACTTGACTCCGGATTCGTATTTTAATTGCGCAGGGTTGTCCGTAATTGATCTCACTTGAGTCCCCAACCAACTCCATTGAGCAAACAGAAGTAACCAACATATAATCCAGAAAGAAATGGAAGTCTTACCTTATCTGTTTCAGCTAGACATTTGCAGATATTAGCCTCTTACATGTCTGTTATGTCATCGCCAGCCTTAATGACTATATCGAATAACTGCGAAGAGAGTTGTATTAAAAAAAGAGGTTATAACCACAATTGTTGTGTTGCATAGATAGACGAAGGAAATAGGCGAATACCTGGTTGATGATTTGAGAAGCAGGATACCCTTCTGCAACTATGTTGTCCACTTCCTTGTTCGCAACATCGAAATTACCACTTTTGCATGCGGTAAAAAGTCTCTCAATGACCTCTAGAGGGACTACATGAAAGATTCACAAGACAATCCAAATCAACCATCATTAATTCTGACTGGGGTTTTTGAAGAAACTATCACAAACTAATGCAAAAAAACAGGGTTATCTTCATCCTTACCCCAAACACATCGAGTAAATCTCTGGAAGTTATTGTTGATCCAAACAACCGAGCACCACTCTGTAATATTCAAGGAGAAAGCCTGGTTCACATCTCTACAGACAATTTCGTCCAATAACAAATATGTGATGGCCCTACGGAGATCACCTTGTGATATGGAGCTCAAAGTTGAAAGAGCCTACACGGGAAATGTCTAGTATAAGCAGTAGACTTAAAAAATAAAGGCAAACCTTAAAGCATATAGTCACACCTCTCCACCAAGGTTGAGACCTTCATTAGGAATATGTAATATACGGTTACTCATGACCTTATGACCTCTTCAGAAAGTGGTTTAAACCTTAAACTTCGCACATCTGGAAGCAAGAGGCTCTATAATCCTAAAGTTAAACAGAGAAGGTCGATGGTCTTACCTTTAGACGAACCTCAATATTGGTTCTCTTTTCCTCAATATTAGATGAGAAAAAGTTATGCTCACCTTTGTCTTTGTGAGTTTGACGTCGATCGTTTGTAAAAAATAATATGTGAAAACAAAAATAAGAAGCAAAAATTAGAATCAGAAGATGGGTTACCTTCAAAACAGAGGGCAAGCGGTAGAAAAGAGGAGAAGGTGTGACATAATTTAAAGCCATGAGGCGATCTATATGACGCAAGTAGAGGTAGAAGAAGCGTCATGTAACGAAATAGATTAGATTTTATAGGGTGTATGCGAAGGTTTTGGGTTATGGTGTATGATTGTAACGGGGTAGTTTTATAAGGTGGTGAGAGAGGTCATGAATAGGAGGGTAATGGGCATTACGAGCTTTGAACTGGAAGGAGTAAGTGGACAATTAAGATAAGTGGTAACGGCTGTTGATTTTCTGAGTTTGGGAAAAGCAATCGTGGTGATGATGTAGGTTAAGGAGAAATAAGAAGAGGTGCCTCGAGACTTGTCGTTTGGGTTACTACTTTGTTGGGCTTTGTTTTTTTAAAATAAAAGTTGTGAGCCTGGCTCTGTTTGACATGTTTTCTTCTATGTGGGCCTTTTTATTTTTAGTTGTTTAGATGAAACGCAAAATTCAGTAAGTGACACGACATTATTATACAATCGGATTGGCTGATTTTTATACATGTGCTACCAATTTTATCCAACCAAAATGTAACATTTTAATATTTTAAAATGTAAAATACCATAATGTTTTAACTATGAATCAATTACTGATGCTAATTACTTTATAAAAATTGTACTAATATCCACTTGAATAGGGTTAATTTGGCAAATAACACACAAAAAAAATGATAATTTGCCAAGTAAAAAAAATCCTAAATTTAGTAACTGTGATTGTGCCACATAGGGGAGCTTTTGTTACTAGGCCATTATAATTTTTATGTGTTATTGGACAAATTATCCCTTTGAAGGGTTGATCAAGAGAAATGATGTACCACAAATATGTTTGATCATATAGTTATTTTATTTAATATCGCTTAATTGCATATATATTATTCTCTTTGAAGCGAAGTTTTTTTATAAACATACAATTTTAAAAATAAAATATTTTAATAGAATACATTATATATTTATTAAAACTGGGGAAATTGAAATAATTTATACAAAATAAATTGATAACAGAAGTTTAATGTTTGAATTTAGAAAATCATTACTTTTACTTTATTATTTTATTAGCTTTTTATATACTAACCCGATATTTGTTCGGTTTTTTTTCATTTTTTTTCAACCTAAATGTTAATCAGAAAATACCACCCGAGTTAGAAATCCAAGTGGCTCGTGATCTTGCATAACGGGGCAGACAGTCCGCCTTCAGATTAATAGAACGTGGAATGTGTGATAATGATGAGAAGTTGCGTAGACGATCTTGTAAGCTCCAGAATTTGACTGAGAGAATCGAAAACGCCGCCACTCCTCTAGGTGAATGTCGATATCCACCAGGTCAGAATAATTCGTTTCAAACGTCGGGCACGCCATATCTCTTTCCAAAATACAGGTCATTACCTCTATTAATGCTTCCATCTCCGCATGTAATGTAGTCATTCGATTACTTACACCTTTTGCACCTAGAAGTAACATATTATCTCCATGGAGACATACCCATCCCAAACCCGAATTGTTCTCTGTGTCCTTCCACGAACCGTCCACTTGACATCGCAATCGATGTGTATCCAAAGACACCGTATGTGCTACCTCATTTATGTTATACTCTACACTCCCTCGCTTGTGCAGCCATCCACTCTTGGAATTCACTCTCCGCCGAACTGAAAGCAACTTGTGTTTCCGTCTCTATCCATGTAAACACTCTTTTATTTCTTGATTTCTAAATATACCACAATAACCATACATATATATATGACAATTCACATTATTTGTTTTCGTACTCATGATCCTCCAAAAAGATAGTCCATATTTGTATAAACCGAAGAATATGGTAGAATTGCTCTTCTACTCGGTGCCAAAAACACCTATAATTTTTAGAAAATCAATAATTTCAATCGTATTTTATTCACACAAAAATACTTACATCCAAACTATATGTCATACAAAATAAATTTTGTAAGAAAATATATATCTCTACATGGAAAATATTCATTTGATATAATTCATTCTATTTTTATATATACTAAAAAAATATTTCTTTCTTAAAAGATATTTTAATTTCACATTTGACGCGGATATATAGTTAATAATAATTTAGGATCTCCAGATCCTATAGTGGATTAATATCTTACATATTCCTAGTTCTAACGTCGAAATGTTATCGGTATATCTATTATTGTACATGATCTCATGGTGCGTTCGTTATTACTCTCTCTGTTGTATATTAGTTGTCATTCTATCCTTAGTTTTTTGTTTCATATTACTTGTTATTTTGTATTTCCAATGCAGATTTATTATCATTTTTTCATCTTTTACCATTAATTTTCATGTCAATAATTACTTATATCAAACAAAATATTGTATTAGTTAGGGGTAAAATAAAAATTTAATTATTTTCTTAATTTGTGTAAAAACAACTAGAATGACAAGTAATTTGCAACGCATGGAGTAATTAGTATGTGAATAACTAAAGAAGTGGAGAGAGGTGGAGAGGCATTACTGGATGGGGGCAGGCAGATAATGATAATGTTGCCTTCCATATTGGCCCATCCAATATCTTTTATTGTGACACATGATCTTCTCTCGATTCATTGAATTAAATTAGGATGGTAAATTTATATGAACGACCAATAAACAATTGAAACAAATCTATGGCGGCAGGAGATGTTGGATCCACAATTTCAGGACACATAATTTTTCGTTTTTTGTTTTCATTCTCTTAAAAAAAATTAATGGGATAATTAGCTAGATAATTATGAGTGTAAATGGTAACATAAAAAATAATTTAGATGAACTAAGCTAAATTTAGCAGTTTCGCAATTACTATTTGTATAAAACTAAATTTAGCTAGATTCAACAGTTCTTTTATTTCCAATCAATAGGTAAATTTATTTCGGATAAAAGTTGGATAATAATTATTAGAGATCAAGTAAGTTTTTGGGGTTGGACCAATTATCCATAACCATATGGCATGGTGGGGTTTACTAGATCTGAGGTAAAACTTATTGTTGGGATGACAATTCACACTCACTTGAGTTTTTAAAGGCCCAAACACTAATTCAGATCTTGTAATCCCTAGATAATTAACTGTGCAGAGATAAACATATCTGGTAGAAGGTAAAAAGCCCACCAACGGGGTATAAACTACTATGAAAATAAGTCATAAACCCCAGTTTTCTCAACATAGTGTTGCTCATTGTTTTTCCGGTAGCTTAAAACCTTAATGTTTGTAAAAGACCTAAATCTAGTCTCGGTTCCTTTAAGTAAAGATCCAAATTCGTCTTTGTATTGTTTAAGCCATATTGGATGTTCCTCTTAAGCTCAAATAGATTCTATATTACATAGAGACACAATAAATTAGATAAATAAGACATTTAAGATTTGAATTTGTAATGTAAAAAGCAAAAAAGTACTTACAAAATGTGTATCATCTTCTAATGGCGATTTAGTCAGAAACTCGAGTGGAGTTGACCTCAATGATAAGTTGGAAGAAGAAAAATTCTAAGATTTAGTCCTAAAATCTTTACAATGATCATTCAAGTTATTGTCAACAACATAAGTCTTTTTCTTAAAATTACTAGGATCCATTTAAAACTATTTGTCGCTTCATCTTTGGACCTAAAATAGCTCCCATAACTAATATAATACTCTACTCATCCCGGTATTTTGAAAATTTAGATTGCATTGCGCTAACTAGGCCAGGGCACGAGACCCTGACATTTTGGAGTACCCGTGATCCGACCCCAACGAGTATCGGAAAAAACAAACCCTTACCCGACTCGCAAAAATCGAGTACCCTACAAAACGAGTACCCTGTAAAAAATCTTTAACCTTCGGGATACCCGACCATATTACCATTATCCGCATTATTACAAAATAATTTATCGATAGACGTTAATATAACAAAAAGATGAAGAAGACATTACAAAATGACAAAATTTTATTAACTGGTATAAATCCGGGGTTAACCGATACATAATCCGAATTAACCAAAGCAAAGTTGAGGACAGCTTTTGCTGAATCATCAGTCTCGATATTGTTTAGTTTTTGAACATGCTTAAAGATTAATTTTTATATCTATAGAGAATCTAAGGAGATCTTATAAGATCCCGTAAATTTTTATGGTTTGGATCTTTCGTATTGATCATTTGGATCAATTGTTTCAAATCTGAAGTCATTCAAAAGTCGTGGAGACTTCCGTTGGCCACATATATTAGAGCATCATGTAACGTCAAAGCATCTGCCATTAGGGTTTTGTTCTATACTCGAGGGGAAAGTTGGGTGTTTGGAAAGTATAATTTGTAAACACTGGCAACATATAATTTAAAAAATATAAAAATTCAAATTTCAAATATAAGTGCTTTAAAATACGAGTATTTATAGGGTGGGTAACAAATCCAGTAAAGATCTTAAAAGAGTCGAGTATCGAGTATCTTTGTAGGACGGGTAACGAGACGGCTAACAAAAAAAAAGATATCATATACCCAACCCTTACCCGCGGGTAATTGGATTATCATACCCTTTACCTGACTCAGTAATCACATGTACCTTTTTTAAGACGGGTGTGAGCCGGGTAACGGGTATGTGTGCCTAGCGCTAACCATTTCTTTTACTTGAACATCACCACAATCGGCATATTTTCTCATCAAATCCTCAATTTTTCCATACTTGAAGTAAATATGCATTAGCTGTGAGATAGTTAATTTCTAAGATATATGTAGTGATGGTACTAAATGGCTTCAACAAATCACAAATCTTTTCTCCACGATCCCACTCATCATCTGAAGGGAATGATTTGTAACATTTGTCACTCTTTCAAATTAGCAAATGCCTTGCGGAACTTCAAAGCTCTAGGAGGCATATCGTAAGTTGAATTCCATCTAGTAGGTGCATTTAAGGATAATCCAGCATGTCTTCGACTTGAAGAAATCTCCTGACTCTTCTCTTTGACTGCAACTAACAGGTCGTTGTATTGAAAAAGCGTGAAGAAATAGCTTGTTCGTTATTGCGTCGCCATCGACAAAATCATGCGGCCAAATATTTAACTTTTGTGAAAGCAAATAATTTAGGGTGGAAAACAAAAATTGCGACTGGTTTTATGGAAGTAGCTGCATCCGCCTCAGCTTAATTGATCGCCGAAAAAATAAGCAGCTCCGGGGTCGCTGCCGCAACATCATTTTTTTACACAAGTAGCTACTCCCGCGTATGTTTGACATCTCGTTTCTTTGTAAATTGACTTGCCGCCGACGACTCACTCCCGAAGAGGCTAAAAATCTCTCGAATCTTCTATTCGGCCGAACTACTAAGTACTAACCCATCACGATACTTGACGAGGATAAGATTGAACTGGCTAGACAATGAAAAATCAAATAGATTATTGAGTGAAGCGAAAAACAGAACGATTGAGAAATTATCGAAATTTGAGTTGTTGTCGCCGAGATTTGAGAGAGATCGTGAAAAGAAAATTTACCCTAACCTGTTAGAGTTACCTTATTTGAATCCACATGTTAATAATACCCATTCAATTTTAATCGTCTTCGGCACAAAAAGCACACCACCGGAGTCCAGCTCGTTAAAAGGAGTCGCCGCTTTTCTTGTTAGGTGTCGTCGTTAAGGTTAGAGGAATCACTGCAACCAGTCGCTCAAAATTCCAGCGATTCGTTTTGTGTATCGCGACACCTCATTCTCTCTCCTGCAACATCTCCTTAAAATCACCACCGTCGTTTCGCTTTGGGCTTTGCTTGTGCCACCGTCGTTTTGTTCTGTCGCAGAGGCAATAGCTGCGATTGATTCCCGAACAGGGCCGTCGTTTGGAATAAAAAGGTAGGCCAATGGACTTGGAAGTTTTAAAAGGTTTAGGGTACTCAAACCCAAAGTCCAGTCCAACAAGTAACCGAAACAGAACCTTTGGCCCAAAGAAAAACTACAAAATCCAAAACCACAAGACAAGACCATCACTCTCTCCTCTTTCCTCTTTCAAGTTATCCTCAGTTCTTCATCTTCATGGCTTGCAATTATGTTGATGATTTAGCTGCTTAATAATTATAACTGTCTTCCACTAAATCTTGCCTAAGTAGTGAAACCCTGAAAAGCTTAGTTACAATGGTCTCCTCGGTTTCTTCCATCTATCCACAAACTTGGCTACTTGCAGGATTTCCCGTCTCTGATTGTAAATCGAGGCTCCTGGATTGTCCCTTCATTAGTGTCCGAGCCGGCTTATCCGTCACCACGAAGACGCAATCGGTGGTTAGGACTCGCTGTTTCACTGAGACAAATCGTCGAACACATTCCGTGCAATCCAAATATGAAGTCTGGGAAGACCCAGACGATGGTAGCGACAGTGAAGATGAAGAAGACGATGGTGTCGGGAACGATTTATATTTCGAGAGTGATTGGGAAGGAGAAGAGTCAAGAGCCCATAAGCTTACTACAAACAACTACGATGAAGAGCTTGCAAGAGGTTCTTCTTCTCTCTATTGACTCTTTTTCTCCAACAAGTAGGAAAAATTGACACTTTAGCTTTGCATAATCTCAGAATGTTGAATTGAAAACTTTGCAGAGGTTGAGCAACTCCTTGAACCAGAAGAAAGAAGAATTCTGCAGCAAAATGAAAAACCGAACATCCATCTGATATCAACCGTAATTTTTCAAACTTGCATGGATATTGGTTTGCATTCTCAGAGAAATGTATCATCATTTGCTTAAGTGATGTGGTTTGGCTTCACTTTGCAGATGAATTGGAAGCCACTTCAGACTCTTGCTCTTTCAATGCAGATTCAGTGTATGGATAACCTCATTGCAAATGGACTTCACATTGATGATGTCGACAAGGTTTTGCTTTAAACATCAAGTGTTGTCGCATATTCTCTGTCATATCATTGATTCAATCTCTCAAAAATACAAAACAGGACAACCAAACCGCTCTTCATAAGGCAATCATTGGTAAAAAAGAAGCAGTGATTAGTCATCTTTTGAGAAAAGGAGCAAATCCGCACGTTCAAGATCGGGTGAGTAACTAAGCCAATTCCATTTACTTTAATCCATTTGACAAAAGATTCAACCTTCTTTAACCGGATTTTTCATAACATTCAGAACGGTGCAGCTCCGCTTCACTATGCAGTTCAAGTTGGAGCCTTGCAGACTGTAAAACTACTGACTAAGTACAACGTAGATGTCAATGTCACAGATAATGTCAGTAGCAACAAAAAAACCATGTCCAAGCCAATAAAAGGTTTTGAGATTTTGAGATTTGATGAAACTTTCTTTGTTTGCAGGAAGGCTGGACTCCTTTACATATCGCTGTACAAAGCCGAAATCGAGATATTACGAAGATCCTGTTGACAAATGGTGCTGATAAAACAAGAAGAACAAAGGTGTGAATACGAAAATATATACTGAGAAAAAGCTTAGACTATATGCTTTTTTTTTTGTTCAGTAACCAATCAATTTCGTTTTATGCTTCTTGCTGTTTTTTCAGGATGGGAAATTAGCTTTGGACATGGCTTTGTGTTTTGGAAGAGATTTCAAATCATATGATCTGGTCAAGCTGTTAAAGATTATGCCCACTGGAGATATATAGAAAGAAAAGTCAGTGAGATTATGGATGATAAGTTTACCGGAGTGACTGTAATCTAAAATCTAAACCGGTTCATGGTTAACGTAGAACTTTATACAACAAAATCCTAGTTTAGTATTATTACAAAAGTTGCAAAATCAACCGAGTTTCTTCAAGAAAGTAATGAAGCTTGATGCATCTACTTTGTAATTAATTAGGGACATTTGTAAAATTAGGACACACTAAACTTGATTATGTCCCAGTACACTTTTCTCAACCATACTTTTGTCTATTAATGATTTTGTTTATCTAAATCTCAATTTTATCTTTGATTAACATTAAAAATTGTTTTCTGTTAATTTTCTAGTATTTTAAAAATAATTAAAAATATATATAAATGAAAAACATAAAACTAGGTATTTAGCCTTACTTACGACAAGAATTGAAAAAAATTATCTCTTTTCTTTTACTTATCTTTCGGCTTAGCAGAAATCTTCTCCGGCAAAACTGAATTTTAAATTTTTGTTTTAGTCGGATAAATAATTCTGGCTACGTCCGGAATTGATCTTTTCCGACATAGTTCAAATTAGTTGTTTAGTTTTTGTTTTGTTTTTAAAGTTTCCTTCATAGATTCGGTTCTCCTTGGAACTCCAAAGACCAATATATTGAAGGGTCTCACATCCAGTGGCCGTGATGGTGTTTTTTCATTGTCTTCTTATGTTTTTATCTTCTCAGGTAGGGAGTAATGATACCTTCGTTCCTCCATGAAAAGTTATGGGCCTCTGTTGCAGGTATGATACGAAATATTTTATGTGATATAAAAACTTAAATAGGAAAAAATTATAGAGTAAGAGAACATGTGTACAAAAACTCATGTTTAAAAAAAACAGTTTCATCCCAAAAAATAACAAGCTAACGTCTAACGACTCTGAAAAACAAATCTTCTTGTTGTTTTCCTTGCAAAATTATTCATCAAACGTTCATAATTGAGGTTTCTAACCATGGCTTTTTCGTTCAATATCATAGCCAATTCGTTTAACCTTTCTTGTGACATAGTTGACCGTAGATAAGACTTTATTAACTTTAACTTCGAGAAACTTCTTACGGCCAAGGCGACTGAAACAAGAATGGTAAGCATTATCTGATACGCAACCCATATATTTAGATAACAATCCTTAAATCTCTTTAAAAAAATCCAATACTTTTGCATTCTTCTTTAAATCTTTTGGTAGTACTTCTCTGAAGACTTTGATTTTCAAGAATAGATCATTCCCATCAATATCATATTTTCCTCCATAGTTGAGAAAAACTTCAAGCTTAATACATAATGTCTTTAAACTATCATCACTTGATGCATTGAGTTTTTGCAAGATGAACAAAAATCCAAAAATATTTTCATACTCTTGAAACTGTTCCAACATTGTTTGAAAGAAACTAGACATTGTTCCAGAATTTTGATGAAATCATTGATTATGAAAAGCCTCCTCCAAACTCAGAACCAAATCATCAATTTTTCGGGCTCCTCATCAAAATGAATGTTTCTTCTGATAAGACGTGTGCTCCTCTTAGTGAACATGAGTTCAAAATTTACATAGCAGTTGTAACTTTCAAAGCTTCATCTTTTGCTTTTTGAGAACATGTTTCTCTATAATTTTGGAAAAAAAGACTAACCCTTTTAGTTGAGCAATTGCATCATCGATATCAATATCTTCAGCTTGTAGCGTTTTGCAAACCGTGTTAACAACAAACAGAATATCATACCATATAACCATACCAAACCCTCCAATCCCATGTGTATCAATTATCGCTTGACATTCAACATCGCTCCCGCTTTTGGATCGTCACTATTCTCTGCCAAGTAAAGTAAAACATCCCTAATTTCTGGAGCTTTAAAACATATAGCTTTCACGCTTTCAAGATGACTTTTCCAACGCGTCAAATAAGGGTTTAAGTGTTAGACCTTTCACCAATGTTTAGGACATCTTCCACCTAGTCGAAGAAGGTGCAAAAAAATAGTATAAACGTTGGATGATCCCAAATAAAGAAACTGTTTTTTCAGAAGATTTGCCAATATAAAAAAAGTCAAATTCAAATTGTGGCAACCACATGGTGTATAAAAACCCTCGAATTGATATCGAGCAATCTCTTTTGTACTCCTTTGTTTTTCTCTTTCATGTTAGATCCATTGTCATATCCTTGTCCCATGGCATCATCAATATCCAAATTAAGACCAACTAATATATCACAAAGTAAGTCAAAAAGTTCTTTCCCGGATTTTATCATCAACTTCTAGAAACGTAAGAAAAAGTTATTCAACATGAGTTGGATCCACTAATATAGCCACACATCGAATTCTAAGTGACATCTACTCTTTGTGGCTAATATTTGGAGTACAATCAAGAATAACCGAAAAGTCTTTGCACCCCTTTAATCTTCTTAATGATCATATGCTTGATTTCAGATCTCAATCTTTCAATCAATATTCTGAATTATATGGTTGAGATAATGATAACAAGTTTCTCCTTTTCTAGTTCGCCTATCTAGCATGTTCTCGCATGACTGGATCAAACTCACCAATCGTTTCTATGTTCCCTAGAAAATTCTATTGTTATCTCCACCAAGTTTCTCATTAGTTTCTCGAAAATGCAATATTACTCTTAGGCAAATACTTAATCACTACAAATAATCTCAATAACAGCTCTCTCCAATGATTCATCTCTTTGTTAATCTCTTCTTGAAAAAACTTATCAATTGTCTACTTTTTTTTAGCTTCAACTCTAATTCCATCCACTGACTCAAGCACATAACATGGTCATGACTCTTTTCGTGTTGGTCAAGCCTTATTACAACATTGTTTCAGTCGATAAATCCATTGCTTGCTAGTTGAGTAGTATCTTTATACCGAGTGAACAACTTGCAAGAAAAGTAGTAGATTTTTTTTATGTTGCTGAATAGACTAACGAACGTCTATCTTATCTATCTTCGTTCCCCATACGCCTTTTGTAATATTTACATAACGAAAGTCTACTAAAATATGCAGACTTTATGTGAGTATACTAATCTTTACAGACTAAATATAAGTCTTTTAATTTATGTAAAAAATGTGCAGACATTCTGTAAATTTGTAGACTATATATAGGCATGACCAAAATCTAACCGTAACCGTATTTCGGACCGTAACCGTATCGTTTTAAACCGTAACCGTATTAAACGGTTGAAAAACCGTAACCGTAACCGTGAAAGTTGATTAGTTATGGTTAAACCGTAATCGTTAACCGTAACCGTTATTTAACCGTAACCATATTAAAACCGTCGGTTAACCGTAAGGTTAAAATTTTAACCGTAACCATTTTAAAATAAAAATAAATTATGTATAATTAATTATATATGATAAATATGACATAGTAAAATTATGTGTAATTAATATTTATCGAGTCTAATTTTATAATATTTAATTAGAAAAAATTAAATCAATAATAACTCAATATTAAAACTGAATGTGCTAAATTGATTATTTTTTAACTAATATAAATAATATTAAAACACATCAAATTTACAATAAAAATAAATAAGATTAGAAAAACTATTAATTGTAACAAACAAAAAAAGATTGTAGTAATAAAGTTATGTCTATAAACATGGCATCTAATTAATTTGATGAGAATATTGTGAATTATGTTATATTTTAGTTAAAAGCAAATATTTACTTAAGTTTGAAATAAAATATGGTCGTTTTCGTTACACAATATAAATGATTTTGACTAATTGACTTTGTTAAGATAAATTAGTTACCGTTTGTTTTAAAATTTTAGTACCATTTTCCACGATTGTACGACCATGATTTTTTAAAATATATTAAAATATACTTTCCATAATATTATTGTTTAAATATTTCTTTTTAAAATGTTACATAGTTATATAATTATAACCTAAATATTAACCGTATCTAACCGTAACCGTGCCGTATATAACCGTAACCGTTTCAACCGTAACCGTATATTAAATGGTTAAGGTTAAGATTAAAAGAAATTGATAACCGTAACCGGTGGTTAATAAACCGTAACCGCAATAACTGTAACCGTGGTCATGCCTAACTATATATATGTATGTTAAATAAGCTATTAAAGTCTATTAAAAACGTGTAAATACTATGCAAGTCTACCAAATTTTCGGAGCCTAAATATAATCTACGACATAAGTTGCTGAATTTTACTAAAAGTATAAGTATGTTTAGTGTTTGCAGATTTAAGGTAAGGCTGCAAAGAAATAAGTTATCGAAAAGTGGTAGAAAATTAATTAAAAGTTAACATTATATCATCAAAATCGTTTAAAGATTTTTTTGTTATGATTAATTTATGATAAATGACGATAGAATGAAACTAATCACTATTTAGTGTAATAATGATTTTAATATAATTAAAATAATATTCATTAATTATTTTAAAGAAGAAA
This sequence comes from Arabis alpina, assembly GCA_900128785.1. NCBI lineage: Eukaryota > Viridiplantae > Streptophyta > Magnoliopsida > Brassicales > Brassicaceae > Arabis > Arabis alpina. The sequence goes on along the minus strand of LT669789.1, from coordinate 14,582,504 downwards.
AAATTATTGGTAGAAAATTAATATAAATTATTTTGTAAGCAAGAACAATTTAGGTTCATAAAAAGTTGTCAAAATAGGTTATTTTGATATAAAAGTTATAATGGGTTATTTTAATTCTTTTTTTTAAATGAGTTACTTTAAACAATTTTCTCATAAATGAATGATAAATAATTTAATTTATTGATTTAAACATCGGAAAAATAAATAACTCATATTTGAAAAATTTGATTATATAAAAAAAGCATTGAAATTCGATAGTATCAATCATAAAAGTCAAAACTAAAATAAAGAAAAACAATTAGAAATTGAATGGCTAACTGTTTTTTCTTTTTTTCTATATCATGGACAATTTGTATCTTCACTCGAACTGTTTTTTGGTCAAAATACTAATTTCTTAGTTAAACCGAACTGTTTGGTAAACCCGTCGGAACCGGAACCGCGTACAAAGCTGATTTTGCGAGACTATCCGCTTCTAAATTTTTGGATCTATAAATGAAAACAAAAGAATCAATCGGTAGGGGAGGACTTAGGGGTGTCAAAATGGGTCAAAACTCATGGGTTTATCTAACCCAGTTCAACTCATTAACCCTAATAGATTGAATATTTGGATTGAATGGGTTGATGGGTTAAGTGGTTAGATGAGTCAAATGAATTGAGTTAAAATGGGTTGAATAAAATAGGTTAGTGGGTTGACAATGGATAACCCATCAACCCGTTTATAATTAAAAGACATGATTTCACAATTTTTTTTGTTACCAAAAACACTATTCCATAAATTTTCCCGCTAAAAGGCCTTTTTGATTATTTTTGAATTTTCCGGCAAAAAAAGTGATTCAAAAATTTCTCACCAAAAATAAATTTCCCCCAAAAACAAGATTATACCAAAAACACAATCTAGTAAACCATTTTCCGCCAAAAACGAGATTCATAAAATTAAAACAAGATTTTGCCAAAATATTATGTCCAAAACACAATTCATTAAAACAAATTCCGCCAAAAAACGCGATTTGAAAATTTTCGACCAAAAATAGGATTTCGTATTATTTTTTTAAATCAAAATGTTTTTTTGTAATTTAAATAAAAATATAATTTGTGAAACATGATTTACATTTATTTATAAATATATATAATCTTTTTATCTATAAAATGTAAATCGGTTGGGTCAAAGTCCATCCAACTCATTCAAATTTAATAGGTTTATGGGTTGATCCATCCCAATTACTAAATGGATTGAATTGATCTATAAACCATTAATATTTAACCCATATAGATTATGGGTTGGGTTGGATATGATCATCCCTGTTAACACCCGTAGGGGAGGTTCTATAGTATAGTAGTAGTATGGGTAACAACCGTTAATAAAATCAACTTGTTAGTGGATGATTTTATATAAAACAAGAAAGTAAAAGGAACCAAATCTAATGAGAGGAGGGAGAGTAGCAGACAAAAGAATGGCAACGGCTACTTCGTAGTTACCAATTTATTTTGCGGTCCAATACAAAATTATTTCACATTGAAAGTTGTGTTCTTAAAACTTGCGTTTTTTCCTGTTTTATAAAATTTGCTCAATAAATCTAGAGAAATAACCAAGTACCTTAATTTATCGTGTACATTTTCTTAATCTACAAGTGGACAGTTTACATAACATTCAGTACTAAGTTTCACTATTATACTCAACTTAATCACCAAGCATATTAGTAGTGTGTTTAACACAAAAAAAAACAAGAAGCTAATTGTGACTCAAGTTTCTAGGTCTGCGGACTGACTTGTGTAGTCTTTCTCTCTATCTATATGACTTTAGAAGACCGTTAGATTTCACTTTGACCATTTCAAAATCACAAGATTAGATCTGAGCCGTCCATTCAACTGTTACCTCTTTCGATATCACCAACAAATTTTCTAACTTTTTCTCCATGTCCTTTCTTTCCTTATATCTTTACCCTATTTTCTCTACCCCACGCAAATTTTCTCCTTTCCTTTTTTTGTGGATTTTTTTATTTACTCCTCATAAAGTCGACATTTTTAGACCCAAAACCTCTGTTTCTTGTCTCTTTGGGTTATCTCAGATTCTCAAAAGTCTTTCTCTTTCCATGGCTCCTCTCCTTCTTCTTCTTCTTTCTCTTTTAGTTCTTGCTTCTGCTTCTCCTTCAGCTGATGAAGGTGAGTACCTCTGTTTGCTCTTGAATTTTTGTCTTCAGTCCTAGGCCTCCTGTTTCAGATTCAGTCACTAGTCCCAAATTTGAAAGTTAGAAATCTCATAGGTTATAGTTTTGCATGTGTTAATGCTCTAGCAGAACATGATTCTTCCATTTTTGAGGTGTATCTCATAGTAATAATGTTAAACACTGTCAGTGATTAATTAAATACAGCTTAAATCTGGCTGCTCTCAGTCTTACTAAAGTGATTTTAGAACACTAGCAAAGACTACTGTTGATTTGTTTTGGTTGTGTATGCATTATTTTAGCATTTATCTATATGTTGAATACATTGAGTGTGCTTGAGATAGTGGTAGGTTATGATATTAAATGTCTGTATGTGCTTGGCCGGTGGGCTTGTTTTTAAATGCTCACTAAGAAACAAGAATGGTGTTTTTTAATGCCCCTCCCAAATTTATTACAGGACAAATATCCAACTTCTACTGTTTTGACTTGAAAACAGTTGTTTTAGTTAGGATTATAGGATTTAGGACTCTAAATCTTGTTGGAACCCAAATGTAGTTCGAGCTTTAAGGATTTGATGTACAGAAAAAGAAAAAAGTGCAAATCTTTCTGTGTTGTGCACATCTTTAGACTAACTTTAGGCATGGATAGGTTTCAATATTATGTTGATGCAATGATTTCCTTGACATTGTTGAGAAGAGAAGATATTTCTTATGCAATAATTGTTCCAATTTGCAGGTGCATTTATCGGAGTAAACATAGGGACCGATCTTTCTGACATGCCGCATCCAACGCAAGTTGTTGCTCTCCTAAAAGCTCAACAAATCCGACATATCCGCCTATATGACGCTGACCCCGGAATGCTAATTGCTCTAGCAAACACTGGAATCAAAGTGATTATCTCTATTCCTAATGACCAGCTTCTTGGCATTGGCCAATCCAATTCAACCGCAGCCAATTGGGTCAAACGCAATGTCATTGCACATTACCCTGCAACGACTATAACCGCCATTTCTGTTGGCTCTGAGGTTCTAACCAGTCTCCCTAACGCAGCACCCGTTCTAGTCAGCGCTATAAAGAACATTCATTCCGCTTTACTCTCATCTAATCTTGACCGTCTGATCAAAGTGTCTACTCCTTTGTCCACTTCCTTAATCCTTGACCCTTTTCCACCCTCGCAAGCCTTCTTTAACCGCTCCTTGAATCCGGTTATAGTCCCATTACTAAGCTTCTTGCAGTCCACAAACTCATACCTAATGATCAATGTATATCCTTACTATGACTACATGCAATCAAACGGCGTGATTCCTCTAGACTACGCCCTCTTTAAGCCGATTCCTCCAAACAAAGAAGCTGTTGATGCCAACACACTTGTCCACTACTCAAATGCCTTTGATGCAATGGTTGATGCAACGTATTTCGCAATGGCATTCCTTAACTTCACAAACATTCCGGTTTTGGTAACAGAATCAGGCTGGCCTTCAAAAGGAGAAACCAATGAGCCTGATGCTACACTTGACAATGCCAACACTTACAACAGCAATCTCATAAGACATGTTCTTAACAAGACTGGAACTCCTAAGCGCCCGGGAATCGCTGTGAGTACTTACATCTACGAGCTTTATAATGAAGATACAAAAGCAGGATCTTTATCAGAGAAGAGTTGGGGGTTGTTTAATGCAAACGGTGAACCGGTTTACATACTTCGGTTGACTAACTCGGGCTCGGTTCTCGCTAACGATACAACGAACCAGACTTACTGTACTGCAAGAGAAGGTGCTGATCCAAAGATGCTTCAGGCTGCTCTTGATTGGGCTTGTGGTCCTGGGAAGATTGATTGCTCACCTATTAAACAAGGAGAGGCTTGTTATGAACCGGATAGTGTGATTGCGCATGCTAACTATGCGTTTGATACTTATTATCATCAGACTGGGAATAATCCTGAGGCTTGCAACTTCAATGGAGTTGCTAGTATCACCACAACAGATCCAAGTAAGAAACAAAAAGCTTTTTTGATAACTTTACATCGTGCTATACTGTTTCTCTCTTGCCCTTTTTGATACAGCAACAAAAAAAATGCTTATTTTTCTTGCTTTGTGGTTTCACTGCAGGTCATGGTTCATGTGTGTTTGCAGGAAGGTAAATTATTCTATTTCACTCTGTCCTTTTTCTGGTAGAGATATTCAGTCCAGGTTTCGGTTCGGGGAGTAACCAAAGTAGAATCTATGGATCAATTTGCTTTTGGTAGTTCAGAATATATATAAAGAAGTGAATTCTTGTTAACCATATTAGGATTTTGTTTGGTGGTTAGATCTATTTGTCCACATTGAACACTGGAATCTTTACTAGTACTAAAGTTATAGTCTTTGTTCTTTTTATGCGGTTGCAGCCGCATCAATGGTAGAAACGGGACATCTGTGAACATAACGGCGCCATCGGTGAATTCGACGAGCTCGGGAATACGGAGTGATTTGTATTACAGTCGGAGTATTTGGAGCATTTTGACAGTGATTTTGAACGTTGCTTTCTTGTGAAAAAACTTTGGGACAGAAGAAACTTCTTTTTTCCGGCAAGTTTTCAACTTTTTCTAGGTGGGATTGGAGTTAGATTTCATCATGCCTATTGTGTTGGATTCGATTTTTGTACACAACAAAAACCAAGTTAACAAACATTAATGGCCTCTTTTTCCATTATTCGTTTTGATCTGTCACTCAAAAAGCGAAATTTAAGTCTTTACATCAGACTATGTCAAAAAAACAGAAAATGTATTATTAGGGAGTACATAAATAACAGAGAGAGATATCAGTGTTGGTTTGCGCCATGATTTGGTGACATAAATAACGGGTTTAGTTAACCAGTGCGTGATTTTGATAGATAGTGAAATTGATAATTATATCCCTAGGGGAATATATAGGCAACGCATGATTTAAGCAAAATACCATTTACACCTAGCCTCTTTTACTTCAATAACCAAAGTGACTGTTTAGAGGAACAAAGAAAAAAAAAGAACACAGAGCAGAGTATCCTGACCAAACCAGACTTTAACAAATCCAAGTTATATTCGTCTGAGTATGAGAGAAATGGAACATTAGAGAGAATATGACAAAGGACAAGGCAAGATGCTGGAATCTTCGCTTGCTTAAGAGATGTTCATAGCTTCTGCATGGTAGCTTTCAAGATCCTTGTCCAAATCTGCAGCAGACTTTTCCACCGGCTTCTTTCCACCTCGGCCGCTTTTACTCCCTCTGCCACCACCACCTCGGCCTCTACCACGAAACCCGCCTCGACCGCCTCCTTGTTGGTTATGGCTGCCACTAAAAGAATGTCATATGATATGAAAATAAAAACACATGCATTATCTGTGAGCTCATTTCATATTGAAAGCACGGTCAGGTTCTTTAACACTTACATTGGATTGCTTTTGTGTCTCACAGAAGGAGCTGCACCTCTTCCTCTCCCGCCTCTAATTCCTTTCCTGAAAGAATCAAGTGACTTGTAAGTCTTGAGTAATGTATGTGTGATCATCAAAAGAATTGTTAATGCATTTAGTTCAACACATTATGCTCAACTATTCTCTTGTAAATAGAAAAAAAGCAAGAAATGGCAACATACCCAATGAAAACACTCCTCTTCATCCTTCCATTCAATCCTGTTACATTGACCCGAGCTGAAACAGGAGCAGCCTCATTATTTCCACCCAGAATCTCTAGTTTCATAGACTTTCCATCCAAAGTTACATTGTTGTATCTCTTCATAGCTTGAAATGCGTCATTTCGTCTCATATACACAACTTCTGCAGATCCCTGAACGACACAAGAACATTGGATGTCAACTATCACAGAAGTAAAGATTAGATAAACCAGAGCAATAGAGAATAACTAAGTTAATAGTTAGATAGAACTTACACTTGGACGCCCGTTATTGTCATAGTGCATTGCATATCGTTTCAGCTCTCCAATCTCAGCAAAGAGTTCCTAGATTCCGTAGGGTAGAACAAACCGTTTTAAGACATCTCCACACAGAACCAAAACAACAAAGCACTGGAACATAGAAATCAGGCTATACCCTTATGTCTTCATTTGTCACCCCCTGATCAAGGTTGGTAACATAAACCGTGGTTCCGACTTCCACTCCTGATACCCCAACAGCTCTCATGCTTTCTTCAAACAAATCGTTCTGCCATGGCAAGGTCTTCTTCCTGCGGGAAAGCTGTTCAGTAGAACAGATAAAGTCAGCTAAAAAGGGTCTGGGGAATCTTGAAGCCACAGTAATCAACAAATTTCTTGAAACAGGAGAAACCACCCAATTGTCTGAAAGTACTAAACCACAGTCAAAGGAAAGAGCTCCAGGAAGTAGTCAAGAACCATTGAAGGAGAAACCAAATGAAATGGAGGGAAACAAGCAATTTTGACCAACTTCATATGAATCACACTGGTGCTATCAGTCAGTCTCTGATGCCAAAAACAAAGTCCTTGGAGTATCAAAAACTGAGACTGCCATCAAACTCCAAGAAATTCCAGATGTAGCTAGAGGCCAATCATGAACATAATGCATGATGCCCACTTAAAGGATAAGCCACCATAGATCATATTAACTGTTAAGTGAAATTGCTGAAATTCCTCCCTAAACACCACAAGACTGCACAAATTTGCAGGCTTTACATGTTGAGCTGCTGAACAGAGCAACGTAATTAACTCTTTTCATAGCAATTTCATCACATCAGATGACCCTATATCTACCTAGCTTACTGGAGCTCTTGAGTAAAAAAGTAGAGTGAGCAACCGAAAACTTGTGCAAATCTAAGCATTCCTGTCGGAGTCCTCAGAATTTAATGATATATACCACTAAGAAGACCAAAATTGCAGGACTAAGAAGCTTCCCTAAGAGAAATCCTCTCCACAAACTACAAGATGTTAGAAGATCCTGTGTTTTCTCCAAGAACATTTAGAGACCCTTGATGTAATAGTTTTAGCATGATTCAGTATATGCTTGGGTAATTGAAGTCATAGATTTCCAAGCATAGACATAGAAGAGCATCCCAGATTTTGAGCTTGCCTTATTTATCGAAAAGGTTGATGGTCGAGCATTTACAGCAAGAAGACCTCTGCGAACAGGTCCAGCTCCAGTTCCTCTCCCAGCTCCAACAATTGGTCCACGACCACGGCCAGGGCGAGATATTCCTTTACCTCCAGACCTTGCGGTCTTAGTCTTACTCCTCTTGACAAGATCATCAAGGGTCATACTCAAGGAGTCTGCCATCTTCAATCCAATAGCAATCAAGCTGCACTAATTAGGGTAAGAAAATACTTAGTTACCACCAACTCCATGATAAAACGCGAACAAGACAATCAAGGAATAATCAAGCACTAGTTTCATTCATATACACAAATCAAGGAATGAATACAAATACAAAAACGGTGAGATAAGATCCATAAAGGCAAATAGAACATGATCCAGGAAAGCGAATCAGATCCACGACTTGATATCATCAAATAACCGATTAGAGATCCGGAAACCTAACAACACGATGAAAGACAAGAAATCGCTGCAGAGAAATTGACTCAAAGCCCTAGATTGACAGATTCCGGTATCTAAACAAAGACCAGACCTAGATTCTAAAACTAATCGAATTCAATCAGATAAGAATAATCTCATTGAATTCAATCAGAAACCAAAAACAAGATCAAATCGGAATCAAAACTTTACCAGATTCAGAAAAAAGTAGATCGGAGAAGAAGATGGATAGATCGGCTAGGGTTTTAGGTGATTAGGGAATTTGTTTTTCTTTGTGGGAAACAGATGTGAATTTACGCCTTCGGGGAGAGGTAAGAGGTATTTATATACGTCTAGGTCAATGGTGGCTATTATTGTAAATAAAATGGACTTTACAGGCGGTTTACGTCTTTTTCTATTTAAGAGAAGAATAGAAAGATGCCAGCTAAGGCGTTTACGCGTTCGGTTAAAAAAGATAAGGACTAAACGAGTATGTGGAAATATCAAAAACCACCTCTATTTTACAATTAACTCTCACTTTATTAACTGCATAATATTTTACTAGGGTGTTTATTATTATAGTTAGTTTTTTTAGAATAAACAATATTTACAAAATTTTAATTTAGTTTTTTTTCCAAGTAAAAAAATGTTTTAAATTTAGTAAAATCACTAGATGATTTGTCCGCGTTATACGCATTATATGATTTTTTATAGATTTTTTTTAGCTTAATAATTATTATTGTACTTTTTTTATTAGCTTTATTATGCATGATACATTGGACACTGATATCTTTACTATGGTTAGATTTCTAATCATATTATTTATGCCAAATTCAAACATAAATTTATTAAGTATCGTAAATATATATTATCTACAAACAAATCAGAATAACAAAAATTAAAAACACTTATCTTAACATCAAAATACACAAGCTAAGCTAACACCAAACAAAAATGAACAATGAGAATCATAACGCATACCCGCCCAAAATCCAAGAAAATTTCCAAAAAAAATAACACAAAGCAAACTCAAAGAAGAGAAACTCTGCTTGTATTGATGGGCGAGATATTACTGCCCCGAAATCAGCCTCTTCCACATCAAAAACCAAAGACATAAATTGACTATCCACTAAGAGTCTTAACAGTAATCAGGACAAACGAGAACCGTAATGAAAGCATATATGTTGCATCGTGAAAAAATCTTAAAGATCAATTAATCTAGCATTAAGGCCTCCACGAACCCAGCCTCCCAAATTCGAAATACCTCTATAAACATAACCGACATCGGGTTAAACTAACACAAACCACCGCAAGCAGCCTAAGCGGCTATACGCACAACCAATACCAAAATCTTTATCAAGACTGCTCAAAGCCACTAAACATATGAAAAAATGTAACTAAAAGAAGGAAAACCTAACCCGATCTGAAATTTTAGATTTGAAAAACTATATTTTAAAATATCAAATATCCTCTCTATCCAGACTAGCCAATGATAGAAGAAAAGAAAAAAACAACAAAGCTCAGGACAAAGACACAACTCTGGCGTTAATAAAACCACGAGAGCTGCAAAGACGGCGAATGCTTTCTTCGTTTCGATTTCTTATAAAGTTTTATTTGTTGTATATAAACGTTTTTAGCAATAAATTTAACATTCCAAAAAACAAAAGAAATATGATCATATAAATACATTTCTTTTATTTATGAGATAATGAGCTAGTAAATCTTCAACAATCGTATAATGAAGAAAATGACAATAAGATTTTGGAAACAAAGAGATCGGTTGCACGTGTTCAGAGAAAATACGATTTTGGCCTCCAAGTTAAGTAACAAATATCATCTTGGCCGGCGTGTAAATCTTTGAGCGCAGGAGAAAATATTTAGGGCACTTGAGTGCTTATAGAGTAGCAAGCTAAAGAAATTCACACCATACATTTTTTTTTTGTCAGGCGGCGGAAATGAATAGTTTCCAACCTCGAGAATATGCGTGATACATACAATTGTATGTAACGATTACAGATATTTCCCAGCAACCATCGTTTCCCCTCTATATAAACGCATAGCCATTGTTATAAATATTCACACCATCAAACCAACATATCTTTTTCTGCATTTATTCTCATCAATTCGCGACGGTTACAGCCAACGAAATCTATAAAGAAACCTCTGGACACAAATCGGAATGGTAGGTCAACTCCTTCCTAGTCTTTGTCATTCTTTATAGATCTGTTTAATGGTAATGAATTTAAGAAGATGTTCTTTTCTCTCTCATTGCGGTCGTATATAAAGCTAGTTTGTAACCTAAGATTGTTTTTCCTTTTTGTTAAACTCAAATGAATGGAAGGATACGGCTCTTGCGAGGCGATTGGATCATTACAACCAACGCACGGTGGGAATTTCGTTCTGAGACGGCAGATCTGGGATTTGTGATCAACATAGGAGAGAACGATAGCTTTGACTCTCTTGTTGATCACATCGGACGTCGGTACCTCCTGGAATCTGGAACACCGGTTGCTCTTACTTACAAGCCGCCGGAGATCACTACTGGTTCGTCGCCAAATCCTACTCTGAACACCGGACCGCCGGATGATATAAGAACCGACTCAGAGTTCACACTGTTCAAGATCGTCCGTTTAAGGTACCCAGACCTGACGATGTGTGTTACTTTCGGTGCGTCTACAGTGGCGATGTATGAGTTCCAGTGTCGGCGTCCTTTCACTGTGGGAAGAAATACATATCTGACCAACTCTCCAACGGCAGAAGCGAGACGCCGTTCCCTTGCTGAATACAATGGTAGTTGTTTGTGCTTGAGATATGTTTTAAAATAGTTCAAAATTTTGACATGTTCTCATGTTATGGCACTTAGATTGTGACTAATCACAAAACTTTGCAGATTTAATTTCAAGGAGAACAATAATGGCGGCTCCGAGTATCCTGGATTCTGTCTTTACTGATGTTGATGCTGCACAGGGGTGCACCTTGAGATGCTGTACTCGAACCCAATTCAGCAGATTTAAAACGCACCCCTAGCAGGAGGCGTTGGGATTGTCGTTATTGAAGACGATGATAACCCTGATATGGATCACACTGGTTCTAATGGACATGGGCCGCCACCACCTCCAACAGGAGGAACTGCATCAGGTTAGTGTATATCATTGTACTAAAAAAGTGGCAGAAAATATTTAATGTAGCTGCTACTAGTAAACGTATATGATATTAACGTTCAGGAGATGATAATACTGGCTTGTTTCTTGTAGACCAAAATTCCGTTACCCAAAATGGTTTCCAGGCCCAGGGTAGAGAAGCTCCTAATGGATATAGAGCATTTGGGGATGTTGGCCTCAATCTCCTTGACACTTATATGCAGCCAAATTGGAGTATGAGTGGTGTAGGTGGTGATACCTCTGTGCTAGGTTGGGATGGTATGATGGAGGAAGAGTATCCTTTTTACGAGGAAACTTTTTTCCTTGGAGATGATGATTTAGTGTACACTCTCCCAACAGTACCAATGTCGGGCAATGACGCCATTGTGCTAACTGCTGCTGATAGTGGTGATACATCATCCACCGGATCTTCAAGTGAGCTATGCTTGATGGCTGATTTTGAATCTGAGCATAACCTTGCTATAATGCCATCCCAACCAACTGTCACTCCAATGACCCCCACTGGTTTAGATGCAGCTAATAACTCAATTGAAGGTATCTATTCAACTAACTAAGTACAATTTTCGTATGTGTTTCTTATATCATTACTTATTGTAATGTGTTAATTTATTTTCAAGTCAACAAGAATGGTGAAATAAGTCTACAGAATGGGAACGCAGTGCAATCAGATGTTGGTCCGTCTACCTCCACTGAACCTTTCCTAGGTCTTACTCTGAGCTGCGGTCAAGTGAAGAGAGTTACATGCCCACACCCTAACAATGACGATGGTGGCTGTTGGGGTCGGATTTCACCCGCTGAACGTTGATGTTCAAAGTTATGATAAGCAACGAGCATATTTCAACAGGCAGAGATAATATGGACCCTAAGTCATTCCACCTACAAGAAGGGGTGAAGGCCTCTTGAAATACCCTAAGTCATTTCACCTACAAGAAAGGGTGAATGACTCTTAAAAACCCCTAAGTCATTTCACCTACAAGAAAGGCTGAAGGACTCTTAATAACCCCTAAGTCATTTCACCTACGAGAAAGGGTGAAAGACTCTTAAAAACCCCTAAGTCATTCCACCTGCAAGAAAGGGTGAACACCTCCTGAAAACCCCTAAGTCCCTTGATCCTTCTGCCTGGTGAAGGAACCTTCAAAGTTATCTTCACTTTAGGAGAAGTCATGAATGCAGCGTCGGAGAGGTCACAGAGCCAACAGGAGGCGCTGCATAGACCAAGACTGCCTGGCATCGATGTCACTGAGCAGTGACACCGATGTCACTGCCCAGTGACACCGATGTGCCTGGCCTCATCGGTGTCCAGGCAGCTGACATCGGTGCCCAAGCCATTCCCATCAGCTTCAGGTCCTTCGTCGCCCGTCAGAACATCAACGAAGGTTTCAGAAGGTTCAACGCGTTAAAGCCCATCAACGAAGCCCACATAGGCTCGACCGACATAGGCGAAAAAGGCAATCCGCGAAGGTTTAGGAAAAAGACTTAGCCGACTTTAGGGGTTATATATAGGAAGGCAGAAACACTTGTAAAGGGATTTCATTCACAATTTTTATCATACAAGCAATACAAAGCAATTACAAACCGTAATTTCTCTTTGCTCATCATTGTTCTTCATAGCTTATCTTCAGAAATCTCTGCTTCATTTCGAAACCCTTACTAATCTAAATGTGCGATTTCCGGCTTCCACAATTTGGCGCCGACTAAGGGGAAGTAGAGAATTTCTTACACTAAAAATCTACAATCAAAGATGGTGAGCGGCGAAGAAAACACGTCTCGCAGAAACAACCAGGAGAAAGAACTTTCAGTCGAGGCTACTGCGACCAAAGCTCCTGCTCAAGGTGACATAACCGAGGTGAAGAAGATGCTAGATACCTTCCTCACCGAGCAGAAGAAGCAAGCCAAGATCATCGAGGCAACTTCGAAGGAACTTAAAGCTCTTTCAAGAAGAAAGCGCGGAAGACCCGACACAGCAAGACATAGGGCACGCGTCGACCCTCAACGCCTCGACTTCTCAGCGCCTCGCACTACTCGGGGAAACCCAGAGGATCTACCACCACCACCGCCGCGTGGAGAAACGGAAAAGTCTCCCGACCGCGTCGTGGACATCTCTGACGAAGAAGAACCGGCTCCTACAAAGCGTACACGAACATGAGGTGCAGAAGGTAGCCAACAAGAACCACGCGCCTCCGACACTCAAAGCGCGTCAGGCTCTTCCAAGACCGAGGTCCTGAAAGACACATTGGATTACACCAACTACTCTAGTGAAGAACGGTACAAGAAGAAGCAAGAGCGTAGAGCGTTCAAACGATCCTACGCTGCAGAGCTCGCTGCAGTAAAGGCTCAGATGGATCGGGTAACCTCAGACCTAAAGTGTACCCAATCGCATATACACCACGGAACAGGGAAGGCTCCTGCCATCGCTCAAGTACTAGAAAAGGCAAGGAACACGCCTTTCGACGAACGAATCGCAAAGACAAAAATCTCCGACCCTGGAAGAATCAAGTTACCAATCTACGAAGGAACTACAGACCCTTCAGATCATCTGATGGAATTCGAAGTGGCCTTGGGGAGAGCAAACTTCAAGGAAGCGGAAAAAGACATCGTCTACTACAAGCTGTTCGTAGAAAGCCTCAAAGGACCTGCCCTTCAATGGTTCTACAAGCTGGAGAAGAATTCAGTTCACACTTTCCTCCAGCTTTCCGAGTTGTTCGTACAGCATTACAACATCTTCATGGAATGGAAGATCTATGATTCCGAACTATGGAATAACAAGCAAGGCGAGACCGAGAGTCTTCGGTCTTTCATGACAAGGTTCAAGAACACGCTGTCAAAGGTTGAAGGTATCAACAACAAGTCAGCCCTAGAGGCTTTGCGAGGAGCACTTCGATGCCCATCTCCATTCTGGCAAGAGATGAGTCTCAACACGCCAACGACAATCCAAGACGCTCTCCACCGTGCTGCTGATTTCGCTCGAACCGAAGAAAAAGTTCGTGCTAGGAATGGTGGGAAGCCGAAACAGGCAAGTGAGCCAGCTCACGTTGTGAATCCCGCCTATATCCAATACGAGGGAGGATCCAGAGGGGTCCATAGTTACCAAGTGGAGTCATCAGGTTACGAAGAACCAAAGGAGTATGACGAAGAGCTATACTGCGACTTCCACAAGGCAAATGGACACTCAACTGCAAAGTATCGGGAGTTGGGGCAGCAGCTCATAGCCAAACTGACTGAAGGCACTTTGAAAGGCAACGTCAGCCTGTCAGACTTCAAACCCGAGGAGAAAGCTCCTGCTAACACCGAACAGCATGAGGAGAACCCCAAACGCCAACGTCGTGATGACGATGTTGAAAACGAAGGCCAGTATGAAAGTATCAACATGATAATGGGGGGATCGCAATATTGTGCTGACAACGTCCCTGCAATCGAAGTATATCAACGACGCACTGACGTCTGCGCGAACATAACAACTCATGCAAAGCTAAGGCTTTCCAGCGACCCTATCACCTTCGACGAGCAAGACACTGAGGGCCTCGATCAACCACACAACGACCCCCTGGTAATCACTTTGACTGTTTACAACTTCAACGTCACTCGTGTTCTTATCGATACATGAAGCTCGGTGGATGTCATCTTCAAGAAAACACTTGAGCGAATGAAGATTGATCTATCCACGATCAAAGGGAGGCCTAAACCCATAACAGGCTTCTCTGGCGATGGGAACAATTTGCCTTCCCGTCCAAGCTGGCAACGTTAAGAAGATGGTCGACTTCACCGTCTCCGATCATCCAGCAATCTACAATATGATTATGGGGACTCCTTGGCTCAACCTGATGAGAGATGTGCCTTCAACATACAACTTATGCCTTAAATTCCCAACACCTGTCGGCGTAAAAACGATATGGGGCAACCAAGAGGAGTCTCGTATGTGTTTCATGGCAAAGCAAAAGCTGAGGAACACCGAGAAAAAGAAAGAGGAATCTTCACCTCAAGAATCACGAAAGAGAACAAGGACTTGCTCCGAACATGTCAAAGATTTGACCGACCTTTTATAGCAGTTACAGCTTGCAAAAGCTACTGAAAACGCAGAGCAAACGCGTCTGCAAGTAGCAAAGACTGCAGCCTTTCACCACCGCGGACCTGCATCACCAAACAACCCACCACACCACTCCCTAGTGGTTTGCAAGGCACTCGAAGGGTTCTGCCACTAGTACCTCTTGAGGCCTCTGGAACGAACTACGAGACGACTTGATCCTTGCAAAAGGGTACGTAGACAGCTTATCTCCGGACGAGTTCAGTTACCCTCCTCCGTAAAAAGGAGGGGGGAGTGGGGTACGTATACTCGTATACTCCCATTCTTTACTTCCACCATGCTGGAAAATATCAAACATCATTTTCTGGATTTATTAGACAAGTCTCGAGCACTTCGTCTACATCCTTCTCAGGATTCACTTACCACAAGTCTCATAGACTTCATCAGCTACATCCTCTATGGATTATTCAAAGCCTTTTTCAAGCAAGTTCAATCCACTGTCGTTGCTGCTGGCCACATCAACAATGTGTGAACCTGAACACATTGACATCCATCATCGGATCCTAAGCGCGCTATATAAGTTATAACGATCAGTTTCTGGGCTTTTAACCCCGGCTGATTTTAATGTTCAGTTCCTGGGCTGTTGACCCTGGACGTTCATTCAAAAACCCAACAGCACCGTTGGTAAAAAGCAGCTGCCAATGATTACTTAGGTTTATACACCGAATAATCATTCAGAAAACCCAACACATTGGTCAAGTCAAAAGGTGTGATCGCTTCTGAACAGACGTGTTCAAAAAGCATCGCCATTCTACAAAACCCAACAACAACGTTGGTAAAAATAAACACAAACCCAACAACTACGTTGGTAGAAGAGAAGCGTAAACACATTTGCAATTTCGCTACCCTACAATCACGAACCCAACAACAACGTTGGTAAAAACAGAAACCCAACAACAAGCGTTGGTAGGAAAGGAGCACAAGCGCACTTGCGATTTTGCTATTCTACAATCACAAACCCAACAACAACGTTGGTACAAACAGCCAAAGGCGTTTCAAGTGTAAACGACCTCTAAACCTGTACTAAAGACTTAGTCAACAAAGCGAGTATCATTACTCTTGAAATCCTTATACGTCCACGACGAGTATCATTAGTCTTCCTCAACGTCGTTGTCTGTCTCGACAACATCATCGTCGTTTGCCTCGACGTCGTCGTCGTCTGCCTCGACATCTTCATCATCTCTCTCAACGCTAGAAGCTCGGAAGTCAAAGTAGAAAGACGAAAGCGACGATAACTTAGGGGTGGGCATAAAAACCCATAACCGAAAAACCGAACCGAACCGAACCGAACCGAACCGAACCAATGGGTTTCGGTAAGTCCATAACCTATATACACTACCTATTGGTTAGCTTCAATCTTAGTCCATAGGGTTTGGTTCGGTTTCGGTTTACACCCATAACCGAAACTAAAACCGAAATCCATTACCTAATTACATTATATAGAATCATTTAAATCTGGCAACCCTATCCCCACTTTTGTTTCTTCTCCTCGATCTCCACTCCTATCAGCAACCTCTGCAACTCATTCTCATGTACCACCATCTTCTATTCTTCTCTTGATTTTGATTGTTTTCAAGTAGGATTTTTTTATTTTGATTTTGATTGTTTTGTAGATGGATTCTTCATCACCAACACAACAACACCACGATACTGATGATGACCATGAATCTGGTGATACGATGAGTGATGAAGAGTTTGAAACTCCTACACATGAACCATCGGCTGCAATGAAAGGTATGATGAGTGATGATGTTGTTTTGGGTTGCTATTAGAATATTATTATGAATGCTCAAGCTTAGATTTTGTGGTTTTCTTTTTTGATCAGAGCTTATATTTATGTAATTAGTTTGGGTTATTGTTACTGTAATTTCACGATGATTATCCCTTGCTCTTATTATTTTGGATTACCATTTGGTCTTCTTATAAAGGTAGAAAGATGACTTGTTTGCTTTGATAAAAAGGATAGTATTTAATTATAGAATTTTACGATGGATAGTGTATTGACTTTATCTTGTTTATTTGTTTGGCAGGAGGTAAAAAGAAAAGGAAAAATAAGTTTGGTTCTCGTAAAGCAAAAAAAGCAAGGAAGACAAGGTCTAAAGTTTGGAAGCACTTCACACAGATGAAGAATGAAGAGGACAGATGCACCTGCAATTATTGTGGGATTAGTAGGAGTTGTAAGTCGTCTTCTGGAACATCAAATTTGAAGGCACATATAGAGTCATGTATGCAGTACAAAAGTCAGAATAGTCAGAATGCAGGTAAACAACAAATTATAACCCCGAAAGGAGGTAGTGTGAAATATGGTATGGTTTCTGAGGAAATTTGGAGAGAAGCTACAAATGAGATGATGGTCTTGGCTGAGTTACCATTCTCTTTTGTTGAGGGTTTGGGTTGGAGACACTTTTGCAACAAGGTCCAAAGTTATAGGCCTCATTCAAGGAGGACATCTACAAGAGACATTGTCGAGATTTTGGTGACACGCAAAGAAGCAATGAAGAAAGTGTTTGCTGAGAAGAAGCAAAGGGTGTCTTTGACAACTGATATATGGGTTGCTCCTACAACTGCAAGCAGCTACATGGCGATTACAACTCACTTTATTGATTCGGATTGGAAGCTAAAGAAGATACTTCTTGGGTTTAAAAATGTAGACGATCATACCGGTTCTACTATAGCATCATGTCTTCTTGAATGCTTGGCTGATTGGGGAATAGAGAAGGTGTTCACCATCACTGTTGACAATGCTACTGCCAACACAAATGCTATATCAAAGTTCACAGAGGATTTCAAAAGTATTGGAGATCATGCTTTGATCTTGGATGGTTCAAACTTGCATATGAGATGTGCTGCTCACATTATCAACTTGGTTGTCAAAGATGGTTTACATGATGCTCAGAAGAGTGTGTGTAGTGTTCGTAATGCTGTTCACTATGTCAGAGCTTCTACAAATAGATTGAAGGCTTTTGATGATAAACTTGACACAGTGAAGGTTACTAGAGGTAGTTTGCCATTGGATGTCAGCACAAGATGGAATTCGACGTATCTAATGTTAACAAGAGCTCTTAAATTCAGAGCCGGCTTCGAGAGGATGGAATATGAAGATAAAAGGTATAACGACTACTTTCTTAGAGCGGGAAAAGATGGAAAACCAAGGGAAGGACCACCACTTAAAAAAGATTGGGAAGAGATAGAGAGGTTAGTCAAGTTTCTGGTTGTGTTTTATCATTCAACACTTACAGTTTCAGCCTCTACTAAGGTGAATGCTCACCTCTGCTACAAAGAGATTGTTGATATACAAAGAAACTTGATTAATTTGAGCAAACAATCAGGCCGAGAGTTAAAGGAAAGTTCTAGGAGAATGATGGATAAGTTTGACAAGTATTGGGGTGGTTTGAGTGAAGTGAATAAACTCCTCATGATTGCTACCGTACTTGATCCAAGGAAAAAAAGTCAATATGTTGTAGTCTGTTTTGAACAGATTCATGGTAAAGACAGTGTCACTGGCAAAGGTCTTCGTGAGTCTCTCAAGGTTCTGATGGAAAGTATGTTTGATGAGTATAGCATTCTCTTTGCGCATAAAGTTGCTTCAGGCTCTCAATCTCAGTCTATAGGTTCTTCTTCACACGCATCTAAGAGTTCTCAGTCTCAGAGTGGACAACAAGATCAAATCGATGATGAGTTTGGTGGTTATGATGACTCGATGGATACTATTTTTCTGGACTTGATCAATTCAAAGGGATCTCAAGATGCTAGTAATGAGTTGAGCATGTATTTGAAAGAATCAGTGGAAAGTCCAAAGTTGCTAATGGGTACAGAGTACGATGTTCTTAGTTGGTGGAGGGTCAATTCTCCGAAATATCCAGTGTTGTCTGAAATGGCTAGAGATGTCCTAGCTATGCAAGTCTCTTCTGTTGCTTTAGAGAGTGCTTTTAGCAATTCTCAACGTATTCTAGACCCTTTTAGGAGTGCTCTCACACATAATTCAATAGAGATTCTGATGTGCACAGAGCAATGGTTGAAATGTGAGATACAACTCACTGAAAAAGGAGGAATCACCATTCAAGACTTGATTGCAGACATTGAGTATCAAGATAAGCTACAAAGAGGTAATAATCCATACTTTTTAAATTTCTCATTCTTATACTTTCTGTTTTACTAAATTATCTAAATATTTCTTGTTACTAATTTCGTTCTTTTATGCAGAGTTTGGAATGTGACCAAAACAAGCTTTCGAGTTTGGAATGTGGTGGAAACAAGTTCTTTGGTTTGTGACGGAAACAAACAATAAAACTATATTCTTTTGAGTTTCATTTTCACTTTATTTTTCACTTCTAAACTATGTTTTAATTTCACTTTGGTTTGATACATTTATGTTTCAGTTTCACTTTGTTTTACTTAAAGACTTTATATGTGTTGACCATTGTGTTCGTAACATTTTGGTTTCGGTTTCGGTTTGGTAATACCCCTAACCGAACCAAACCGAACAGATTACGGTTCTTATATGGACTTCCTTATTTTCAAACCGAACCGACCGAAACCGAACCGCAACCGAAATAGACCGGACCAAAACTAGTATAATACCTATATGGATATCTTTTTCCTAGAACCAAAAAACCAGAAAACCGAAAAACCAAACCGAAACCGAACCGCAGCCGACCATGCCCACCCCTAACGATAACGATGGATCGACATAGCCAAGAGGTAGCATCGGGTCTTCGGTCTCGAGGTCAAGTCCTCGGTACCACCATCTCCGACCCCCAACACATCGGGTTCGTGGCCCGAACAAAGACGTCGATGGATGCTAACACCGACCACATGGGCACCTCATTGGGCTCGGGTCGTCGGGGCCAGTGATCGGCATCATGAACCGATGACCTCGGCGACAATGCTCGACCCTTCAGTGGAGTTAAGGCGAGGCCTCAAATCTTCACCGAACGCGAGCCAAGACGTCGGATCCACATCGGGACCGGTCTAAGTCTTCAAGTCATCGGTGCCGTTGCCCTTTGGGTCGTCAGCATCGGTGCTCATCGAGTACTCGGTGAGCGACGACGTCGGGTGTTCGGTCTGCAACAACAAGCTCAAGATGAAATCTTTAGTTCCTCAAACTTCAATTCTACCTACATCAAGTCAGTAAAGGGTCTAAGTCATGGATCTTCCACAATCATCAAACGAAAACCAAGACCTAAGACAAGGGCTTTTCACAACCAAAAACATGAAGTCTTAAAATCTTCATCATCAGCTTCGACAAGCGAAGTCTTAAAATCTTCACAAAAACATGAAGTCTTAAAATCTTCATCATCAGCTTCGACAAGCGAAACGCGAAGTCTTAAAATCTTCACAAAAACATGAAGTCCTAAAATCTTCATCATCAGCTTCGACAAGCGAAGCTTGAAGTCTTTAAATCTTCATCAAGGTCTTAAAATCCTTAAGTATAAAAACCATTGTCAACAGCAAACGCTATCAGCTCTCGCAAGCAGAACATGAAGTCTTAAAACCTTCGAAGAACGAAAAATAACGTTCACAGTGTTATCAACACTAAAGGCTCAGGCCTATAGCACCATGCTAACAACAACATCATAACTTTGAACAGCTAACTCCAACGCCCAATGGTCCTTAAACTCGACACTATTATCACTAACACTACCGAGCTGGGGGGCTAACTGTTGGGGTCGGATTTCACCCACTGAACGTTAACGTTCAAAGTTATGATAAGCAACGAGCATATTTCAACAGGCAGAGATAATATGGACCCTAAGTCATTCCACCTACAAGAAGGGGTGAAGGCCTCTTGAAATACCCTAAGTCATTTCACCTACAAGAAAGGGTGAAAGACTCTTAAAAACCCCTAAGTCATTTAACCTACAAGAAATGGTGAATGACTCTTAAAAACCCCTAAGTCATTTCACCTACGAGAAAGGGTGAAAGACTCTTAAAAACCTCTAAGTCATTCCACCTGCAAGAAAGGGTGAAGACCTCCTGAAAACTCCTTAGTCCCTTGAACCTTCTGCCTGGTAAAGGAACCTCCGAAGCTATCTTCACCTTAGGAGAAGTCATGAATGCAGCGTCAGAGAGGTCACAGAGCCAACAGGAGGCGCTGCAGAGACCAAGACTGCCTGGCACCGATGTCACTAAGCAGTGACACCGATGTGCCTGGCCTTATCGGTGTCCAGGCAGCTGACATCGGTGCCCAAGCCATTCTCATCAGCTTCAGGTCCTTCGTCGCCCGTCAGAACATCAACGAAGGTTTCAGAAGGTTCAACGCGTTAAAGCCCCGCAACGAAGCCCACATAGGCTCGACCGACATAGGCGAAAAAGGCAATCCCCGGAGGTTTAGGAAAAAGGCTTAGCCGACTTAAGGGGTTATATATAGGAAGGCAGATGGATTTCATTCACAATTTTTATCATACAAGCAATACAAAGCAATTACAAACCGTAATTTCTCTTTGCTCATCACTGTTCTTCATAGCTTATCTTCAAAAATCTCTGGTTCCTTTCGAAACCCTTATAAATCTAATTGTGCGATTTCCGGCTTCCACAGTGGCAGCGGCTCAGATGGGAGTCCCAATGCTGGTGTGTTTTAAATGTCAAGTTTTCTGCCAAGATTATGTGTTTGAGTAATATTATTGTTTGAACAGCTACTTATTTATGGTTCGGATAATTTTAACAGAATAATTATTGGGTTCACCCCTAGGGATGAACCAATCTCATTCACCCCCTTCTTTTCAACCAATCAAAATTAACACAAAAACTTAATTAAAATAAATCACTTAAATAACACAAAAACTTAATTAATGAAGTGGGACCATTTATTTCCCTCTTTCTCTCCCACGTCAAAATAATGTTTCCTTTTTTTAATTCTAATAAATCTCAACACCACAAATACAAAATCTTAAACCACAAATACTAAACCTTAAACCCCAAATCTCAAATAATAACCTCTAAACCTTAAATCTTAAACCCTAAACCCCAAATAATAAACCCTAAATCTCAAATAATAAACCCTAAATTCCAAATATTAAACCCTAAACCTCAAATAATAAATCCTAAACTCCAAAATACTAAACCCTATACCCCAAATAATATGGGGTTTACTATTTGGGGTTTAGTTTTGATGTAGGATTTAGTATTTGGGGTTTAGGGTTTAGTATTTTGGGGGTTAGGGTTTAATATTTGGGGATTTGGGTTTAGTATTTGGGATTTGGGGTTTAGTATTTGGGGACTTAGGTTTGGTTTTTGGGGTTTAGGGTTTAGTATTTGGGGTTTAGGATTTATATTTGGGGTTTAGGGTTTATTATTTGTGATTTAGGATTTATTATTTGTGGTTTAGGGTTTATTATTTGAGATTTAGGGTTTAGTATTTGAAGTTTATGATTTATTATTTGAGATTTGGGATTTAGGGTTTAGTATTTGTGGTTTAAAATTTTGTATTTGTGGTGTAGAGATTTATTATAATTAAAAAAAAGAGGAAGGAAAAAATATTTTGCCTCGAGGAAAGAGAGGAAAATAAGTGGTCCCCTATCATTAATTAAATTTTTGTTTGTTTAAGTAATTTATATTAATTAAGTTTTTAACTAAATTTTGATTGGTTGAGAAGAAAGGGGTGAATGAGATTGGTTCACCCCAAGAATTGTTCATTTTAAAATTGGCCGTAATGACCCAATGCTAAACCAATCTTTTGTTTGTAATATATGGTTTAGATGTTAGTGAAGGATATTTTTGTATTCTAGTTTATGTATGTTGTATGTGTTAACGTACTTTGTAACCTCTCTATGTTTAACACGAATCAAGCTAATCTCTAAGTTTTAATATGTAGGCAACGATCTCAATATTCAACAAAACTTATTTGTTGGCATGATATTTCCAAACCGCAATGACTTTAAACAACATCTGGCCTTATACGCAATCCATCATAAATTCCAAAGCCGGAATGGTAGGTCAACTCCTGCAAATATGGTCATACAATGCTGGGGAAAAACATGTAAATGGAGGGTTTATGCTGCCCGAGTGGAGGGGTCAGAAATGTTTGAGATACGAAGCGCATGGCTAACACACACTTGCATAGTGGACGAAAGAGCTGGTTTTCAAAGGCAAGCTACAACTACTTTCATTGGAAGCTTAATGAGATCCAAATACGGTGGTTCCGGAAGCGGCCCAACACCAAAGGAAATAAGGGATCTAATGCGAGGTGATCATAATGTTAGAATATCATACTGAAAAGCATGGAGATCGAGGGAGCTAGCAATGGACTATGCAAAAGGTTCACCAGAAAAGTCATAAACCAATTTGCCAAATTATTTACAAAGATGGGTGGTTGCAAATCATGGGTCTATAGTAGGGATGGAAACAACATATCATGAAGGCGTTGGTCAACGGTTTAAGTACGTGTTGTTTCCATTTGGAGCCTTAGTAGAAGGGTATAAATTTATGCGAAAGGTTGTCGTCATTGATGGAACACACTTGAAAGGCAAGTATGCCGGGTGTCTCTTAAGTGCAACCGCTCAAGACGGCAACTACACAACTTTTCTGTTAGCATTTGCAATAGTGGATAGCGAGAACGAAAAGTCATGGGCGTGGTTTTTTCGAAAGCTGTCTTTGGTAGTACCAAACGAGAATGAACTTGTGTTATTTCAGACAGACATGCTTCTATTTATGCTGGACTAAGCAAGGTATGTCCAACAACTACTACTGTTAAATATGAAATTCATTTAGGGGACTAAAAGTATAAAATTAATTGCTAATAAAGTTTGGAGTTGCGAATATTATGTTTATCATGTATCCCATGTAGGTGTATCCAGAAGCAGGACATTGTGCTTGTCTTGTCCATCTGAAGCGTAATGTTAAGGCCTATTTCGGGGGAAGATACCTTGGTAGATTAATCCCCAACAGCATGAGCTTGAATCAAAACAACTGCAGTCACAGCATAGTCAAAATGTCTACTGTTTTGTGGCACACTCTTCGGCCTTTCAACTCCAAAAGGTCTCAGATCTCTTGAGGTTTGAACCCTGTGGTGGTGGAAACCTGCACAGTTGACAGGGCTGGTCCAGGGACAGAGCTGGTCCAGATAACTGCGCGCCCACCTCTGGTACTTAGTCATTTTCTTGACGATCTCTACCGGAGTGAGATCTGACCCCAACAGTTAGCCCCCCAGCAGGTAGTATCAGTTCTGATGATGCTGAGGTAAAAGAGTCGTAGTGAGGTTTCAAGAAAATGTACTTCTTCGCCATCATCTGACGAGACGAGGTTGTGAAACCTTGTTCTGAGGACCTGCCGACGTTCCTGAGCTTTCGTGTTCAAGTTAATGCCTAGCCCAGTAAAGATTTTCGTTAGATTTGTGTTTCTGAATTTGTGTTATAAAGTTTTGAGGAACTGGTCCTGTAAAGTTTGTAAAGCTTGTTCACGTTAAAACTCGTAAAACTTGTTTGGCTTGCCCAACTCTCACATGTTCATGTTAATGTTGAGTCGTGCGTCATGTTTCTGTTTTAGTCGTTTTTCCGGACTTAGTAAAGATTTTGGTTCCTTCCAGAAGCTGAAAATTCAATTCCCGCTGATAATTGGAAATTTAATTTTCTTTTAGAAATTAGAATTGTTAATTCCCTCTAGAAATTAGAAATTTGATTCCTTTCAGAAATTAGAATTGTTCCTGCCGACTACTGAAGCGTGTTACTCCAGGGTTTTGACAATAATGCTATAAATACTCCTTCCCATTTTCTTTTCTCCACAAATTCACTCATTCCAAAGGAAGGTTAGATCCACTTTCTTTCTCCTCTCTTTACTTTTTGCTAGGGCTTTTTTTTTGGTTACCCGCTGTCGCCGACTCTGCTATCTCATCGCCGACGTTAAGACCACCTTTCTCCGGCGAGCTCTAGTTACCAACGGTTCTGAGTCGTCATATCCGTGCTCTTCTTCCTCCGGCAAAGGTTTGTGGTCTCTGGATCCACATCATCCTCGCTCTGTTTTTGTTTCTGGATAGGTGGTCGTCGACTTGTCTGTGTTTTCCGGCGAGCCCTCAGATCTGTTTCTCTCCGTGCCGACGAGTCCTCCGCTGCTCTCGGATTTGAGTTGTCAGCTTCGTTCGAGATTGATTCCGTTCCAAGGTGACTTGAATCCTCGACTTCGTTCGAGCCCGCCGTCGATGCTGTATCAAAAGAGATCGAGCTGAGAGCTTCTGTTTCCGTTTTAGAAAGCTCCGCCTGAGATTTAGATTTGAGCTCGTCATCGTCATTGCTCCGGTGAAACTGGGTCGAGTTCTCAGCCCTTTTTGTCGTTACTATCACAAGATCGAGAGACGGACGTCGTTACTAATCCACCGCCGATATTGAGGATCCACCATTCTTTCCGGCGAACTCCCACTTCATCGTTCTAGCCGGCTCCGTCCTTGTTTCTCGTCGCCGGATCTACTACTGACGACGAGTCTTAAATTTTCCGGCGAAGGTTGCGGACGCGTCGTTACTAGGACCGAGTCCGAAGTCGAAATGTGTTCCCACTATCGACTAGTGTTCTTCGTTCTTATGAGAGCTCAGCGATGGTGATGTTATTGCTCGGTGGAGTTCTCGATTTACGGTGACTTGCGAAATGACAATGTCCTTGGAGACCTGGTCTGAGATTCCGGTTTGGTTTCATGTGTTCGAGAGCTCGCTCTAAAGTAGTTGTCTTGAAGGTTTAACTTGTTGAAGAAAACAGAGACGAGCTCCCGTCATTGATTGGTCATCGTTCTTATTTTACCATTTGAACCGAGAGCTGGTTTTGTTACGAATTTACGATTGTGGAAATCGTCATATTTAGAGAACCTTCGAAGTTGTTAGCATGTCTAGCCCGACATCGTCTTTTGAGAAATTTTTGGAATCCATTTCAAAGCTGAGGACTAGTAGTTTGGAGAGCCTAGGACCGAGCTTTGAAATAAATTATTCCGATGCAGAATCTAGCTCTTGGCTTCGTTCTTGTAAGGATAGAGATGTGACTCGAGTCCTGGTCTCATATGTGAATGATGCAGTGAACGCACATAATCCATATCTTGTTGATGAGCAGGTCGTCGATACCCGTATTTCTCCGGAAGTAAAGGCGGAACAGAACGAGGATGAGATAAATGAAAGATTCGACTTAGCTTTGTTTACTCGAAAGCAAAAGTCTTTGATTCATGGAAAGCGACGTGTTAGAAAGTTCAGACCTCCGGATCCGCCGGGTTCAACTTTATCAACGGAAATGTCACTTTTTCTTTTGAGAAAGAAACTCAATATTCCCGATGAGATAGAGCTGGCTGTTCCGGAACCTCACGAACAAGCTGATGGTTCTGCAGAGGGGTACTTTACTTTGAACGAGAGCTTTCTCGAGGCGTGCTTCCTGTGGTTCCCCATTCCTTATGTGATTCTCGAGCTTCTAGCAAAGTATAGGCTTTCGATTTCGCAAATCACTCCTCGAGGAATTCGTCACTTAGTAGAAGCCCTCGTTCGGAGTTATGAATGTGGGGAGACTTTAAGTGTTCATCATCTGATGCGCTTTCTGGATATCCGGCGGTCCTCTCCATTCTCTAAGCTTGTATACTTCGCTGTAAACCGGAAGAATGTTTGACTTATCCAAGGGTTTGGCCGCAAAGACCAACAATGGATGGATTTTTTCATTTTTATGCCGATATGTGAAGAGAGTTTGGGATATGGACTAGGCCTAATTCAATCGAGATGGCTTACAAAGGGTAGCCGGCCCCGTTGTCTATCTTTGAGAATCGGCTAGCTTTACTTATATTGTTTGTGATGTGTTTGTCTTTCTTGTATCGATTATAACCTGTTGTTTTGTTTATGTTTTTTTTTGCAGTGACAGGCCCATCACCGAAGGTTCCGAGCAATTGGAAGACAGTTTGGGAATTGCTCAGAGTTCGAGGGTGCAATTGGAAGAAAGACTTCTCACTGCGACGTGTCGAGAAAGCGAGAGCTTTCCTTGGGGGTTCTTCGGTCTCGAGTTTTCGCTTTTCAGATTGTTCAGGAGACATTCAGTCAGAGATGGAGTGTCCACGATCTTTCAGGAACTTAGCGCGTAGGACTACGGGAAGTGGCAAGCCTCCGACGCCGACTACTGCGACCACTTCTGCGGTGCCGACTACTTTACCTGCTCCGGCTACGCCCACTACTGCGCCACCATATGCCAAGCCCACTACTGCGCCAGCTTTCGCCAAGCCGACGACTATGCTAGCTTCTGCCAAGCTGACTACTGTGCCAGCTTCAGCCAAGCCGACTACTGCGCAAGCTTCTGCCAAGCCACTACTGCGCCAGCTTCTGAGTCGCGCACCACCTCTTCTGACAAGAAGACCACTACTACTGCTAAGGGGTCGCGTCTCCCTTCCGTGACTAGGACTGATCTTGTGGCTGGTCTGCCCGCTTTTCTTCCTTCCGACTACGATGCAAAGAGGGCGCCCAAAGGGAAGGGCCACGATGGCGATGACTGCAAGAGATTGTCTGATAGGGATGATTTGATCGACGTAGACCAGGAGTCGAAGTGGGCTCGGACAAGATCCGCTTCACCTCCTCGTCGTGTGTCCAGGAGTGTCTTTCAGGATAAGGCTTTCGCTAGTAGCCTCTTCTCTACTCTAGTTCTTAGCGACGACGTTGTGTCTCCGATCGACACGAAGTCTTATGGGGAAATGATGCACCATGGACTGAAGGTATATTCCCCTTTCTTTTTATTCATTCCCTTTTAACACTTAGTACTTTTTCCTTGTTTTTGACAATCTTCCCATCTCTTTCCTTCGACAGTTTCTTGCTCTTGTGAACAAAGTGGGACACGAACTTGAAGCCGAGGTCGAGGACTTGAAGGAGCAGGTTGAGGACGAGAAGCGTCATACCCAGAATTCGCGCACCGCGGTCGATGAGCTACGAGTCGAGCGCGAGACGGCTTGGGCCCAGATAGACAGGAAGAACCAGGAGCTCACAGACAAAGCCAGAGAGATAGTCACGCTCAAAGCCGAGGCGCGGAAGTCTACGACAGCCCTTCTTGCCGAGGCGGAGAAATTTGCGATAGCTCTTGCGGCTGCGGAGGAGAGGGAGTAGTACTCTGCTGCTATCATGAAGAAGCGCGATGGTGAGCTTTCTAAGGTTGTGGATCGTCTGAGGCGAGCGGATGAGCAGATTCAGAGTCTTGAGAGAAAGTTTGCTCGTGCCAAGGATAAGTTTGATGAGCTCCAGGGCGATCCGCGGAGAAACATGGTTTACCAGGTGCAGAGGGTAGCCAACCTTAACTTCGTTGGATTGCTCATGGGCCTACTCGACGGTCATGAGCCCCCTAAGCTTGAGGACTAGCTTACCTTCCTTACTGCCGACGTCGCAGAGCATGCCGGGGATGAGGAGCGCTTCGAGCAGTTGAAGAGTCTCCACAGACTTCTGCACGTTCTTTATAAGCACTTCCTCGGATAAATGTAATTATTTCCCTTTTTCACAGTCGGATTTTTTCATAGGTTAAGTCACCCACCGTGGCTGCCCATGACCGGACACTCGAGACGTACGCGATGAGTGTTGGTGTGGCCGACCCCTCGGGGTCGTTCCTTGGTGGCGCTGGCTCTGATAAGGCCACATTAGTGAGTGTAGATGAGAAGTTCTCCCTAATTAGCGGAGTCGGGGCCGAGGTGAGCAAGAGCAAGATTGAAGATGTTGCCGAAGGCGCTGGGACTATTGGGGCACCCGAGGAGATGAGGATGGATGAGGACTCCCATCGGCCGAGGATCGATGCGCTTACCGAGGATCCGAGGCTCGACGATGTCTTTTGAGAGACAGAGGCCGAGGGGGCGCCGGTCGCCCTGGTTGCTCCTCCAGGGGTTGACGAGGATACCGTCCCTTAGTTGTATTTTGCGCATCTGTTAGCGCTTTTACTGCTTATGTTTTAGATATTGACTTTGATTTTGTGCCTAGGTGGCCGCCTTATGTTTTTCGGCTTTAGTTTTTTGGATGTTTTTACCGTCTGGACGGGTTTTATCCATGGATGATTTTAGGATGATTTTACCTTGTATTTTGCAAGATGATAATGAATGCGGCTTTAGTTTATCGATGATCTTATTTCCAAATTTTTCACTTAGTCTTTGAAAGAGAATCTTAGTAACGACGAACCGCACTTTGTTGTAGATGTTTGACCATTCGAACGTGGACTCCTTTCAAACATTGTTTAAACAGAAGTGGTTCGTAGTCGTAACCTGGTTGTTACCAGCGCTAAGTATAACTGGGTTTCCTGAACGAACGACTTGGCTTACGGTCATGTTTGCTCTTTCGATCATGGCCGCTCCTGTGATGATCGTTGCTTTCGACCAACGATGTTGTTGGGTTTTGGAGTGGCCATTTTGGTTCCAGGTGTGCTTCTATCTAAACGCACCTGCTCCTATAATGAACCACCTTTAGTTCTATAGCGCGCTTTACCCAATGGTGGGTGTTGTTGTATTTAAACAGCAGAATTTTTGTGACAATCGTCGATGTGGCCAGCAGCGGCGGTTGAAGGTGTGATAGTCGTTTAACTCAGACCTTGAATTATCCGTAAATGATGTGATAGAGAGAGTTGTTTTGACAAGTTTTTGTAGCAGGTGTTTATTCTCATAAAGGTTTGCTACAAAGATGGGTGAGAGTATACAAAAATACGTACCCAACTCCCCCCCCTTTTGGGAGGGGGGCAACTGAACTCATCCGAAAATGAGCTGCCTACGTACCCTTTGCATGGATCAAGTCGCCCGTAGTTCATGGTAAGTTATTGTTGTACGTATGATTGAGTGCGAGATGATCGTTCTGTCTGGTAGCGGGACGGAGCTTAGTGGTAATACTTCTTGAGGTGTCGTGCGTTCCACGATCGTGGGATAGCTTGTCCTTCCATATTTGCAAGTTCATATACGCCCGGGCGGACCACTTTGGTGACGACGTATGGTCCTTCCCAATGTGCTCCAAGTTTACCGGCTTTCCGCTCGGCTGTGTTTTGGAAGACTTCTCGTAAGACTAAGTCTCCTTCGTAGGATCGTCGGGTGCGGACCTTGGAGTTGTAATACTTGGATGCAGCTAACTGTTAACGAGTGATCCAGCTCATCCAAGAGCAGCAGATGGTTGAGTCCTTCTTGTTCTGGGAGGAGCCTGCGGCGGACTCCCGGAATGTGTACTTCTGGTGGGATGATGCATTCTGTTCCGTAGACGAGGGTGAACGGGGTTTCACTTGTAGCTCGCTGCGGAGTCGTTCGATAGGACCAGAGGACGCCTTCGAGTTCGTCAGCCCAGCGTCCTTTCTTTTCGTCTAAACGCTTTTTGGGTCCTGCAATAAAAGTCTTATTAGTCGATTCGGCTTGTCCGTTTCTTCGTGGGGTAGATTTGCTCATACGGATTTTCCACTTGTCGCAGAAAAGGTCGAACTAGGCGGAGATTAACTGCGAGCCGTTGTCAGTGACGATTTCATATGGCACGGCATGCCGGGAAATGATGTTTTTCCAGATGACTCTGCCTCCACCCACTTAGAGAAGTAGTTTGTCAGCACCAAAAGATAACGCTTCTGTCGCGAAGGGTGGAGAGGTCCGACGATGTCCATGGCCTAGCACATGAATGGATAAGGCAAAGTAATGGACGAGAGTAGCTCTGTGGGCAGATGAATCATTGCGGCATGTCGCTGGCACTTTTCACCGTGTGAGGAGAACTTCTCACAATCCTAGATCATAGAGGGCCAAAAGTAGCTGTGGCGTTTGATTCGGATTGCTAGTGCTCGGCCTCCAAAGTGGTTGCCGCAAGAACCGCCGTCAATTCTTCCATTACCTGCCTAGCTTCTTTTCCTTCAACGCAAGAGAGCAAAGGCCTAGAAAATCGCCAATTGAAGACATTGCCATCAAGTAGAACGTAGCAAGCTGCTTGCGCTCGAAGTTTACGAGCTGCCCATTTATCCTTTGGTAATTCGCCATCGGCTATGTATCCTCGTATTGGTCCATCCATGGCTTGTCGCAACCGTATTCTTTATCATCTGCCTCTCCTCGGTTGTGATTTCTTTTTCGATATGAGCGGGCTGGCCGACCTCTTTTGTCGTTGTTGGTTCAGTACTGGTCATTTTGGCAGGCGTAGAGGGACCTGCTGCCAAAGGTGGACAACATGCTGTTTCTTCAACCGCGGGAAGGGCCGTCTCTGTTAGGGCAGGACCTGATGTACTCGTCTTCATAGATAGTGGGCCATCGGGCTCGGAAGGGGCTGCTTTAGCCGTTTCAGAGTGGGTCTCTTCGATCTGACTGTGTAGAGTTGCGTCTGCTGGTGAGGTCGATTCAGGACTACACTTTGCTTTGGTCGTGGTCGGTCAACTCCAAAACTTCGAGAAGAGATGGTATATCAGTTCTAGTGCCAGTTGTCTCCTTGAGTTCAGGCCGAGCTAACTCTAGCGAGGGATTTTCGGGGTGAGCTGCCTCAGACAGAGTCGTCACGACCGGAGGAGAGCAAGCCAACTGGGGTGGTTTGGGACTACTTGCCTCCGTTTGAGTGCCACGAGCCTTCTTTCTTGGACGGGCTACCTTAGCAGGTTCGAGATGAACAGGTTCTGTCAAGTCGCCTTGTGCTTTACGCTTAGCTGCCTGGAAGCAGGTGACCACGTTTACCGAGTTGCGCAAGCAAATGCTTAGTTTCTTGATAAACTCAACGGGGATGATTGTGCGAACATCTTCGTCTGTTTGAGATGCGATGACTGCTAGAGCGTTGGCGTCTGTATTCTCTTCTCTAGGAATACGTGTTACCGTGCATTCCTCGAACTGCACTGCTAAGTCCTTGGCGACTTGAAGATAAGCCTCCATTCGCTCGTCCTTAGTGGCGTATTCTCCATTGAACTGGTTCGCGACTAGTTGAGAATCCCAAAATACTAAAACTTTCTTGATTTCCAATCTTTTGGCGAGTCGTAGTCCTGCTAGGAGTGCTTCATACTCTGCCTTATTATTCGAGGCGTCGAACCCCAGGCGGAAGGATTGTTCGAGTACTTCTTAGTCCTGCTAGGAGCGCTTTTTGATGATGCTCCGTCCACGTGAAGCAGCTAAGGAAGGCTAGAAACTTTGACATCTTTGATTTCGTCTGGCACTTCTATAAGAAAGTCTGCCAGGACTTGCGACTTTGCGCTAGTGCGGCTCGATAGTCGATGTCATACTCGCTCAGCTCTATCGCCCACTTTGCCAGTCGGCCGGATTGACTCGGACTGTGCTAAGGACTACTATCAGATGTGGTTGAAATTAGGCTCTCAGCTTTCTGGCGGCCGTGAGGACAGATAGTGCCAGCTTCTCCATGACTGGGTATCTAGGCTCGGCGTCTGTCTGTGATTTGCTGATATAGAAGATGAGCTTCTGTTCACCTATTTCTTCTCGGACCAGGACTCCGCTGACAGCAGTTTCGGAGACTGCTATGTATAAGAACAAGAGCTTGCCGTGGACAGGCTTTGCTAGTACTGGAGAACTGGCCAGGTACTCTTTTAACTGTCGGAAGGTGTCTTCACATTTTTCTGTCCATTCAAACTTCTTATTCTTTCGTAGTGTGTCATAGAACGGAAGGCATTTATCGGTGGATCGTGAGATGAATCTGTTAAGTGCGGCTACTCGCCCAGTGAGTCGTTGCACCTCTCGCTTTGACTTTGGCGAGGACATCTGGATGAGTGCGTCGATCTGTTTAGGATTTGCCTTGATGTCGCGATGGGTGACCAGGTATCTAAGGAACTCACCGGAGGTTACTCCGAACCTAAACTTGGTTGGATTCAGCTTCATATTATGCTTGTTTAGGCATTTGAAACAGTCTTCCAGGTGGACTACGTGGTCTCCTTCTTCAAATGATTTGACCAGCATATCGTTTATATAAACCTCCATGGTTTTGCTGAGCTGGTCGACAAACATTTTGTTGACTAAATGTTGATAAGTGGCTCCGGCATTCTTCAAGCCAAAAGGCATGATTTTGTAACAGTATATGCCGCGATCCGTTATGAACGCAGTCTTCTCGCGGTCAGCTGGGTTCATTGGAATCTGGTTGTAGCCAGAAAGAGCATCCATGAAAGACAGAAGTTTCTTGCCTATTGTTGCCTCGACGAGCCGGTCGATGTGTGGGAAGAGGAAGCTATCTTTGGGGCAGGCCTTGTTTAAATCTGTGAAATCTACGCAAGTCCGCCACTTGCCATTTTTCTTCTTGACCACGACTGGATTTGCCAGCAAATCGGGGTACTTAACTTCCATTATTGATCCCACTTTCAAGAGTCTCACGACTTCGTCGTTAAATCTCTTTGACTGGGTCTCTGTTTTTCTTCATCTTCTTTCGTTCAGCTTTCAAGATCGGGTCAGTAACGGGATTTTGAATCTTGTGTTCTATCAGAGTGCATACGCGTGACTCCTTCTGATTTCCATAGATCGCCTTGATGTCTTGTTTCGTTGGAAACTTCACGCATAGGTGGTAAGTGGACGCCACGGCACGCATCGCGCTAAGCCATGGAGTTCCCAGGATGACGTTGTATATCGCTGGGTGATCTGCTACTGAAAATTTGATTACTTTGATGATTCTTCCAGCCTCGACGGGCAACCTGATTATTCCAAGTGTCATCGTGGTCTCTCCTGAAAAACCAGTTAAGGGCTTTGGTAGTGGTTGGATTTCGTCAAAGCTGATATCCATCCATTTCAGCGTATCTTTAAAAATTACATCGACGGTGCTTCCCGTGTCGATCAAGACCTGGGACACGTCAATGTTGCTGATAGCGATTTCGATGACAAGTGAATCATCATGTGGTTTGTCAATTCCGATTGTTTCTCTTTCTTCGAACGTGATTGTGTCATTAGGAAAATTAGATAGGGTAGACAAGTTGACGCTAGCTCCAGCTCGGCGCTGAAATGCTTTAATCGAGGAAACCGTATCTGAGCAGTAGTGGGATCCTCCCATTATCAAGAGACATTTCCTTCTTGGGCCGCCTTGAGTAGTGTTGTCGTTTTTTCTACCGCGTTTAGGCGTTTCCTCGTCGGCCGGTGCAAGCTTAGGCGCAGGCGCATGATCTGTTTTGACTTCAAAATCTTTGAGTTTGAGGTCTTCCTTAAGTTCACTGTCCAGCAGTCTCTAGGCGAGGGCCGAGCTGAAGGATCAGCAGTTTACTGTCGAGTGCTCGTGGGTGCCATGAATGTCACAGTATAGTGACCCGTCATAAGTTAAGTTTCCGATCCATACATTAGGAAAACTTCTTCCCCAGCCGCGACTGCGGCCTCTTCCTCGGCCAAAGCCGGTGAGTCCACTTGATAATTGTGGGCTCCTTTTGAACCGCCTTCGTGCTGGACAAAATTTCCACCATGGGTTTTTCGCGACTGATTTGGTTGGTGGTCGTTGTCACTTTTCTTTTTTAACTTCCCATATTTCTTTGCGAGTTTCTGTGCTTCTTCTTCACTTTTGGCGAAGTTCGTCGCTCGATGCAGAGCATCTTGGATAGTCGAAGGCTCGTTGAGAGACATCTCCTTCTAGAAGTAAGACTCATGCCATATGGCTCTTTTCAGAGTGCGTCCGAGTCATCTATTCCTTTTCCTTGGGATAGTACCAATTTGAAGCGTTCTATGAAGATCTTGAGAGACTCGGTTGGTCCTTGGTTCATGGACCATAAATCGGCGCCAGAAGTTTGAGTCTCGATGAAGATGGAGTAGTGCTTGATGAAGGCCGCTGTCAACTATTTGAAAGTATGGTTGGAATTACTTTCGAGCCCTTTAAACCATTGGAGAGCTGCTCCCTTAAGGTTTTCTACGAACAACAAACACTGTCTGACGTCCATCTCTTGTTCTTTGAAATTTTCTCTTGTCATTGCCACACTAAATTCGTTGAGGTGGTCAGCTGGGTCTTTGATTCTGTCGTAGGTCGGCACTCTAATATTGCCTGGATCCGATACCCGAGCTTTGGTGATGCGCAACGACAATGGAGTGTGCTGAGCTTGTTCAAGGATCAGATCGAGTTCTAGTGCCTTGCTAGTGGCACGATGCATCTGCGAGCGAATAGTCTTCAACTCAACAGTAGTCTTGCTTAACGAGGCTCGAAACTCGGCCATCTCGTCATGCTGGGCTCCACCCGCAGCTTGTTTTGCTTCAGCGACCTCTGCCTATTTCACCCATTCAACGATTTCTTCTTCTTCCAAAATGTGTCTGGCATATCCAAGATCGACTTCGTCGTCGAAAGCAGAGAAGCGCTGTTGGGTCGCCCTTTGTGGGTCGGCATGCTTTGTCCTTGTAGTGGTTCGCCGTGCCACTTCTTCTTCTGGGAGATCGGCGTTGCGTACGACTCTCCTCGCGGGGCTATCGTCTTCGAAAGTGGAGAACTGCTGTGAAGCTACGTGTCGAGGATCAACGTTCCTCGCTTTGGTTATTACTTGCCGAGCTCTCTCTGTCTCAGTGAGTTCGGTATCAGGAAAGACTCTTCTAGCCAGGTCCTCATCGTTGTTGTCAAGGTTTATTGGCTCGTCGCTGACTTTTTCTTTCTCTCGTCGTGCCTGGGCTAGGAGAGCGGATCGTCCATCTTTTGCGGTAGTTGATGGATTTTGCTACCGGGGTCGGCTCGACGATCCTACTGGTGTAGTGAAGTTGAGCGCCACTTGATCGATTTGTGCTGCTGGTTTTCTGAACAGACTAGGCTCGAGGAGTCGTGCACGGACGTCTGCTCCTATGGACCTGAGCTCGTCGGTTATTGTCCTGTTAGCTCTGTTTTGCCGCTCGGCGGTCTCCAGCAATGCGTCCAGTATCGTGCTCATCTTCTGCAACAACTCAGGAAGAAGCGAGCTCGCTCTCGGGGTTTCCTTCGACTTCTCGCTAGGCAGATCGGCGCGAGCTGCACCTGCTGGTGGCGGATCGTCACGAGCGGTTTGGTCCTTGTTTGTACTTCTTTCAGCCTGGATCTCGCCCTCTTCCAGATCTCTCGGCGCGACGTCTTTCGGATCAGCGATACGTCGCTCGTCAGTCATCGTGTTCTGGATCTCTTCGCGGTGGTTCTTCGGAGTAAGAAGCTTTCAAGACCCTCCTTCTAGCGCTAAACTGTGGTGGTGGAAACCTGCACAATTGAAATAGTCAACGATTTCTAGGTCTGAAAGCTCTGAGATGAGAAACACAGCGAATATCTCAAGAGAGTTTGTTATTAAGCTTTTGCAAATGTTACAAGTAGTTTCTATGTAAAACTGCCGATCCCTTTTTCATAGATGTACATGGTCTATTTATATTAGTCCTAGTCGTCGTAGGTCTAAATCTACGAGATAAGGAAAGATCCCTAAATCTTCAGGATTCTCTCTCAGCGTAGTCGGCGGCCACCTTAGATCTTGACCTCGTCCTCGTCATGGGCCCAAATCCAAGAGTTCGTCTTCTAGGCCCAACTTGTAGTAGAGGTCGGTGCGACTTGTTACTCGTGGGCTCTCGATTCGTTTTTTCCAGTGTGGACCTTATGTGCTTGGCCCACTCTTTGCCTTGAAGTGAAATGATTGTAATGGTCTCTTGGAGTATAAATCACCACTATAGAAGTCGTCCTGGAAAGATGCCAGTCCTAGTTCTAGTTACTCTGGAGAGCTGGTCCTAGAGACAGGGCTGGTCCAGGGACAGAGCTGGTCCAGATAACTGCACGCCCACCTCTGGTATTTAGTCATTTTCTTGACGATCTCTACTGGAGTGAGATCTGACCCCAACAAACCATCCCCAACTGCTTCAGAAGGTAAGGAAATAACTCAGCAATAGAGCTTACCTCCTTCGCTATTGCACCATCTGTCCTCACACAAACATCGCAGTCGAGGATGTAAACATTAGATACAAGGCTATCAACACATACACCAACCTATTGGGTTTTATCAATGTTGAAGGGAAAGTAAAAGCGATAGGCTTGGACGTTCCCAACATTAGCACCTGCGAAGTAATGTGTCACCTGGTTCGGAAACTGAAACTCATCTTTATTTTGAAGCTTAGAAAAATTAGTAAAGTTTTTGACGAGTGAGGAAACAAATTTCGTATCCAGGAAGACGCTCTTCTTAAGCCTTTGAAAGCCATGTTTTCCCATTAAGATCCCAGTGTGGCGCATCAACATATCTACAACCTGACAACCATATACACGTATGGAAAGAATCACCCAACATTGTAAGAGTTTGTATTTAACAAATAGAAGAGAGCCAACCTCGATGGTAATGATTTAGTTCTCCCAGCAATCTCCAAAAACTCTTTCATTGTGAGGGAGCCTCCTCCAACAGACAATACCCTGCATTTACAATTTCCCCATAATAGTCAATACTTAGCAAATACCAAGAGAAGTTAACTTATGTATCAAAATATTATCTCCACCTTGAAATTTAAAACCAGAAATATACAAATGTGGCAGCTAAGTTTTATTAAACTTGAAAATTAACAAAATAGCGGTTCTACTTACTGAATTCCTTTCATCTTCTCAACCACCATCTTAAACCTTTCATCATAATCAACCCCAATACCATATCCCATCCCAGAAAACATGACCTCCCTCGCACGTTGTAACATACGCTTATCGCATTGGTAGTCACTAGCTAATGTAGATGGTAAAGTTTTCTGCCTCTTACTCTTACGACAGTGTTCACCAGTTTGACCTTCCAAACTTCTCTCAACTATTGTTCCACCAAACCTATCTTCTTCACCTGCAACAACACCTGCCAGGTCTTCATGGGATAGACCAACAGAGAACAACGGATATATGATTAATTCCTCCACTAAAACATGAGGAAACCTCCATATTACATTTCCGTTGGCAAGAGTTATTAAAGACCTTTCAAACTTACTTGGACATGTTCCTCACGAGGGACAATCATATGTCCACCATCCTCAGCACCAGCTCTCTACAAAATCGATGGAAGTCAATAACAACCTAAGAGACATGATCCAATTCATAGATGTCCTAAACGACATGTTAATATTTGCAATTCAGTTAGCTTACATTCCCATTGATATCATCTGCAACAGTGTTATCCCCAACTTCAGAGCAATTGCCACCATTTACACCTGAGTCAGCCAAATCATTCACCCTCTACACAAACAAAGGACAAATTAAACACATACTCAAGATTTTTATGATGAAAGAAAGGTAAACATACTTCAAGAGAAATGTCTGCAATGATTTCTTCAAGCACCCTAGAAATGATTCTGTCAGCCCCATTTTCTAACTGCGCAATTACCTAAGTTTCAGTTTGCTTATCAGCAATAGCATCACCATTGTCAGCTCTCTGTAAACCCTCTCCATAACCTTCACAAACCACACGATTATTACAACCACCACAATTGCCATTCCGCAGATCTGTTTTAGCATTCCTGATCTGTTCATAAACCTCTGTTACTATGGTTGTTTCCATTCGCAACATGTCCTTCTTCAACTCCAAACATTGCCATTAACAGAGTTAACCTTGAACCCCAACTCTTTCACCTCATTTGCAATTC
Source organism: Arabis alpina (assembly GCA_900128785.1). Taxonomy (NCBI): domain Eukaryota; kingdom Viridiplantae; phylum Streptophyta; class Magnoliopsida; order Brassicales; family Brassicaceae; genus Arabis; species Arabis alpina. The sequence continues at coordinate 14,544,230 of LT669789.1, read as the reverse complement.
TGTGAAACACGTCTTCTACTATCTGGCGGATATCACTTTCACATAGTACTGTCCCTTACCCAATACTGATTTCCCCAACCCCTTCCACAGGTCCTGCAACTTTCTTTTGTTTCCCTTTGACAGCCTTATCTTTAGCCTCCTTAACCATACGACATACATCCGCCTTTGTTGCCCCACCAACCCCACCAACAAACATGGCACTGGAAAAATCATGGTCAGCACTAATCAGCTTTAAAATGTTCACCACTTTAAGGTCCTCTTCATCATCCGACCAATTAAGCTCACTTTAATCAAATTCAATCTCACCATCATCAAGGATGATGCAGTCGACAATGGTCTACATGAACAAACATAGCAGCTAACATTATCAATATAATATAACAAAATTTAGAATGAAATCTAAAATAAATAACCATTAATTGTGATGATTACAAATACCATAAAAGGGGCTAGAACATACCTTTTCTTCTTCATGAAGCTCTCTAGCATGAGATGGACTAAGGCTAATCTTCTTTTCTCGTGGTCCATCTTTTTCGCCTTCGCCTTCAGATTCTGAGGAGGAAGTTGAATTCATTTGAACAACCTCAAGTAAAGCAGGGACCGCTTCAACGACAACTAATTGTAACGCATGGACAAATCTTTTTACTGCAATAGTGTTCTGCGATATGGTAATCTCATTCTTCTCTTTTATGCTACTAATAAGCATGTCAAAAGCAAGCCTTCCCCAGGGAAAAGAGAAAAAAACAGTCAAATCTTTGATCATTTCAACATACTCCTTTTGAATCTTCGGATGGTGTGTCGTCGGCAATAACACAGAGGCAAGCAACGCAAGACAGGCGTACTTCACCCTAATTATTTTATCTGTAACATTTCTCCTCTTAATCATCTTGACGACAGAAGACACAGTAACTGAGTCAAGCTTCCCAAAAAGCGACGGCCAATAAGGCGTCTCTTTGATATTCTTCTTCAAATTGGTCTTCGATTTCTTCGGGAACTTCCCACATGGCAGCCCAGTGACCAACGCGAATTCTGTGAGTGAAAATCTTATTGGATGTCCGGCAAATAATACCCAAATCTCATGTTTTTTTTCCAACCTTCAGCTGTCGCGAAAGAAGAAATCGACCAAAACGCCCAGAATAAGACGGCTTGTCCACTAAGCTTACGAACTTGGCAAATGTCGAATTATGAATAATCTCCCTTTCATCTTCCTCAAGGGCGTTCATAATCGATCGAATTCCACTTGAAGGACCGTACGCAGTGACCCTAATCCCAACATGCTCATGACCGGCGACAAACATTCTCTCTGGCAAATCCATTCTGTTTTCCATCAAATCTACCACAAAATTAGAAATTTTACTGTGCATGCGTTAATCTTGGTACAAATCTGGGGAAAAGGGTAAAATCCAAGAAGGGTTTCTTACAAGTGCTTGGGAAATTGAAATTGAAGAAGATCACAACCAGGGAATTTTCCAATCTCGTCAACCTTCAACCTGTAACTCAGATGCTCGCCGGAATTTCCTTTCGCCTCTCTATTCTAACTAAATGAAGAGAGGATTCGCTCAACTTTGCTATTGGAAAGATGAAATTGTTTTCTCTCTCGAACAATAAAAGACCCTTCGTTTTCAAACTAATTTTTGGAACTTATAAATTACAATATTATAATATGAGACTATTATAATGACGCCTACAGAAATTAGTCTGACACAACAGTTTGTTCACGCTTCGCCTATATACTAGCAAGAATCACTATTATAGGGATTGTTTTGGAGTTTTAAAAATGTGCACAGTTGCAATGTTACTCTCTTAAATAACCGAAACATTGTAATTATCAGGTGCAAATTCTCTTTATTTATTACATTTTATAATCCATTTAACATATTTTGTAAGAAAGAAACATGTGCTTACTTTTTCTCTTGCCACTTGTATTTTCCTATATTGGAATTGGATACAAGAGATAGAAATTGACAACAAGCGCCTATTGCCTAAGTTAATATATTGAACAAAATTAAATTCGAGAGAAAATATCATCGAGGATTGCAGCAATACTCTTATAGTACTCCGATACGTTAGTTGCATCCCCATCTCTTGCAGCGTAATCCATCTGCAAATTTCAGTTTGAAAGTTAGTAAATGAATAATGAGCATATCTCTAGTAGTTAGATCGAAATGAAGAAATGTACCTTTGTGATTGTATTGAAGAGAGAGGAATAGAGAGACCTAAGAAGAGGTCTATCTTTGGGGGGCTTTGCTTGGATGATTAAGTACATGTCTTGCTTCATGTTTGATGCACTTCTCCTTAACTCTTTCCCTCCTTCTTTCCACAATTTCTTTTCTATCATTATCTCTTTTATCTCTTTTATATTTTCCGCGTTTTTTCTTACTCCTTCCTATCAACAATATGAATAATAACAAAACAAAATGACCAAAATGTAACTTTTTACTTGACATCTATAGACCAAAATGTAACTAAAACCGAGAGGTAAGTAGTTTATAGTTACCGAACCTGAGCAATCTCCACCGTGCGTTCCGGCTCGGGTTGAGGAGCGGAAAACTTGAAAAGATCGACGGCCTTTGCAGAGGAAGAACGGTTGCGACTTAGGAAGAACACTTGAGGGATTAATGTCCCTGAGATTGAGAGAAGAATGTCTCTTCGTATTCTTCTTGATGAATCAATAGAGAGCTTAAAGATAGAATCTGTTGTCTCAAGTGGAGGACTTGGATTGTCAAAAGTGAAATGTGGTGGTGGCTTTGAGAGAGCCATTTCTTTTGTGTTTGAGCGAGCAGAAGAAGAAAAAGCAAATCAATAATGTTGAAGATAATGTTGTGGCTAATACTGACATCAGTTAACTGTTTTTGTCCAGAAATGATATTTTAGCATTTTCAGTAACATCATTAATGTAAATGCTTCTTATATACATTGTGGATATTCAAGAATTCGGTAACAAAAAAAACATACAAAATCTTAAGGAATACAAAATAATAATTAATGAAACTAGATTATTTAAACTCATACATATATATACAAATATAAAATAATTATGATGAATAATTTTTAATTTATAACAAATTTCCAACATCAGTGGACACATGTTCCAGACTCCCTTTGTATCCAAATTTCTGGATTAGATCTCATATATTTTACCCATCTATAGTTACATCTTTCATATTAATATTTTGTTTGGTCAACTAAATTATTATTAACTCTAAATTATCTACAAATTTGATATTCTTTTACATGAAAAAAGTTACTCAGATTTGATCATGGTCACAGTCTCCATCGTCGTCATCATCATCATTTGGTTTCTCAAAGTTCATCATAAACCTAAGTGAGTCTCCTTCTTCCACTTCCCACTGCTTCTTCAGCGCATTGATCGCTCTCGAAGCTGCTGCAGCAATAGCCGGATTACTGTCTTCCGCGAGTCTCTGTAACCAATGGGCAGAGAATGGTCATCAAGATTTGGAAGAACGGTCATCAACATTTGCAAGAATGGTCATCAAGATTTGCATTTCTCTTTTACCTGTAATGCTCCCATGCCTGCATTTCCCAATGTCCACATCGACGGTGCAGCTGCCAAGGCACTAGCCAATGCTTTTCTACACCAAGAAAGAAAAAACGAGAGACCCAGAATCAAAGAATGACCAAACGATGATCTAAGAAAGAGTCTCTGTCGTCAATATGAATCACATTAGTTCATGCAAAAATATCTCCAGACCAGATTATGTCATTAGTTTTCGAATAAAATGTCCTGTGAATCAAACAGAGGCCAACGCTATTCAATTTCGGCATCTGACTTACTCTCAGCCTACTATCCATGTTTCCCAATCGAATGTTATGTTTCTAAAAGTGAAACATTCACAAAAGAAAGTTGCTAAGCAACATAATAGAATACCAGTTTTACCTTGTATTGACGTCTGGAGAGCTTGAGCATTCAGCCAAGAGAGATGCACTACTTTTACCATCCATTGCATCGAGGTCAATCAGAGTCGTGACTAACAACTCAAGCTGTTAAAACCATATATAAAAAATGGAATTAAGAAAAACTGTAACAAAAAAAAAAGATTTCAGTATAATCCATTTTGGACTGACCTCTTCAGGGTCAGTGTAATCAAATCCATCGGCTTCTGAGAGCGCTGATGCCATACTCCTGTAAGCTTCCTGTTTCAACATCAAAAAAGAATCATCAAGGAGAAGAATACTTGAGAACAATACATTGCGTTTTCCTAGTAGATCAGACCTCAATAGCAGATATGCGATCAGATGAAACTTCCCCGGGGAAAAACTCGAAAGCTTTTCCATTCTTCTCTAGAGATATACGGTCTGTGATACCAGTTTCGGATGTAAATCCTCTAAGATTAAAATGACAATTTTAATTTTAGATCTTGATATCAAGAAACAATATGGAAACAAAAAGGACGTATGCTTCTTTCTTACAAGCTGTCAACCATTTTGTTCACCATCATGTCATGGATGTTCTTGATGAACTGCAACCAAAATAAGACACAAGAAGTGTAACCATAAGGAAAGATGAATCAAGAACATCAACACTGTAACATATCAGACTTTTGCTTTACCTCTAAAGCCATTAATGCATCCTCCATTGCCCGTTGTTTGGCGCGGAAATCTGCTCGCCTTAAATCAGCCTGGAAAATTAGGGTAATCTCTCAACTGACATTGCTACTTATATATAGTAATTATACTTTATGGTCACAAGTAAATTTCCAAAAGTTTACAGAAGATGAGGCAGATAGGCATACCTCTAAGGCACCGTCACTCCAATGCTTATCAGCGGCATTTTTCAACTTAGACTGAGCTATGTTTTTTAATATCTATGGACATAAACCAAACAAGAAAATTAAAAGGGGGAAAAAAAAACATAGCCAGAAGAATGGTCGATAAATGTGAATATATAAATGAGAGGATAAGCATACCGTAGCAATATGATGAAGGCGCTCGGCTTTTCTCTTGACATCACGATCTATTTTCTCTGTATCTTCTCTTGCCCGAGCTACGTAATAATCCAACAACGCAGGATTATAATGCAGTAAAACATGGATTGAGGCAGGAATATATCTTAGTGTGAAAGAGAACCAACTCTTGTATTGAGATAAGTACGAATCAATGGAAGTGTGTGAGATCAGAAACGCTTTGAGCTATTTTACAAACAGAACATTTTCACTTAAAAAACTACCAAAGGCTGTGATTATCTCAAATATAGACTAATCATACAAAAGACATTCTATATGAATAAAATGTCTCAGTATATTCCTTTCAAACTGATCCAAAACTATGAATAAACTTACCATCCAATTTAAGGAATCCCGACCCAAGAATTGCAACGTCCTGACGTGCACGAGCATCAAGTCTCATAATGCCACTGGAAAGAATTAGAAACAGATAAGGGATGTTCTACGATGACAAGTAATGTATGATCTTTTTAGATCCTAATTGGATAGTGAGAAAATACCGAGATAGAAGAACAAAGTCACTACGAGCCCTTTCATTAACAAACTTTGCATCATTGGACACATATTCCACCAAAACTTGGCTTGAGTTGCTCTTTCTCCTTGGCATCACTTGCTTATCCCCTTCATTTTGTACAATTTGGGAGCTGACACATTACCAAGAAACTTATCACCTTTTTTGGTACAAATTGGGATCTAAGGAAGTGAAGAACCAAAAAGGCTTAACTTACTTGGGTAAATCCAAACAATCCTCGTGAGGTTTAGTTTCCGTGTCTTGAGACTTTCCGAGAAAACACAAGGTGGAAGATCTCCTCCGAGAAGTAACAAAAGTGACAGGTTTTGTACAAGAAAAACCTTGTAACTCTTGAGCAGATGAGCTGTTTCTACCAGCTAGAGGATGATGAACATTGCATTGTTTTGGGGAAAACGCCAACAAAACTCGTTGAGTTCTTGAGGCAGTACCATTAACCCTCTTTGCTAAAATGGGACCATTGGGAACCACCTTAAGAGCCATTGGGGTAAAAACCTTAAAAAAAAATCTTTAGATTGAGAACCCTGTTAGTAATGGAGAACTATACTATTTCTAGTAAATCATCATTGATGTTACATAAATTCTAACTCTAAGGCATCCGAAATCAATTCGATTCAAGGACGGGTAAAAACTTCTCAAAGAATCTGGTATAAAAGATAGGTTACCACATGAATTATTGGTTCCAAAGCAAATCTAAGAGAAACCCATCAAGGGAAAAACTATCATTTACGATAACGAGTCGGAAAGATAAGGATTTGATGCAGAGAGAGATACTAACCTTGCCAAGTCGTACATGAAAGAGAGAAATCCAAAGAAGAAGACAGAGAGAAAGAGGAGTGGGAGAATTATTGCAACCACAAAGGTTACTTGTGGCCCAGTGTGAGCCAACCATGCCGTAGGTTTCTATTTCCATTCTCTGGTCCTTGTTATTGTGGGCCTCGCTCTCTTATTTTTGGTTTCCATTCATCCACCATAATTCCAATCTTTCTACTAGTCCTAGGTAGACCTGGGCATTCGGGTATTCGGGTCGGGTCCAGGTTCGGGTCCTAGCGGGTACAGGTTCCATCGGGTATACTAAAATTGTACCCATTTAGGAACCTGTAAGGCTTCGGGTCGGGTCCAGGTTTGGGTCCTAAAAATACAGGTTCGGGTCCAGGTTCCTAATTTTGGACCCGAATTTTACAGGTTCCTTGTGGGTACAGGTTCGGGTACAGGTTCCAAACTGTATTTTTACCCACCATGTAACCAAAAACCTGTAAATAGAACCTGTAAAACCAGTTTAAAGCATTTGAAAGTTAAACAGAAACACAAAGAGACAATAATCGTTCAAACTTGAAAAGAGTTGAAACTTGAAACAAAACAACAATAGTTCAAATTTGAAAGAGTTGAGTTTGAATTTAGTACACAAACACAAATATTTACCGGAAACATAACACATAGTTCAATTTCAATACTTAAATCCGATCTTTTTTTTTGGTTGGAACCAGAACACAAAACTTCAAGTCTTGGAGATAAAGGTTTATCTTCATCTTCAATCTGCATGAAGAGAAACATATGAGAAAGACATGAGACAACAGAATAGAGAAAATCAATGAGACATATAAGATATAACATAAGACTGAATTTAAAACAAAAGGAACAGAAAATTGGCTTAAAGCCCAAATATTATTGGGTAAACGAAAATTGTTATTGATATGTTTAAAATCTAACTATTTATACAAATACACAAGATACATAATAATTACATATTATGTAATATATATATACATAGAACCTGTGTAGGTTCTTGTTTGGGTACAGATTCTTACCTAAACCTGTTTACCCGAACCTGGACCCGAACCTGTAAGACCCGAACCTGGAACCTGATACAAAATTAAAGGTGTAACCTGTTGGGTATATTTTTATAGTACCCGCGGGTACAGGTTCGGGTCCGGGTAAGAACTTATACCCGAACAAGAACCTGCACAGGTTCTGTGTATATGTATTACATAATATGTATTTTGTGTATTTGTATAAATAGTTAGATTTTAAACATATCAATAACAATCCAATAATATTTGGGCTTTAGGCCCATATTCAAAAATGAATAAAAAGTTGAAAAAAGTGTAGGACGATAGGAGGAGGTATCGAACACGGGTTAGGAGGTCAAGTTTAGGAACTTCGACCAATTGAGCTGGTTATTCATATTGTTTTAATAAGAACAAAACAAGACTTTATATTGTTAAATGGTATTTGACCCCTTTCTTCTATGTGGATCCGCCGCCTCTGCTCATTTCTCACACAAACAAAACATCGAAACAAAAAAACGAACCTTAAGACCTAGATTTAAAGCTGGATATAGCAGATCATCCTCGACCTCCACCAAAATCGTCTCCTTCATCAGAGACATCTCGACTTCGATCGATGGTAACCATCCTTCTCCTTATAATATTGGTTTCATTGATTGGTGATTCGAGATTCCTGATTTTGTTTGGTTGAGACTCGGGAGTTATACTTTTAACTCTCTTAAGATCAATGGCTATAGATCATATTATCTCGAATTCAAGTGAAAAATGCATAGAAAACCTTCTGTATATGTTTCCTACTCATATTAGAAAATCTTCTGCGTTCTTAGAAAGTTTATTTACTATTATCTACTTTTCTTGTATGTATGTATGTTAAATTGGTGTTAAATTGTTAAATTGGCTGAGCCAATGATATATTATGGTGTTTAAGCTTTTGATTGTGACTTGTAACGGATATTTTTGAGTTTTTTGTCTTTCGCAGATGGCTTCTAATTTGCATGAAAATGAAGTCCCAGTGAATGATGTAAGTGATGAAGAAGGTACTGGTACACCTACACAACAACAACAACAAGCAAAAAAAAGAAAGGCTAACAAAACCAATGGTTCCGGTTCTGGTTCAAATTCGAAGAAACGGTCTTGGGTTTGGGAGCACTTCACTACACAAAAAGAAGATCCAGACAAAGCCAAGTGTAATCATTGTCGGACTATAATGATTGTTCCATCTCGTTCAGGTACTACGAATATGGTTGGGTGTTAGTTTGTTTTATTATTATGTAATCATATCATATCATTAATTTAACATATTTTGGAGGAGAAGGGATTATTTTAGTTATGTATGAAGAACAATATGCTTAGCAATTTAAAACCCAATCTCTTGTTCAGGTACTACGAATATGAAGAAGCATCTAACTAAAACCTGCAATGCTTACAAGTTATGGGAAGCTAGTAACAAGTTCAAAAATCAAAAGGCTTGAAAATTGATGGTGGTGGTAATATTACGTTTGGAAAGGTCCCTGATTCTGTGATTAGGGATGTGTGGAAGCCGGAATTCGCACAATTAGATTTGTTAGGGTTTTGAGAGGAAGCAGAGATTTTTGAAGATAAGCTATGAAGAACAATGATGAGTAGAGAGAAATTAGGGTTTGTAATTGCTTTGTATTGCTTGTGTGTCTCCTTATAAGTGTTTTTGCATTCCTAGATATAAACCCCTAAGTCGGCTAAGCCTTTTTCCTAAACCTTCGCGGATTGCCTTTTTCCCCTATATCGGTCGAGCCTATATGGGCTTCGTTACTGGGTTTAGCGCGTTAAACCTTCTGGAACCTTTGTTGATGTTCTGACGGGCGACGAAGGACCTGAAGCCAATGGGAATAGCCCGGGTACCGATGTCAGCTGCCTGTCATCGGTGTCAGGCAGCCTGGGCACCGATGTCAGCTACCTATCATCGGTGTCAGGCAGCCTGGTCACCGATGTCAGCTGCCTGTCATCGCTGTCAGGCAGCCTGGTCACCGATGTTAGCTGCCTGTCATCGCTGTCAGGCAGCCTGGGCACCGATGTCAGCTGCCTGTCATCGATGTCAGGCAGCCTGGGCACCGATGTCAGCTGCCTGGACACCGATGAGGCCAGACACATCGGTGTCTTTGGGCAGTGACATTGGTGCCACTGCCTGTCATCGGTGTCACTGCTCAGTGACATCGGTGCCAGGCAGCCTTGGTCTCTGCAGCGCCTCCTGTTGGCTCTGTGACCTTTCCGACGCTGCATTCATGACTTCTCCTAAGGTGAAGATGGCTTCGAAGGTTCTTTCACTAGGTAGAAGGTTTAAGGGGCTTAGGGGTTTTCAAGAGGTCTTCACCCTTTCATGTAGGTGAAATGACTTAGGTGTTTTTAAGAATACTTCACCCTTTCTTGTAGGTGAAATGACTTAGGGTTCATATTATCTTTGCTTGTTTAAATATGCTCGTTGTCTATCATAACTTTGAACGTCGAAGTTCAGCGGGTGAAATCCGACCCCAACAGTTAGCCCCCCAGCTTGGTAGTGTTAGTGATAATATTATCGAGTTTAAGGATCATTGGGTGTCGAAATCAGTTGTTCAAAGTTACGATGTTGTAGGCTTGAACCCTTAGTGTTGATAACACTGTAAAAGTTATTTTTCGTTCTTCGAAGGTTTTAAGACTTCGTGCTCTGCTCGCGAGAGATGATAGCGTCTGCTGTTGACGATGGTTTTTATACTTAAGGATTTTAAGACCTTGCTGAAGATTTAAAGACTTCGCGCTTCGCATGTGGAAGCTGATGATGAAGATTTTAAGACTTCACGTTTTTTTTTTTTTTTTTTGAAGATTTTAAGACTTCGCGCTTCGCTTGTTGAAGCTTTGTCAACGTAGAAGACTCCTCATGGGCGGAGAAGACTTCGTCCCGCAGGAGGAGAAGACTTAGGATCACCTTTGTCAGTGGAGAAGTCTTAGGATCACCTTTGTCAGTGGAGAAGACTTAGCCTCGTAGGCGGAGAAGACTTCACCTCGCAGGCGGAGAAGACTTTGCCTCGCAGGCGGAGAAGACTTCACCTCGCAGGCGGAGAAGACTTTGCCTCGCAGGCGGAGAAGACTTCACCTCGCAGGCGGAGAAGACTTCACCTCGCAGGCGGAGAAGGCTTCATCTCACAAGCGGAGAAGATTTCTCATTTTTTGTTGTGAAAAGCTCTTGTCTTAGGTCTTGATTTTGATTTGGTGTAGGTGATATTAGATGATGAGTCCAAAAGAACTTGGTTTATCTTTGGAGCTTGATCACGATGGGCACGGATCAAACATCGTCGATATGTCCGTTCATTATGGACCCTAGGCCCTTGATGGTATTGATGCACATTGGGGTCACCAATGTCATGGTAGGAGATTTGGGTACCGAGGTCACGACGGAGTCCTCAAGCGCTAATGCCGCGGTGAGTTCGCCAGGTATTGATGACCTGATGGAGACCTCGGGTACCCGTGTCGCAACAAGGTCTTCATGTGTTGTTGACGTAGAGGGACTTCGGGCACCGACGTCTTGGTGGGACCGACAAGCATCGACATTTCGACGAGGACCAGGGTACCTGACGTGCTGATCAGTGGTTCGATGAACCCCCATGGTCTCGACCCGACTAGGTTTTTTAGCGATGAGGATCCAGGGTTCCCGCCTGGTCATGCGATGCATCACTGTCGTCGCCTTCTTCCTCTTCATTTGTTTAGCGAGCCTCTAGTGTTGAGAGGGAAGGATGAATAGACATCTCTGTTATTCGGGCGAAGCAGGTGAGCGAGGTTGGTGAACCTTTTGCTGCGGAGACTACTTCGCCGGAGTCCTTGGTTGGAGCGCATGTCCACGTTGGGACAATGTCCATTCGGCAAGGTGGGGATGTCGAGGTAGTCGACACAGACGACGACGACGTGGAGGCAGACGAAGACGATGTCAAGGCAGACGATGACGATGATAGTGGCGAGGAGGAGATCGATGACTGATTGATTTTCTCGTTTTATGCCTTTATTGTTTTGTCTTTGATAGATCATAAGAGTAATGATACTTGTTTTTCTGACCAAGCCTTTAGTATAGGTTGAAGGTCGTTTACACTTGAAACGTCTTTGGCTGGTTGTACCAACGTTGTTGTTGGGTTTATGATTGTGGGGTAGCAAAAAAAAGAAATACGTTTTTGTACCTTTTCCACCAACATTGTTGTTGGGTTTCCATTTTTACCAACGTTGTTGTTGGGTTTGTGATTGTAGGGTAGCGAAATCGCAAATGCGTTTACGCTCCTCTTTTACCAATGTTGTTGTTGGGTTTTGTAGAATGGCAGTGCTTTCCGAACACGTCTGTTCAGAAGCGATCACGCCTTTTGACTTGACCAACGTGGTGTTGGGTTTTCTGAATGATTATTCAGTGTATAAACCTAAGTAATCATTGGCAGCTGCTTTTTACCAACGGTGTTGTTGGGTTTTTGAATGAACGTCCAGGGTCAACAGCCCAGGATCTGAACATTAGAATCAGCCGGGGTCAAAAGCCCAGAAACTGATCGTTATAACTTATATAGCGCTCTTAGGATCCGATGATGGATGTCAATGTGTTCAGGTTCACACATTGTTGTTGTGGCCAATAGCAACGACAGTGGATTGAACTTGCTTGAAAAATGCTTTGAATAATCCATAGAGGATGTAGCTGATGAAATTGCTTGAAAAAGGCTTTGAATAATCCATAGAGGATGTAAGTGATGAAGTCTATGAGACTTGTGTCAAGTGAATCCTGAGAAGGACGTAGACGAAGTGCTCGAGACTTGTCTAATAAATCCAGAAAAGGATGTTTGATGTTTTCCAGCATGGTGGAAGTAAAGGATGAGAGTATACGAGTATACGTACCCCACTCCCCCCTCCTTTTTACGGAGAAGGGCAACTGAACTCGTCCGGAGACAAGCTGCCTACATACCCTTTTGCAGGGATCAAGTCGTTCCAGAGGCCTCAAGAGGTACTAGTGGCAGTACCCTTCGAGTGCCTTGCAAACCACTAGGGAGTGGTGTGGGAGGTTTTTCGATGACGTAGGCTCGCGGTGGTGACATACTGCAGACCTTGCTACTTGCAGACGCGTTGGCTCTGCGTTTTCAGTAGCTTCTGCAAGCTGTAACTGCTATAGAAGGTCGGTCAAATCATTGATATGTTCGGAACTGGTCCTTCTCCTCTTTCGTGATTCTTGAGGTGAAGATTCCACCTTCTTTTTCTCGGTGTTCCTCAGCTTGTGCTCTGCCATGAAACACATACGAGACTCCTTCTGGTTGCCCCATATCGTTTTTACGCTGATGGGTGTAGGAAACTTGAGGCATAAATGGTATGTTGAAGGCACCGCTCGCATCTGGTTAAGCCAGGGAGTTCCCATGATCATGTTGTAGATGGTTGGGTGATCCGAGACTGTAAAATCAACCATCTTTTTAACGTTGCCAGCTTGGACGGGTAGGCGAACCGTTCCCATCGTCATGGTTATCTCTCCGGAGAAACCTGTTATAGGCTTAGGCTGCCCTTTGATTGTGGACAAATCAATCTTCATTCGCTCCAGCGTCTTTTTGAAGATGACATCTACTGAGCTTCCTGTATCAATGAGAACGCGAGCGACGTTGAAGTCGTAAACAGTCAAGTTGATTACCAGAGGATCGTTGTGTGGTTGATCGAGACCCTCAGTGTCTTGCTCGTCGAAGGTGATAGGATCGCTGGAAAGCCTTAGCTTTGCAGGTGCTGATATGTTCGCGCAGACGTCAGCGCGGCGTTGGTAAGCTTCGATCGCAGTCTCATTGCAGCACAGTACTGCGAGCCTCCCATTATCATGTTGATAACTTCGTGCTGGTCCTCGTTTTCTATGCCATCATCGCGACGTTGGCGCCTGGGAGTATCCACTTGTTGTTCGGTGTTGGCAAAAGCTTTCTCCTCGGGTTTGAAGTCTGACAGGCTGACGTTGCCTTTCAAAGTGCCTTCACTCAGTTTGGCCATGAGCTGCTGCCCCCAACTCCCGACACTTTGCAGTTGAGTGTCCATTTGCCTTGTGGAAATTGCAGTATAACTCTTCGTCATACTCCTTCGGTTCTTCGTAACCCGACGACTCCACTTGGTAGTTATGGACCCCTCTAGATCCTCCCTCGTATTAGATGTATCCGGGATTCACAACGTGAGCTGGCTAACTTACCTGTTTCGCCTTCCCATCATTCCTAGCACGGACGTCTTCTTCGGTTCGAGCGAAGTCAGCAGCACGGTGCAGAGCGTCTTGGATCGTCGTTGGCATGTTGAGACTCATCTCTTGCCAGAATGGAGACGGACACTGAAGTGCTCCTCGCAAGGCTTCTAGGGCTGACTTGTTGCTGATACCTTCAACCTTTGAAAGCGTGTTCTTGAACCTTGTCATGAAAGACCGAAGACTCTCGGTCTCGCCTTGTTTGTTATTCCATAGTTCCGAGTAGTAGATCTTCCGCTCCATGAAGATGTTGTAATGTTGCACGAACAACTCGGAAAGCTGGAGGAAAGTGTGAACTGAATTCTTCTCCAGCTTGTAGAACCATTGAAGGGCAGGCCCCTTGAGACTTTCTACGAACAGCTTGCAGTAGACGATGTCCCTTTCTGCTTCTTTGAAGTTTGCTCTCCCCAGGGCACTTCGAATTCCATCAGATGATCCGAAAGGTCTGTAGTTCCTTCGTAGACTGGTAACTTGATTCTTCCGGGGTCGGAGATTTTTGTCTTCGCGATTCGATCGTCGAAGGGTGTGTTTCTTGCTTTTTCTAGTACCTGAGCGATGGCAGGAGCCTTCCCTGTTCTGTGGTGTATCTGCGATTGGGTATGCTTTAGGTCTGAGGTTACCCGATCCATCTGAGCCTTTACTGCAGCGAGCTCTGCAGCGTAAGAGCGTTTGAACGCTCTACGCTCTTGCTCCTTCTTGTACCACTCTTCGCTAGAGTAGTTTGTGTACTCCGAGGTGTCTTTCACAATCTCTGTCTTGGAAGAGCCTGACGCGCTTTGGGTGTCAGAGGCGCGTGGTTCTTGTCGGCTTCCTTCTGCACCTTCCGCTCGTGTACGCTTCGTGGGAGCTGGTTCTTCTTCGTCAGAGATGTTCGTTTCTCGACGCGGCGGTGGTGGTGGTAGATCCTCTAGGTTTCCCCGAGTAGTGCGAGGCGCTGAGAAGTCTAGGCGTTGAGGGTCGACGCGCGCCCTAAGTCTTGCTGTATCGGGTCTTCTGCGCTTTTTTCTCGAAAGAGCTTTCAGTTCCTTCGAATTTGCCTCGATGATTTTGGCTTGCTTCTTCTGTTCGGTGAGGAAGGTATCTAGCATCTTCTTCACCTCGGTTATGTCACCTTGAGCAGGAGCTTTGGCCGCAGTAGCCTCGACCGAAAGTTCTTTTTCCTGGTTGTTTCTGCGAGACGTGTTTTCTTCGCCGCTCACCATCTTTGATTATAGCTTTTTAGTGTAAGAAATTCTCTAGTTCCCCTTAGTCGGCGCCAAATTGTGGAAGCCGAAATTCGCACAATTAGATTTGTAAGGGTTTCGAGAGGAAGCAGAGATGTCTGAAGATAAGCTATGAAGAACAATGATGAGTTGAGAGAAATTAGGGTTTGTAATTGCTTTGTATTGCTTGTGTGATCAAAATTGTGTGTCTCCTTACAAGTGTTTTTGCATTCCTATATATAACCCCCTAAGTCGGTTAAGCCTTTTTCCTAAACCTTCGCAGATTGTCTTTTTCCCCTATGTCGGTCGAGCCTATGTGGGCTTCGTTACTGGGCTTTAGCGCGTTGAACCTTCCGAAACCTTCGTTGATGTTCTGACGGGCGACGAAGGACCTGAAGCCAATGGGAATAGCCCGGGTACCGATGTCAGCTGCCTGTCATCGGAGTCAGGCAGCCTGGGCACTGATGTCAGCTGCTTGTCATCGCTGTCAGCTGCCTGTCATCGGTGTTAGGCAGCCTGGTCACCGATGTCAGCTGCCTGTCATCGGTGTCAGGCAGCCTGGTCACCGATGTCAGCTGCCTGTCATCGGTGTCAGGCAGCCTGGGCACCGATGTCAGCTGCCTGGACACCGATGAGGCCAGGCACATCGGTGTCTCTGGGCAGTGACATCGGTGTCTCTGGGCAGTGACATCGGTGCCACTGCCTGTCATCGGTGTCACTGCTCAGTGACATCGGTGCCAGGCAGCCTTGGTCTCTGCAGCGCCTCATGTTGGCTCTGTGACCTTTCCGACGCTGCATTCATGACTTCTCCTGAGGTGAAGATGGCTTCGAAGGTTCCTTCACCAGGTAGAAGGTTTAAGGGGCTTAGGAGTTTTCAAGAGGTCTTCACCTTTTCATGTAGGTGAAATGACTTAGGGGTTTTAAGAGTCTTTCACCCTTTCTTGTAGGTGAAATGACTTAGGGTCCATATTATCTCTACTTGTTGAAATATGCTCGTTGTCTATCATAACTTTGAACATCGAAGTTCAGCGGGTGAAATCCGACCCCAACAGGACGCTATTAATGAGATGATAGTGGTAGGTTAGTTGCCTTTAGCTTTTGTAGAGAGCTTAGCTTGGAGATATTTTCGTGCTAAAGCTCAGTTGCCTAAGCCTCACTCTAGAAGAACAGCGACAAGAGATATTGGGAAGATTCATGTGGTAAAAAAGGAAGAAATGAGGAACTATTTTGGGCAGAACAAGCAAAGGCTCTCCTTGACTACTGATATATGGGTTGATCCATTCACTAGAGCTAGTTACACGGTGGTAACAGCTCATTTTGTTGATCATTGGTGGAATTTGCAGAAGTTCATTATTGCATTCAAAAATGTTTATGATCACAAAGGGACAACCATCTGCAAAGTTCTGAGAGATGTCTTAATTGATTGGAACATCAAGAAAGTGTTTACCATCACCGTGGACACGCCACAGCAAATAATTTAGCCATGAGGCAATTCAAGGAAGAATTCCAGGAAAATGGAGAAAATGCGTTTGTTCTAGGAGGTAAATTTCTGCATATACGATGTGTTGCACACATAATCAACTTGGTTGTCAAAGAAGGGTTGCAAGATATAGGTGATAGTGTGAATGCCATTCGTAATGCCATTCATTTTGTAAGGTCTTCTACACCAAGGCTGAAATCATTTGAAGATCGTGTGGAAGCCGGAAGGGTTCAAGGAGGGAGTTTGCCTTTAGATGTAAAGACGAGATGGAATTCAACATTTCTCATGCTATAACAAGCTTTGAAGTTCAAAAATGCATTTGAGAGGATGTGGGTCGAAGATAAACCATACAATGACTATTTTAGTGAATTTGTGGATGGAAAGAAACGGGTTGGACCACCATGCAAAGATGATTGGGAATCAGTCCAGAGGTTAGTCAAATTTCTTGAAATCTTTTACAAGTCTACTTTGGCTATTTCTGCTTCAACCTTTGTGGCTTCTCATAAGCTATACAATGAAATAGTTATTATGACTAGAAAGATTAACAATTTGAGCAACATTCCTGGTCATGATGCATTCTTAAAGGTAGATGCAAATGCTATGTTAGCCAAAATAGGAAAGTATTGGGATCCACATGGGAAAGAAGTTGAGATGAATAAGCTATTGATAGTAGCTAGTGTATTTGATCCTAGAATGAAGATGAAGTATGTTGAGTTGTGTTTTGAGAAACTATATGGTAAAGAAAGTGCAGAGGCTACTCTCCTATATGATGGAATTGATGATATATTGAAGAAGCTATTTGATGAGTATAGCAAAGCAGTAGCAAGAAAAACAAGTGGTGTTGCAACTTCTGATCAGTCTCACACACAAGGAGCATCTTCTTCACAATCTCAGTCTCAAGATCAATGTGTCGATGAAGTTATGGATGACATCTACAATGAGCTTCAACAATCATCTAGTACTCAACCAAAGATCAATGAGCTGGAATTATACTTGAAAGGGAGTCGCGAGAGCCCAAATGTCCCTAATGGTTTAGAATATGATGTTCTTGCTTGGTGGAAGGTAAATAGTGGTAAGTATCCAATTCTTTCCCTAGTAGCTAAAGATATTCTTGCAATGCAAGTGTCTTCCGTAGCATCCGAATCTGCCTTTAGCACTAGTGGTAGGCTTTTAGACTCATCTAGAAGTTGTTTGACTCACTACATGGTTGAAGTCCTTATGTGTCTAGAGCAATGGATTAAGTGTGAGATTAATATGAATGAGAAAGGAGTTATAAGAAAAGAACAAATGCTTGCTGAATTCGAGTTACAAGATGAGCTCATGAGAGGTAAATATCCAAGTTCGATCGTTATATGTTATAATTGATGTTCAGTTATGTTATATGTCTAACATTTTTCCATTTTTGTGTAGAATTTGAACCTGCATTCCAACTACAGACTGAGTGAGGTAAATAACATTTTTCCATTTTTGTGTAGAATTTGAACATGCATTCCATATGTTATATGTTCCTTTTGTTTCAAATTCAGTCTTATGTTATATCTTATGTCTCATTGATTTTCTCTATTCTGTTGTCTCATGTCTTTCTCATATGTTTCTCTTCATGCAAATTGAAGATGAAGATAAACCTTTATCTCCAAGACTTGAAGATTTGTGTTCTGGTTCCAACAAAAAAAAAAGATCGAATTTAAGTATTGAAATTGAACTATGTGTTATGTTTCCGGTAAACATTTGTGTTAGTGTACTAAATTCCAACTCAACTCTTTCAAATTTGAACTATTGTTGTTTTGTTTCAAGTTTCAACTCTTTTTCAAGTTTGAACAATTATTGTCTCTTTGTGTTTCTGTTTAACTTTCAAATGCTTTAAAACTGGTTTTACAGGTTCTATTTACAGGTTTTTGGTTACATGGTGGGTAAAAATACGGTTTGGAACCTGTACCCGAACCTGTACCCATAAGGAACCTGTAAAATTTGGGTCCAAAATTAGGAACCTGGACCCGAACCTGTACTTTTAGGACCCGAACCTGGACCCGACCCGAAGCCTTACAGGTTCCTAAATGGGTACGATTTTAGTATACCCGACGGAACCTGTACCCGGTAGGACCCGAACCTGGACCGACCCGAATACCCGAATGCCCAGGACTACTTTCTACACTCCTTTTAAAAAAAACAAATGTTATCTGAATGTGATTAAAATACCATAGAAAACTACAAGAGTGGAATATTAAGCTGAATCTTCCGGAAAATAAGCTTTCGAGTAAAGGTAAAAAAATCTAGATTCTTAAACTCAAAACTTATACAAAACACTAAAATAAACCAACAACCATTCCTATAGAATACGTGGATACCGAAGTGCGCCAAAGGACGAGACACGAGTTAATCCTATCAACAACGAACTCACGATAACATCAACACTGGTGAGAATGAAAACAGACCACGATAGCATAATGCACAAAAGCTGACACCGTCATTGCCGCTTCAAAGATAAGAAGAAAACGAATCGAATTAAGCACAAGGAAGAGACCCTGAAATCTGCTTGAAGATATCCCAATTAGGATCAACAACTCTTACACACGGATATAACAATTCAACATATCTAAATATAAGGCTGAGAAGTATCATCATCCTCTCTTCATACCTATAACAAACAAGACACATAGCAAAAGACTCTAATAAGATAGAGGGGACAAGCAGTGATGCTAACAGAGTCATCGACCGCCAGTCATATATGAAATTTCAAGAAGAAACGGCGGCGATTTTTAGAGAAGAGTGATGTATTTTGCGAGTTTTTTCGGTATGTCTATACTCATTTATAATATGATATATTCTATTTTAATATGGCATAATCCTCTAGTATGAAATAAATAAAACCTATTTTGCTTTTACTAATCAATTTTTATATTAACGATTTTTTTCTTCTTCTAAATGGCCAAAATTCGACCAAGAAAAATGCAGTCCTAATTTGATACATTTAGATCCAAACATTCTTTTCTCCTCGATTTGAAAGCCAATCTACCTGCCAATCCAACTTCATCCAGCTCCGTCGAACTTTCATTTCCGCTAGCCAGTTGAAGATTGAAGCTTAAAGCTTATCTCGTCGATGTGCATGAACCACATTTCCAATTCATCCGCCATTGAACTTGTCATTGAAGCTTGAAAATTGAGGTGAGTACTTCTAGGTGAGAGGTCCTAATCAGTTATATTGGATGTAGGATTTCGTTGTTTTGTCTTTATTTATTTGCATATTTAGATTTTTTTCAACTGAATGCATTTCAGAATTTGGTATGCACATTGAGTGTGAATCAGTTCAGGGATTTCAGCGGAATGAATGGGTTGTAGTGTTTGAAACATATGTAGATTAGCATCGGTGGGCTGAATATACCTAAATTCACCAAATTTGTAGCTATAAAATAACTAGTACGATTAGTGTTAGTGAAAGAACTGATATAAGATGTACAATTGGTATTACCAATAAAATTAAATATGTGCTAATGTAGTTTTTAATATTTTGTTTCAAGATATAATGAACAAAACAGTCATACATTTAGGATATGGATGAAATTATTGTGGAGACAACAAATGGGAGTGCATGGATTTCAAATGAAGCTAAGTTGTACACTTTAACGTTTAAAAAAGATATAACTTATCCGATATTAGTAGATATGATATGTATTAGTATTGGGATAAATGAAGTTATGAGAAAAGTGAAACTGAGTTACATTTCATTGGTATTGAAATCTCTTAAAGTTTTGATGGATGATGATGACGTTGATGGTTATCTATCGACCATGGATAAAGAACCATGTAGAAGTGATTTTCATGTGGAAATAAATTAATGCAAGGAGCATATAATAAGAGGAGAGGGAGGGAGTTCATTTGGTTTGAATTATGGCGAGATGGATTCAAATGCTAAAGTAAATGGTGTGATTATTTTTTACGATGAACCATAGCAACATGATGGGCATGTGGAGAATATTGGTGTTAGAGATGGTGAGAATGTAGCACGTGGCCAGGCCCGGCCCAGAGGAGAGGCAGGCTAGGCAATGGCCTAGGGCCACCAATTTTTTTTGTTAATTTTTGGGCCACATTTTTTATATCTAAGCTAATTTATAAACCACATTTTTGTAAAAAAGTTATCTAAGTTACATACAAGAAATATTTTGGGCCATAAATAAAAGTATTTTGGACCATTAAAATAAAATATATATGAGTTTATGAACTATTATATTTTTATAGGTTAAAATTTTTAAAAATAAATAAATAATTATTTTAATTATTTTTTTTGCCTTGGGCCACATATTTGGTTGGACCGGCCCTGCACGTGGCGATGTGGATGACCTTTTCGATGACACTTTTGTTAACAATTTTGATAGGCATGAATATCTTAAGCTTCCACGCGATGGAGAATAACATAAGTTTGAAGAGGAATGGGAAGATAGTACAAGTCTATAACTTATGCTAATGAACAAGTGCAAAACTTATTGTTGAGAGTTTCACTAAGGATGTTTTGAATTTAGAATATTAATTTTGAATACTTGGAGATACATGGTAAAATATCGTGTAGAAAGGTGTAATTGGTATTTACGAGTGTCAGACTTGAACATTCAAAACAACATAATTAGGCAATGGTTATCGTCTAGCTCGCAGTGGTAATAGAAGTCCAAATATCAGTAATAAGATACACCTTTGTCTGTGCAATATACTTTCCATTTGACAAGAACATATCCATTAAATGTTTAGTAATTGTCATCCTTAAAGGAATGGTTAAACTGATTAATAATTAGGTTGTAAAATAAAAAAAAAAGAATGATTAACTTGAATACGCCTTAAAACCAAAAAGCCTAAATGGAATTATCCACATAAAAGAAAAATAGTTCATCCAAGATGACCATCATATGTGTACAAACTAAAATTCAACAAGACCACTATATTCCATTCCATCACTAGCTAATACTTTTTTTGTTGCTGTTTATCAATGGCCAAAGAATTATTATATATCTTGCACCCATCCATGTGTTTATTCATGTCGTAGTCCTGGTAACAATTGTACATTTGATAAAATCTCCAAAATAAGTGTGCGTTGATGCTTCTCCACAATACGTGGAGTATATATAATTTTTTTTCTTTTTCTGGTTTTCGATCTCTTTGGATTAAATCTTGGCTTGTCCGATTTTGTTTTTTGCTTAGATCGGACTTTCTTTTCGATGGTAATAAGGTTTCGACTTCCGACGTTCTTTCGGATCTTGTTTTCCGACCTTGTCTGGATCTACTTTGTGACATGTTTGGATAATAATTTCCAATGGATCTCTTGAGATCCTGTTGGATTTCTTCTTTGCAAATTTGAGTTTTTAGGTGCTAAATTCTAATGGATTAACTTGTTTTTCTTCCTAGTTAGGTATCATCTTCTTTATGGTGGGAGTTCTATCTCACCATGGATCCTCTATATTTGGTCGTGTTGGTCGTGGAGGTGTTGTCATGGATTATAGATGATCGGAGTAGATTATTAGTGAAGTTTGGAAAGTTTATACAACTGTTAGTTATGCTCAGATTGAAGTTGCAAATGGAGTTTGTGCAAGAGGTTGGAGAAACTGGCCGGAAATAAATCGAGAATCTTACCACTAGCATTGGCGGATTCTAGCTAAGAGATTATTTTCCGGTGTCGAAAAAGATGTGGCGACGACCGTCTCTCTGCTTTAACCTTGAATAGACGCGTAATTCCACGTGTCTATCATGCCCTCGTCATTTTCTTCTTTATAATGTAATTTTAAAGTAATCATTTAAAACTCTTGTAAGATGACCCATTGGGCTTTCATAATGAAATAAATTGACGAAAAAGACAATTGCTTTAATTTTATCTTTTATTTTAAAGGAACAACGAGTTCAGCTTTTTCAGAACTTATTTGAAGGTATATTCTGTCAAACAATAATTTATTTTGAAGTTATATAATAGCGTTTATGTATTATTTTATGTTTTTGTAAAAAATTTAGTATATTAAATGGGTCGGGACAAAAATTCGCAGATAACTAACAAAATTTTGGATATTCAGAAAATTGGGCCGAAAAAAATATCTGAAAAACTGTCGAAAACGTGAATTACTGAATGTCTAAAAAGCTTCGAATTAAAGCAGATTATAAAATCAAAGATTTGAATCAAACAAAACGGATTACGATATTGAATTTTTTTGGGATATCTGATATGCTCCTGATCTTTGTTTTGATAGAACATATATGGAGAATTTTTTCTAATTATCTTCTTTTTGACCATCTTAATATACGTTTTTTCCATCTGAATAATATTGATATATATATATATATATAAGAATAAGTTACAAACAAATCATACACCCGAGAGATTGGGTCAAACAAAATACAAGAAGAAGATAGCCAAAGGATACAAAAACCTTTAGGCGAGGTACCCTAACCGAACTCCAAACCAACAACTAAACAACGAAACACCCAAACTATCCAAAGAAACCAGTTGATGCGTGCTCTGCGCCAAAAACCAAGAGCCGGATGAGCTACCAAATAAGGCAACAGTAACTAAAACTCTACCAGCAAACATGAGAGGACGAGATAAAGAGGGGAACAAAGGAAGCTACGGTTTGAAAACCACTCTCTAAGTCGTTAAATCCCAGAACTCAAACAAACGCGCCACTAAGCTCAAGGAGAACCTTGACCATCGTTAGGAAACCGTTGTAGAAGGAAACTAACTCTAAGACGCGGACACTCGCAAGCTAGCTTAAGCCACCTACAGACCAATACAAGCCACCTCCTCGCAAGAGCAGAGCTAAAGACCGACATCATTGCTAAAACTTGATACCTAATCCAAAAGCAAGGCTTAGGACATGCAGTAGATGTCTTCACAACAACATACCACCACTATAAGCGGACCCAGACACACGGACTTAGCACCCACGAAGCTTAAGAATCCAAAACCGCAGCTTAAAAAGAGTCTCGACAGAGAAACACCATAACTTCCAAACTGACCAGAGCTACTTCCGCAAATGAGAGACCAGGTGGTGGTACCGGGTTTAACACCCATTACCATACCCGACCCGACACGGAGCTTCAAAGGACAGCTTGGAGAATGGGCCAGCGAGAATCCATTAACGACGACTCGGGGCGTTAAAAAGCATCAGCCGACCTAGGTGAATACAAGTAAATTGGAAGATTTAGCTTGGATAAAAGGAAATACTTAGAATTAGTATAATTTCCTTTATCTTTTAGGAGATTTTCTATTTATCTTTTAGGGTTATTTCGACCGACTTTGTACTTGTATAAATACTTGATGTATTTCTCCAAATTGAGGACATTGATTCCAATAGATAATTCTATACACATCTCTGAGAGTTCTTATTTTCTTTGTGATTTAACGCTTAAACCTAGTTCCTCTATTTTTTGGACCGATCTCGGAGTGATGCTCAATCCGATATCACCACCAGGCTCAAACCCAAATACTCAAGAACCAGAACCAAAAACAAATATAAAACAATTTCAACCTTCCCCCAATGGGTCTGACTTGCACCTCGAAACATATGGTTACAAAAGAAGCCTGACCTAGAAGCCAAAACCAAGCTTAAAGCTGACCAAAGAGGAACAACAAACTCGACCTAGCTAGACTCCAGAACATCTGATTTAGCTTAGACTCCAGAACATCTGATTTAGCTTAGACCCAAAGCTAACAGCGGACAACACACTTGAACCGCAAACCAACAACCATAAAGAAAAAGATCTTATAACCATCGGCGAAACTATAATAGTGAGGAAGAGAACACCACCCCGAGTATACATGGCCGAAGAATGAGATTCGAAGAAGCCTATGCCGAAAGACACCAAACGCAGATCCCAAAGTCATCGGAGTCCTCAGGCTAACGAAACTACGGGGAGCAATCTCCAGACACAACAAGCTCTACAAACTCCAGGTTCACAAACTGAGCGACCATAACCACAACCACCACAAGAGCTCCAAGCAGAACAAAAGCAAGTTCCCAAAGGCTTCATCAGTTAAAATCCCCTACAGATCTACTCTGCAAATCACGACCCATTTTCAAAGAACCGACTAGATCGACAAATCCGCCTTGAAGAAGCCGACCAAACCTTGGTTGAGCCATCAAAACAACCCAACCAACGAGAACGAGGGCTTAACCACACCACCATCTCCACTTGAACCAAGATAATAAACCCTAAGATTGATTACAGAGGAGGATTCAAACAAAAAGACAAAGAAAAGAAGAGAATAAAGCAAAGGAAAAACCCTTTTAAAATGATCTTATTGGGCTTTCGTAATGAAATAAAATGACGATAAAAAAAGAAGAAGACACTTGCTTGATTTTAATCTTTTATTTTAAAGGATCAACGAATTCAACTTTTTCAGAACTTATTTAAAGGTATATTTTGTGAAAATATAATTTATTTTGAAGTTATATAATAGCGTTTATGTATTATTTTATGTTTTTGTAAAAGTTTTAGTATATTTAATGGGTCGCGACAAAATTCCGCAGATAACTAACAAAATTTTGGACATCCAAAAATTTGGGTCGAAAAACTGTCGGAAACGTGAATATCCAATTTTTTTTGAATTAAAGCAGATTATAAAATCAAAGATCGGAGTCAAACAAAACGGATTACGATATTGAATTTTTTTGGGATATCCGATCGGCTCCTGATCTTTATTTCGATAGTAAATATGTGGAGATTTTTTACCTAATCATCTTCTTTTTGACCATCTTAATCTACTAAAATGGTTAAAATAGAAAAAACAAAAAAAGTGTTAAAACACAAGAATATCTAGGAAATATGAGTTATCACGTTCATAAGGATTAAGGGACACATTCATTGTACGCAGCTATACTGATATCTTTTTTCTGATTAATTAGAAAAAAAAAAAGAGAAGTGCTAAACTTAAAACCCAACCATTTTTGACTTGATAACAAGCTTCAACTCTTGTTCGTCGCTCTCGATTCATTCTTCCCAAGTAAGCTTCTTCGATTCTCTTGTCTTGATTTCGCATCCCTCCTTTCGTTTCGTAACTTGTTTTTATTCGATTTTTTGCCGATCTCATAGGAAATTCATTGATCAACCTAATTGTTCTTCTTCTTCTGTAATGCACCGTGTAATCGGGAACTTTATCTTGATTATTCGGTATTTATTCGTTTTGAATTCGATTTTTTCCGATTTAGAGACTCATGGTAAGGAAATGGAACCTAGTTTTTGTAATCATTGTGATCGCAGTGAAGCAGAAACCCTAATTTCGTTCTTCTCTGCTTCACAGGTGTGTGGGAGAGGAGGATCCATAGCTGAATCAATAAAAATGGAAGTCTGCAATTGCATCGAACCTCAATGGCCGGCTGATGAGTTGTTAATGAAATATCAATACATATCGGATTTCTTCATCGCCATTGCATATTTCTCCATCCCTCTAGAGTTGATATATTTTGTCAAGAAATCTGCGGTTTTCCCTTATAGATGGGTCCTTGTTCAGTTTGGTGCTTTTATCGTTCTCTGTGGAGCAACACATCTTATTAACTTATGGACTTTCACAACACATTCGAGAACCGTGGCACTTGTGATGACTACCGCTAAGGTGTTAACCGCTGTTGTTTCGTGTGCCACCGCCCTGATGCTTGTTCATATTATTCCTGATCTGCTCAGTGTTAAGACCCGGGAACTTTTCTTGAAAAATAAGGCTGCCGAGCTTGACAGAGAAATGGGATTAATCCGAACTCAGGAAGAAACCGGACGGCATGTCAGAATGCTGACTCATGAAATAAGAAGTACACTTGACAGACACACTATTTTAAAGACTACACTTGTTGAGCTTGGTAGAACATTAGCTTTGGAGGAGTGTGCATTGTGGATGCCTACTAGGACTGGATTAGAGCTACAACTCTCTTACACACTTCGTCAGCAACATCCCGTGGAGTATACGGTTCCCATTCAATTACCCGTGATCAACCAAGTGTTTGGTACTAGTAGGGCTGTCAAAATATCTCCTAATTCACCTGTGGCTAGGTTGAGACCTGTTTCTGGGAAATATATGCTTGGGGAGGTAGTCGCTGTGAGGGTTCCGCTTCTCCACCTTTCCAATTTTCAGATTAATGACTGGCCGGAGCTTTCCACAAAGAGATATGCGCTGATGGTCTTGATGCTTCCTTCAGATAGTGCAAGGCAATGGCATGTCCATGAATTGGAACTCGTTGAAGTAGTTGCTGATCAGGTTTAACATTGTTGATAATATCTCTTTTGTTATGTTCTTGTTCTTTGTTTTGTTTGGCCATATATACCCTTCGGGACTCTGTTTATTTTTTCGGTTCAGTTTTGATGTCTGATGCTCATCTTGTCTAATGTTTTTCTTCTCTAATTCTAGGTGGCAGTGGCTCTCTCACATGCTGCGATTCTAGAAGAGTCAATGCGTGCTAGAGACCTTCTCATGGAGCAGAATGTCGCTCTTGATCTAGCAAGACGAGAAGCAGAAACAGCAATCCGTGCCCGCAATGATTTTCTGGCAGTTATGAACCATGAGATGCGAACTCCAATGCATGCGATCATCGCACTCTCTTCCTTACTCCAAGAAACAGAGTTAACCCCTGAACAAAGGCTGATGGTGGAAACAATACTTAAAAGTAGTAACCTTCTAGCAACTCTGATGAATGATGTCTTAGATCTTTCAAGGTTAGAAGATGGAAGTCTTCAACTTGAACTCGGGACATTCAATCTTCACATTTTATTTAGAGAGGTAACAGCATATCTTTCCTCTTGCGTGTCTTTGTTTGTAAACTAATATGTCAACCTTTGAATTAGAAGTTGTAGTATTTGTGTATTTGCTTGATATTTCTGAATCTTGTTGCAGGTCCTCAATATGATAAAGCCTATTGCCGTTGTAAAGAAATTACCCATCACATTAAATCTTGCACCTGATTTGCCAGAATTTGTCGTTGGGGATGAGAAACGGCTAATGCAGATAATATTAAATATTGTTGGCAATGCTGTGAAATTCTCCAAACAGGGTAGTATTTCCGTAACTGCTCTTGTCACCAAGTCAGACACTCGAGCTCCTGACTTTTTTGTGGTACCAACTGGGAGGCATTTCTATTTGAGGGTGAAGGTTAGTCTCTTTCACAAGCAGATTTGTATCTTGGCCTCTTTAAACCATACCAACATATTTCGTAGGTCTTATTTTTTGACGAATACTCAAATATAGGTAAAAGACTTGGGAGCAGGAATAAATCCACAAGACATTCCTAAGCTTTTCACTAAATTTGCTCAAACACAATCTTTAGCTACTAGAAGTTCAGGAGGTAGTGGGCTTGGCCTCGCCATCTCCAAGAGGTTGAGCCCTATTTAAACGTTTCATTTCTCTCTGGTTGTTTTTCTCTTCTGGCATTGATAAAAGTTTGCACATATGCATTTGATATGACAAGGTTTGTGAATCTGATGGAGGGTAACATTTGGATTGAGAGCGATGGTCTTGGAAAAGGATGCACAGCTATCTTTGATGTTAAACTTGGAATTTCAGATCGTTCAAATGAACCTAAACAGTCGGGTATACCAAAAGTTCCAGCCAATCCCCGGCAAGCAAATTTCGCTGGACTTAAGGTTCTTGTCATGGATGAGAACGGGTTAGTATAAGCCTCTTGTCAATCTCTTGCAAATTCTCTTAGCACAAAACACTATTTCATCTGTTTATCAATTCTCATATTTCCTTTGTTTTTTATGGCCTTGTTTGTTTGCTTTGTTATAATAATAGGTGTTTTCATTTTTCTTTTGTTAACAGTCACAAAAACCAATTGGAAAGAGATGGGTTTAGTGTTTGTGTATACACTTTGCTAAATCATTCTATGGATAATTAAAAATGTTAAATACTTTTTAAAAATGTGGAAATTTTTTGTTAGTAATTGCTGTTTGGAAAAATCGCAGACTTAATCTTATGAGAAACCACTGATTATTTTTGTCGCAGGGTAAGTAGAATGGTGACGAAAGGACTTCTTGTACACCTTGGATGCGAAGTGACAACGGTGAATTCAAGCGAGGAGTGTCTCCGCATTGTGTCCCATGAGCACCAAGTGGTTTTCTTGGATGTGTGCATGCCAGGGGTCGAAAACTACCAAATCTCCCTCCGTATACATGAGAAATTCACAAAACGACACCAACGGCCACTACTCGTGGCACTCACTGGTAACACCGACAAATCCACAAAGGAGAAGTGCATGAGCTTTGGTCTGGATGGCGTGTTGCTCAAACCTGTATCGCTAGACAACATGAGAAACGTTCTGTCTGATCTTCTAGAACACCGGGTTCTGTAGGAGGCCATGTAAAAGGCATTGCCGCTGAGGAGTGATTCCGCTTCCCGGCTTTTCCTCCACTAAACCATCGGAAGCTGATGTTCTCTGGTTAATGTGTACATATCAGAGATTGTGGGAGCGTTTTGGATGATATCATTAGACAGAAAGGGAATAACAAAACAGAAAACTCTAGACTGGTATGTGTCGTGGCGATTCCGGTTACCGAAGAACATGTTGGCCGTAAAATATACCATTTCATATTTACATATCTGACTGTTGTTGCTGTTGTATCCTTAATATATATAGGATAGTCACATTCTTATAAGAAATTGGATTTGAGTAAGTGACGCTAGTTGCCCATGTATGATGTTGATGCGGTATTACGACGTCAGTCTTTGCATATTTAAAAATTCGATATTTTCTCATGACGTCAGTGATTGTGTAGACATAAGTTGCAATGTCTGATCTGCACCAAGCCACTTTGGAAGGCTGACCAATGATAGCATTAATATAATTAAACAGGGTTTTACAATCACCATGAAGGTGGCTCCTGTGTGTCAACCACGTTAGCTTTTTTACTGCAAGAAGTAATGCAAGAGCTTCTGCATGAAGTGGAGAAGAGACTGGATCCTCTGACTTCTGTCCCTAAAGTATCTGATGACTATCTGGTCAAGACCAATCCAAGATGCATCCACCAAACAGCAGTAGGATTTACTATCTATTAACACCTCTGCAATCGAAGTATTATGAGAAGAATTACCTCTGCTTGAAGAGGAAGCAGGTTGAGGCTCTTGTACTATCCTTGCTTCATCCCAAAGCTTTTGATCAAGAATGGCTTGTCTGATAACCTGAGAATATTCAGCCTTTTATTCTGAAACAATAGAATATTCCTCATTTTCACAATCTCCGACCAATAAATGGAGATATACCCTGAGACCTCTTAGTTGTTTCTTGGGTTAATTACTTTTGAAGGCACTACATATATCACACTTAAGAATTATTCAATGATGGATTTTGACAGAGTTTAAATCTAACCAAAATCCACTGTTATTCAATCAATAATTTTAAATCCTACTTTAAAATCCGGTGTTATTAGATATGATATTTGTGAAATCATGTCTTATGTTATAAACCCATTTAGTGGATGTCCATTAGAGGCCCATGTTCTAAAATATCCCTAAACCCTAGTTCCTCTCCAAGTATTGTATTCCTATATATACTTTATATTTCTCATGGAATAATACACAACACAATTCTCTCTTTCTCTTCTTTACTACAACACGTTATCAGCACGATAACCTAACCACTGAGTAAAACCATAGTCGTCTAACCAAGACACCCTAGCCAAAAAAAAAAAAAAAAAAAAAAAAAAAACCCTAATCACCTAGACAAACGAGCCACCGTCTCTTTTTACAAATGTCTCCGTTCCGCTTTTCGTATCACACCCCTCGAAAAGGCTTAGAGCAGTAGCTTAGACACCATCTCTTTTCAACGTTGTCTTGGAACCCATTGTCGAGATAAGTAACCTCATAATGCTTTATTAGTTGACGCTTTGCTCGATGCTTTATTATCTGTTTAATCGTTTCATGAAGAGATATGTTTGTTATCTTCCATTGGTTTATGGTTTAATTAATTAGTTTGGTTTGATTCGCTAATTTGTCCGAAAAAACAAAGAAACAAAAAGAAAAATAAAATATAGAATTATCACTTCGGTTTAGTTTTGGTTTTCATTGTTTGTGTCAAACCAAACCAAAAGTATTGTTTATTGATTCAATACTGTGTTTTTGTTTGACATCCGTTGGTTTTACTTTTAGTTATTTGCTATGTTTTATTATTATATGTGCTCATGAGTTTTATTGCTTCATTGATTCCTTAGCAGACGAACGAGTTAGCAATACTCGTGTCGTTCATTGCGGAGGAGAGCAAGTTATCAGCCGTGATAAATAATTATTTCCAATAAAATCTCCTACCATTTTTCAAGTAAGTTACTAAATTTTCTAATGAAATATTTAAGATTCATTAAAATAGGAAAGATTACTTTACATAAAAAAAAGGAACTTACTTATTTATTATAGAGATTCCGATGAGCCTTAATATTCTCATCCTTGGTAATAAGGCAATCATTTAGACTTAATTGAACAAATGATCATTTTAATATCTTTGTTCATCATGAGATTCGAGATGTATGAACTTGGAGTTTCATCATCTAAAGAGAACTAAAGAATCTCACATAAACCATAAGTGACAAATCAGGAAGATTATGATCACTGTTTTGAGTATAATCTCGAGGGTGAGAATTAGAGAATCTCACAAAGACCATAAGTGACAAATCCAGAAGATTATGATCACTATTTGATTATGAAAGTTCACTAAGGTGACATATCTAGAAGATTACGTTCACCGCTTGACCATAAAGATTTTGTTCAAGGCAATCCTTAAAGAAAAGGTATGATCACCAGAATGTGATATTTTCTAAAGCCTAAAATGATTGGTTGATATAACCTACAAGACTTGAAGTCTTTAAGTGAATATAATTCACCTATGTTCAGAATTACTTGTAATCTGATATCTCTTAGAGAGACATATTTAAACTTTCATGCAAGTAATGTTGTCCCGCGGACGCAATTTGTGGAAAAAAAAAGATTTAAGGAGTTTTCAGAACTTATATCTTATCTCATTGAGACTGAACATATGCTGTATTTGTTGTTAAGCACCATTCCATGAAGCGAATGTGATATCATATACTAAAGAAGAAAATGGCAATACCACTAGTATTTGTTGAAGAAATTGCTATGGAACGAGTCATAATGTGAAAGTGGATATGAATGTGGTCATGGTCAAGATCGAGATCCAGAATCGAAAAGTCTCTATCGGGAACTCATATTTTCACCAGAAGTGAGAAAATTGAGATGGTTATAAGTCAAAGATATGTGAATCATTTTGAAAATGAACGAATCTATTGAGAGTACAATACAAGGTAGTACATGGCTTATTGAATGCTCAACCAGAGCATATATATAAATGCTCCAGAAGAGCACATTGATAATATTGCATATGGGAATGTAGTTGGTATATTTATGCATTGATTCTCATAAGTCTCAAAAGTTAGAAGGATTTAAGGTATAATACATGTCCCGAGCAGGATATGTTATTGATTCTAAAAAGGGATTCAATTTAAGATTGATAAAATCAGTGTTATTATCTCGAGGAGGAGAGTTAAAGAATCCCACATACCATAATAAGTGAAACATCCAGAAGATTATGTTCACATGAATCCAGAAGATTCATAAGACTATGTTCATACGAATCTTTCATAACATAAATTTATGAGATTTTTAGAAAAAATCATCTTGAGACAACAAGTAAAAGAAATGTAAATACCTTAGTATTTCCCAAGAGCAAAAGTATTTTTGTGAAACTACTTGTATTTTGTACTACACAAAGATTTGTAGAATGGAGATGAAAAGATATAGTAAATCAGAAGTTTATGAAATATATTTTTATTTGGCATGAATCGGTTAGACCATTACAATTCAATAGTGATGCGAAAAGTAATATATGTAGACAATCATTGAAGAACTAGAAGATTCTTTGTAATGATTTGTCATGTGATGTTTGCTGATAAGATAAATTAATATATGGTTTTCATGAGGCTAATAGAATTGGAATCTATGAATTTTCTAGAATGTTGAGATGTTGCAGGGCTGATCACCCATCGTGCATCTTAATAACTCTAGTGAATTCATGAGCCTTTGATGATTACAACATCAATTAGGATAAATGTTGAACATATGGTAACACATGTTCATACATAATTCGCATCATGCCAATAAATAATCAATATTTGTCCCCTATTATAATTGGTTTTGGGTCATAACCAGTTATTTTCCATCTAGGATCTTGGATGTACGATATACATTCCAGTTGCTCCACCACATAATTTTGAAGATGGATCCTTAAATAAAGATGGGAATATATGTTGGATATAAATCTCCATTGATATTAATAATCTAGAGCCATCCTTGAAGGATTTAAATAAGGCCTGATTTGTAGACTGTAATAAGTCAGTCTTTCCAACATTAGGGGGAGAAAATAAACAGCTGGAAAATAAAATAAGCTGCAATGAATTATCATTGATCCTCGGACTAAAAAAAATGTAAATTAGAAGTCCAAAGGATAATTCATCTCAGAGCTTATAGCATTGATTGCCAAATGCTTTTATGACCCATATAGAGTGATAAAGTCACTTACCAGCTGTAATGCTCCAATTATAATTGATGTCCCAAAAAGACAATATCAAACTGCTAATGAGTCTAGAGATCGCATGAAGCGTGATAGACCTATTTGGTTCCAAATATAAGAATCCTCAAAAAGAAAAGGAGCTTAATTCACAATGGTTGGATTGAGGAAACACTTATATATACGATTGATCTCCTGAAGAGAAACATGACATAGACATAAATTCAGGTACCTGAGAATAAAGAGATCTCAAATAGTTATGTCATGTCATAAATAAAATGGAATCGAAAAGCAAAATCGACGTCGTAATATTTTTGCATGCATTGAGAAAGCAGTTGATATTATGAAAAAGAGGATCAAGAAAGTCTATTTAAAAGTGTACACAAAGTAATGATTGGCCAATCATAGAAAGGAAGAAATAGACTTATAATCTCTTGTAGAGAATTTTGGATCAGTAGTCCATACACTTGAAGTGTAAAATCAGTGGAAGATAAACAAGTCTTTATGTGAAAGAATAGTGAAAAGTTCACAGGATCTTGAACTTTAGCTTATGAAGAGGTTTACTCTCATATGGTGGATGCAACTACTTTCAAGTTCATTATCAGTTTGGCAAGAAAAGGAAAGGCTTGATTTATAGTTTATATCTTATTGATATGTCCCACTAGATAATGAAATTTATATGAAAATCCTAGAAGGATATATCCATGGAGGATTAATGATTTCAAAAGTTTATTATCGAAAACTTTAGTTATTCGATCGAATCAAATATGATACATGGGGTATAACCTGAAAGTGAATTTCATAAGGTTAATCAATGTACCCATGTATATATCAAAATGTTATGGATCGAATGGATCCTTAATTTGAAGATCATCGAAACTCCGGCAGAGTTTATCATAAGTAGTACGATGATGATAATATATGATAAAATATCACTAGATAGTGATATTTACATGAAAGTCCCAGAAGGATTTAATTGCTAGAAGCAAGTTCATTTTTGGATTTTAACAATTTATACATTGTTAAAGAGATTTGCTAAATGATTTGTATAATGTATGTTGATGATTTGAACATCATTAGAACTCCTGAAGAGATCTATATACAATGAAAAATCTGAAGAAAGAATTTGGAAAGATAAAATTATCTTCATATATCCCAAATTAATCATCTAGCGAAAAGATGTTATGTTCAAAGATCCTTGAAGGATATTACAGAAAAATGCTCATATATATTTGGTCTTGAAGTACTATACATAAAATGAGATTAGAGCAATTCAATGATTTATTTCATGATTGAAATATGTATTTGACATAAAGGAAAGTCAAATATAATAGCTTTTACAAGAAGAGCATGAATATTATGTACAAGAGAAATGTTTAGAAAATTGTACATATATGAAATTTAGGCCTTAAGTCCAAATAGATCAAAATATGATCTTCTATAAGGAAATGATGTTATGGACCAGAAGTCCAATGATATGAGATATCATATGAGTTTGTTCATTAATGCTATTCTTATAATAATTCAAAAGAGATAGCATATATGATCGGAATTCATCTCTTGAAGAAGATGTTTCCGAGGGGGAGAAATATAATGATGTGCGTGGATGTACTCTTTTTCCCTTATCATAGTTTTTATCCCATTGGGTTTTTCTATGAAAGGTTTTTAACGAGACATCAAAGAACACGCAAATGATAGACACTTATTGAGGAATGTTATCATTATAATGATATATGAAAGTCTATCAATCTCTCATAAGAATATCATACATTAATGATAATGAGAGAAATAAAGAGAATGATCCAGATGAATCATCTAGAAGACTGATGAGTTGCAGAAGAATGGCGATGTACATGTTCAAGAGGTTGTTCAACCGAAACTCTGGTGGACTTATTTTCAAGACACTTCAAACTATTACCTTCAAGAAACAAGTTTGGAGCATCACGAAGATTTCAAGTTATGCACTCATCAGGGGGAGTAAAAACGCGTTGCACTCTTTTTCCTTTAACCATGGTTTTGTCCCAATTGGGTTTTCCTAGTAAGGTTTTAATGAGGCAACATCTTATGCGTATTATGATTATTTTTACTCTAATGGCATCCAAGGGGGAGTGTTATAAACCCATTTAGTGGATGTCCATTAGAGGCCCATGTTCTAGAATATCCCTAAACCCTAGTTCCTCTCCAAGTATTGTATCCCTATATATACTTTATATTTCTCATGGAATAATACACAACACAATTCTCTCTTTCTCTTCTTTACTACAACATCTTAAGGATTTTAAAATCTTCTGTTATTCAATAGAAGATTTCAAATCTATAATTAAAATCCACTGTTATTCAACTTTAAAAGATTTTGGAAGTATTTATTTTTTAATGGATTTGAAATCACTCAAGGATACTGCAGAGATTTTTAGAATCCACTCAAATAAACTCCATAAGAGTTTAAAATTTCAAAGATTTTAAAACTTATTGAATTGATTTCAAATTATTCATCGAATAACACCCCCATACACTTTATATCTATCCTACCCTCAAGTACACTTCAACAACTCATTTACTTCTCTGACTAAAACACAACCCTTATTTACTTAAGTAAAAACATAAATAATTTATACCAAAACAAATCTAATTTTCCTCCTTCTCTGCCGTCGTCTTCACCGCTTCATATATGGTTATGGTGCTGGAGCAATAGCAATAAAAACGTCACTGGGTTAGGTTAAAACTTTGTTAGTGAGAATAAGCGATTGATGATCGATTTTCATTCCTTCAATAGTTCATCGTAGTTTGATTTTGGTGTTTCGCTCTGATTGGGTGGTCTGTGTCTCCTTCGATGATCATGAAAAGGTAATATTCAGAGGCTAATTTGTTGTTAATTTCTTTTTGGGTTAGGGATTTTCTCTTCTAATTGCATTTCTTCTTCTTGTGTTGGCTCTAATTTTGTTTGATAAAAGAAAGAAGGGTCGTTAAGATACTTAGAGATCTAAGATTGGGGAGTGACAATTCTCTAATTTGTTTATGTCTCTAATTTTCTTACGCATCTCTCTGAAATTTAGATTTTTTTAACCCAATTCTCTTGTTGGAGTAAAACTTCTTAAAATTTTGTTTGATGAAACATGAAATCCAAAAGGTACTAATAAATTTTGATGAAACATCATATATATGTTTGATGTTTTTTTTGTTTAATTTGCATTATCCTCACTTTTTAGATAATATGATAATTATTGTAGATCACAGAGTTGTGTGATATGATTTTTTTTGATGAATTTATAGGTACTAATAGATTTTCAAGAGAACTAAAAGCTACATATAAGCATATGAAGAATCCAATAGTGATGAACAAGATTCAGTAGTGGGTTAGTAACTGTCACTTGTGGATATCGTAGATAAGCAATGATGTTTTTCATGGATGGTCACTTATAGATGTCGTAGATAGACAATGCTGTTTTTCACGGATGGTCACTTTTGGATACCATAGATGGATATCGACTTCTGAATTGTCATGCAAGAATTAATACCTCCTTTGACACATTAATGCTCTTTTACAGAGACAATTACATTTCCGATTGATCTAACGAAGACCATAATACAACTCCATGCTTCAGGACCCGCTTTCGTAGTCTCCATGTTTTGTTCCATGTTCGAGCAATTTTTGTTGTGAATACTTAATCATGATAATGTCTTGCTTGTAAATTTGTAGAATTCGGTTGAGAAAACTGAACAATGGCTCCATTAGAGTAAAGCTGCTGAGAGGGATCATAGAGGTAACACATAAACTCGATTGTGTACTCTTTTGAGTCGGATATGTTCGGCAAGATGTATTTGTAATTTATCAATTCATAAGGATAATACAAATGGTTAGTGCTTCATGGTCATGTATCTATTGTTGTTCATTTTGAATTCATAAGTTTTGACTAAAATGAATGCTTTCAGACAAAACTAAAGAGAGGAGATTCATGAAGTGTTATGTAATGCTTTAGAAGAAATATCTTTAAGAATTTGGATTTCATTGCTAATATATGATTGATAGTCTTACATGGATGATATGATGTGGTTGAGCATTTTATGGACATGGAAGATATGGATGATTATATGTGAATGATATGGTATATATACTTATATATGGATGATATGTTATGGATGGCCAATACAATTTCAAATGATGAATATTTCTGATTTTGAACATTAATGTGTATTATAATTTAATTTACATAGGGTAATCAGAAGACATATAATAGTTTTTTTCATTGAATCTTCTTTACAAATTCTCAAAATGATTTGTTTAGGTGTGATATATAATTAGAGACTTCAAACTCATTCTTTTTCCAACTAGCCTTTCTTTTCACATATTTATATCATTCAATCATTCATGTCTAGCATTCACACATTACAATCTATTCATGCTCATCCACCACACACAACCATGAAATTCCAAACCACAATCTTCCTAATGAAAGTTTTTATTTTTTAAGATTGTTTAATCGGATCTAGCTATCAAACAACAAATCGATTTGGGGAAACGACAAACGAATAGAGATAGCATCTATTGATTGAATTTAGAGAATCTTGAAGCATGAACATATTTATGGGTTGATTGATTTTAACAAAAGCCATAATCATGAAAAAAGAAAAACAAAAGAATTACCGTCAATGATCGAAAGAAATCAACTAAATAGTTGTTTGAATTTGAAGAGAAAGATCCATTACAAAAAAAACACCATGGATCGAAGAAGAAAATATGTAAGGGAGGAGAGAGAAGAAGAGAAAGAGAAAGGATAAAAGTAAATCAGATTTTGAGATCTACTTTAATTGGTTTCATCTACACCACAAGATTATTTTTTCTTTGATGAAACCAACGGCAGAGATTAGGTTTCAGATAACTACATATATTTCTCCTAACTAAATCTATATTCTGGTTAAGGGTTAAAATAGTATTAAAAAAGATTGTACAGTTGAATAAGTACACTTCCCGTAAAAAAATGTCTATCATGAAAGAAAAAATCTAAAAAGTGTCTATAGATGAAATTAACCCTTGTTTCTTCTACTTTACTTACTGAATATGGCCAATCTATGCGAGACTATGCACCTTTTGATATACCATCAATTAGTACTCAACCGAACCTATTACAAATTCATTTCTATGCAAACCAAACTTTCGAAGTAAATCTTTTACAAAATGCCATTTTCATTTGACCGTAAACCTTAATTTTACTCGTATCCATCCATAAACCTCTCTTAATTGCCCTTAAATTGTGGTCCAATTTCGAATTATATCTGGTGTGTCCGGAACCGAAAGTTGTTGGTGATCTTCACTCATGCGCCGCTTAGGAGAAGAACAATGGCGTTACTTGGTTTCGATCTCGAAACAATCTCCAAGACGCATCTCCTTCTACTTCCACTCCAAAACTGATCCAGTTTCCAATCAACAACAACTTGTCATCGACGCCATCTCCAGATCGTTACAAGACGGCGAAAACTGGGAGTCTCTCTCTACCAAATTCTCGACCGTTGATTTCTCCGATTCACTCGTCGAGAGAATTCTCCTCCGTTTCAAACAACCCGAATCCGCTAAACAAGCTTTAAGCTTCTTCCACTGGTCAGCTCAAACCCGAAATCTCCGCCATGGAATCTCCTCTTACGCCGTCGCGATTCACATCCTCGTCAGAGCTCGATTACTCGTCGACGCTCGAGCTTTGATCGAATCAGCTCTGTTAAATTCTTCTTCTGATTCTCATTTACTCGATTCCTTGTTAGATACTTACGAGGTCTCTTGCTCTACTCCTCTCGTCTTTGATGTACTAGTTCAAGGTTACGCTAAGCTTAGGTTACTGGAATTGGGATTCGATGTGTTCCAGAGGTTAAGTGATGGTGGATTCTCACTTAGTGTGATTAGTTTCAACACATTGCTCCATTTCGCTGCGAAATCGAATCGGATCGATCTCGTTTGGAGAATCTACGAGTGTGCGATTGATAAGAGGATTTATCCGAACGAGACGACGATTCAAATCATGATCAGTGCGTTGTGCAAGCAAGGGAAATTGAAGGAGATTGTAGATTTGTTAGATAAGATTCATGGTAAGAGATGTTCTCCTCCAGTGATCGTTAACACGAGCTTGGTTTTTAGGGTTTTAGAAGAGAATCGAATCGATAAAGGTATGAGTTTGTTGAAGAGATTGTTGCAGAAGAACATGGTTATTGATACCATTGGTTATTCTCTTGTTGTGTATGCGAAAACGAAACAAGGGGATTTGGATTCTGCACGACAAGTGTTCGACGAAATGCTTCAAAGAGGTTTCAGTGCCAATGCTTTCGTTTACACGGCTTTCGTCAAAATGTATTGTGAAAGGGGTAATATTGAAGACGCAGAACAGCTGCTAACTGAAATGGACATCTCTGGAGTCAATCCGTATGAAGAAACATTTAATTTTCTTATCCATGGTTGTGTGAGATTCGGTAGAGAGGAAAAAAGCTTCAAGTATTGCGAGATAATGGTAGCGAGAGGGCTTCTTCCTAGTTGTTCAGCTTTCAATGAGATGGTGGAGAAGCAAAGAAAGATAGAGAATCTGAAACGCGCAAACGAAATCCTAACAAAGTCCATGGATAAAGGTTTTTTACCCGATGAACATACTTACTCTCATCTGATTCAAGGGTTTATAGAAGGGAATGATATTGAACAAGCTCTCAAGCTGTTCTACGAGATGGAATACCGAAAGATCTCTCCCGGTTTCAAGGTGTTCAAGTCACTAATTGTGGGACTTTGCTCTTGCGGTGAAGTGGAAGCCGGAGAAAAGTACTTGAGAATTATGAAAAGCAGGTTCATACAGCCTACTGCAGATATATATGAGGCACTAATTAATGCTTTCCAAAAGACCGGCGATAAAATGAATGCTGATAAAGTTTATGATCAGCTTGCAAAATTGAGCGACAGAAAGAGACAAGATGGCGATCATATTGCAAAAAATCTCCGCTTTGGCTTCTTCATCCAACGTTAATAAAAGAAAAAAAACCTCTTAACTAAATTTGTATAAGGTAGAAACTTTATAAATTAATATTCGATAAATTAATAAACACGGTATATTAAAAAATAGGGCTAATTAGCTCTTTTTTTTTTTTTTTTTTCACGAACACACTTATTCTACTCGATTACAAGAACATATGAGCATATTTGAACCAAAACGGAATAGAAGTGCTAACATAGTCGAAAACCGAATTATGGAGACGAGCATTCTTTGCGAGGAGGTCTGCTTTTTCATTCTTCCCCCTGGGACAATACGTAAGAGTAAAGTCTGGGAAAGAAATACGTAACTCCTGAAATTCGGCAAGTTCTGATCGGAAACGAGGCCAACTCTCTAGGTCTGCTACCATGTTCACCAACTCTTGGGAATCAGTGTGAAACACTGAACAATACCGCCCATGTTTTCTAAGACTGGACATAGCCCATAGAAGGCTATACAGCTCTGCATGTAGTGGTGATAAAACCCGCCGCATACCCCTTGTGCCTAAAAGGTCCATGGTCCCATCCACAAAACACCGGAACACCCCTTGTGGATCGTCCTCTGGAGTATCCTGTCTCTGGGTTTGGACCGGCCCCTCCCCTGATTCGTTAGCCAAAAACCATTCTCTAGCTTCTTTTCTGGCCAACTCGACTATCGCAGGTGGTGTTCTGTCTATGTTATTAAAAACTTTATCATTCATAGCCTTCCACAGGTACCAAATGAACCATGGGAAACATTGGACTTGCTCCTCTAGGTCAGCACGGTGAGGGATCCGTGAGAACAAGTAATCCATGTTGCCCCAGAGATTATGCGAAGGAAAGACTGTTCGGGAATTTGGAATGCCCAACAAGGCCCATACTTGTCTCGCGGGGTGACATGTAAACAAGACATGATTAATTGTCTCCTCACTGTCTCCACTGCGAGGGCATTCTCGCTCTTGTTGCAGATGTCTATGCGCCAGTCTCTCATTAACCGCAACTGCGCCCGAGAGAGCTTGCAATAGAAAGTGGCGTATCTTATTAGTTGTCTTCTGCTGACATACATTTTCCTTGAGCGGATTAACTGACGGTAGTTGCTGGGCATATATTAAATCAGCATCCAATTGATGTCGGGTAACCGCATAGCCTGATTGCATTGTATACATACCAGAGTTTTTGTACAAAATTAGCTTAATAATAGGTTTTTGGTACAAAATTAAGTATCTAACATCACAAGAGAAAATTAAGTGAATAGCAGTGAGAATAAAATAATGGACAATTTTGTCCATATTAAATATGATAATTATTGACATTAAAAACAAATAATCTGAAAATCTTTTTCCTTAAAAAATATTTTTCTCATCAATAATCTTTATCTCTGAAAAAGTTGATTTGCTCTCTGCAGACAAAAAGAAAATAGAAAAATTAGATAAAAAACAGTCATACATAATTATTTAATAATATAGTTGACTATTTTCGAGACTATATATTATTTGTATGGAAATATAGCTAACTATATTTTGTAACTATGATATGAGAAAAAATTAACTATTTTTCATGAAACAATCATAATTTTTAAATATAGTTGTCTACTCTAGAGATCTTATAACATAGTGGACTATATGAAAACTATGTTATAATAATTACTTATTTAAACAAAATAGTTAACTATATGTTCAGAATGTAGTTGTCCATTATAGTTTGCATAATGAAAAATAATAACATACTTAACGAACTATTATCATAAACATAGTTACGTATGATAGTTTATATAATGAAAATAACATATATAGTTAACTATTATGAGAACTATAGTTAACTATTATGAGAACTATAGTTACATGATTTCTGAAAATAGTTAACTCTATTGATCTTCAGCGGCAGCTCAGATTGACAAGGAGATGAGACGATAATAGGGAGCTTAACGTTGGACATCGAAAAGACATACAATCTTAATCCATGGCTTGAGATTTTTGATTATGATAATTGATTTTATGGATCATTAGAAAGAGATGAATGATGTTTGTGTAAGAAGAAAAAGAAAAATAAGAAGAAAAAAAGGAAGATACAACGGAAGAAGGAGAAAAAAAAAAAAAAAGGTGGCTGAAGAAGAAGAAAAATAAAAGAGACCTGGAAGGGAGAAATGAGGAAAAAAGAAATTAGGTTTTGGTATTTTCAATTTTCAATTTTTGTTTTCCTTAATAATAGTTATGAATTAATGATGGGTAGTATTGTCATTTTAATTGAGTTGAATATTATTCACTTAATTGTTTTTGTTTACTGTTAAATTATTAATTATGGACATAAAACCTATTATAAATGCCAATTTTCTTAAAAAATAATTATTGTTTCATGTTGGGACGGTTCAAAATTTAACACACATATCGATAAAATAATAATTTTTTCATAAGTAATATACAAATGTATGGTCCCATTAATATCATAAATAATATTATACATATAATAAATATATGTATAATAGTATAAATATACAAATTATATTGTAACATATAACTCATTACTAATATATTAAACAAAATTCACCTATAATTTATTTTTAAAAGTTATACTCATGAAAAATATATTAGATTTATAATTAAAAATATATATATAAGAAAATTATAACCATTGATCATCTCAAATAGTTGAAATTAAACAAAAAATAAATTCAAAATATCAATTTTGTTAAAGTATTTATTAAAATTTTTACCTAATGTTTATACGACGTATATACGACCGTATAGCCATATAAACGGCCGTATTATCACTGTATTAACGGTTGTATAGTTTAATCCGTATTATCACTGTTTTAACCGTATAACAAAAAAACGGTACAGTCCTTCACTGTATACCGTATATACGGCCGTATAGACCGTATTTAAGAACATTAATATTTCTTTAGTTTCATAGTAAGTAACGTAGAAACAAATGATTTCAAATTATATTATATTTTCAACTTTTAATAGAGAATTAATTATTTT
Source organism: Arabis alpina (assembly GCA_900128785.1). Lineage (NCBI taxonomy): Eukaryota > Viridiplantae > Streptophyta > Magnoliopsida > Brassicales > Brassicaceae > Arabis > Arabis alpina. Next base: position 14,501,577 of record LT669789.1, on the reverse strand, counting down.
ATTTTTGTTTTTAATTTGTATTATGTAAATTTTTTTATCATTGGTTACCGTTAAATTGCATTTTATTATGAATTTATCATTTAAAAACTTTTTTTAATTTATTTTAAGCATTACTCGTAAACGAATAATTCTATAATATAATAAAATTTTGTGGTCCTAACATTAATAATGTATATAGTTTATACTGTACATAATAGCAAAGTTTTCTCTCTATCAACATTAATAATGTATATAGTTTCGATTGTACATAATAGGAAAAAGAAATATTATAGTCTAAATTAATTATAAATAAACTAAAGTATAAAATTGAGAGAATATGTCGTAATTTTTTTTTATAGAGAACATAAATAAATAACTCTAACTTATATAAGTCGTAATAAAACAAAAAAAGAGAAAATAAAAGAAAAAGAAGAATGATAACACAATAAAATAGTAAACAAAAAACAACTAACATTTAGAAAGAGTATGTACATCTAATTTAAAAGGAACTCCCATATACGCGGTACGTCTCAAAGCTAATTTAGATTATGACATCTGTTAAAACTTAAAATTAATTAAAACAATAAAAATTTAAAATGGAAAGCTAACAAAACCATTATCAAGCAATTCGACAAATAAAAAAAAAAAAATCTTTTAAGTCCAAAAATAGTTAAGAAAAAAAGAAAATTTCAAATTAATCAGGATGATGACAAATGTTAAATTTTGAAACTAATTAACTAAAAGTCAAATTAGAAATAGAAAAATAACAAAATAATTGTTAAGTAACTAACCAAATTCTAAAATGAAAAATTTATAATAGTCCAAATTAATTATATATATAGCAGTTTTAGTATTTTTTATGATATTATTTATGATATTAATAGCGATAGCTCAATTCCAAGTTTTGTGCAAGCAATGGATACAACGAAGTTTATGTTTGTTATGTAACACCTTTGAGTCTTTGACTACCAACCATAGGCCTGCGATTTTTCTCCGGATCCGATTATCCAGTCCGATACCGACCCGGAAAACCCAGGTCGAATTGGGTATATATCCGACTAACATTACCCGGTGGTTACTGTTTATATATACCCACGGATACCGGGTCGGTCGGGTAATTATCCGGAAACCCGTCGGATAAACCAGTAACCTGGTCATAGATAAAGACATTAGGGTTCTTATGTCTCTGCGACTTTCGGCGTTTCATTTGTACGGCAAATTCAAAGTTTAAACTTCAAACCTTGAATAATTTCATGTTTCGAGTCCCGAGTCCACTCTTCGTCTTCCTCTTCCGTTCTCGAGACTCAAGTCACTCAACTATGTAAAGCCTTACTACATAGTTTAATCCCAAATCAGAAAACTGGAAACACAAAGAGCCTCCTCACCTCCATCTGTATCATAGAGAAATCGATCGGAGGTACTCTCTGAAACACTTTTCTTTTCTATCTGCTTGCTTAGGTTCTCATATTTGATTTGACTGTTCTCCTAGAACTTTGATACTGCTTGATTAGGTTCTCATATCTGATTTGATTGTTTTCATATCACTCGTACATACTGCTTACATGATTCTCATATCTGATTTAGTGTTCCGCTTGCTTAGGTTCTCATATATGATGATTTAGTGTTTAGATTTTTTTTTTAAAATTAAATGTTTAAACAAAATTGTATGTAGAACACAAAATGAAATTATTTGAGTAGTTTCGCAATGACTTGAGAATTTTAGATGGTAATGATTCTGTTTATATGTATCGTTGTTGATAATTTGATAGAACACAAAATGAAAGAAGTTTTTTGGCCATCAAACAAAGTAGTTCTGAAATGATTTGAGTAGTTTCGCATTCACTACTTGACTTGATAGTTGATACATTTGTAGTCCTAAAATATGTAAGTTATGTATGTTTACCATATTTATGTTTCAAACTTTATTTTTTGAGAATTTGAGTTGCTAATGACTAATGATTATGCTTTTTGTGTGTTTCACTGTTTTCTTCAGATGGGTTATACTACAAAACAACAAAATGTAGAGGAGGAGGACATTGATGTTGCTGATAACATGGAAGAACCAGAAGGTCCAACATCGATTCATGAGACTGAAAAAAGCATAGGCAAAAGGAAAGAAGGTGATGAAGCTCCTGATTCCCCAACTCAGAAGAAGCATAAGAAAACAAGAGGTGGTTGCTGGGAGCACTACACCAGAAAGATAGATGATTACGATTATTGCTGTAATGCCCGTGAACCAAAAATTTAGAAAAGAGAATTGAATTGGACCGAATGGTTTAATTTTAATTGTTCGGTTTGGCTGGTTTGGGTTAAGGAAACCCTAGGGCTCGTTTATAAGAGGGAGCAGCCTCCCTTTTGTGCAGAAAAACCTGATGGAGGCTGAAAAATTTGAGAGAGAAGAGAAGAGGTTCGTTTAGGGTGCTTTTAGAAAAGAAAGAGATGAAGACAGTTCTGATACGCTTTAGAAGAGTAGAGCAACGGGCAGTCTAATCAAATCGGATTGGAGTGAAACTTTTAGGGTAAGTTCTCCACTATCATATCGAGCTTTAGGAGAAATCGGTTTGTCATTTGGATTATTATTCTGAGAGTTATTGTTGATTTCCCAAGAGAGGTTTGTGTAGAATTGGATGTGCGATCAGTCCACTTCATAGGTGTTTTCCCGTCGAACCAGAAGGAATTAGGAGACTATCTGCATATCGTTGGAAAGGCCTCGGTCTCACGATTTCAGATCAGGTTTCTGATCATAATTTCGAGATACTTTCCGTTCTCAGTGTGCTGTCGAAGTCGGCGTGTTGTTTATGTTTTTTAGAAAACCCTAATCCAAATTAGGAGAAACTCCAATTGGTTTGGTTTAGTTAACCGATTTGGTTTGATTTGATTTGGTTTGGTTTAGTTAACCGGATTGGTTTGGTTTGGTTTGGTTAACCAGATTAGTTTAGTTAACCGAATTGGATTGGTTGGTTGGTTTAACCGACTATTTCTGTTTGAATTAACCGACGGGTTTGGTTTGCCTTGTTCATCAAGCAAAGATGGAGAGTTGGCAGAGGTTGAGGTCTGAGGCAACTAATAGGCTAAGGTGAGTGCATGAACATGGTCACAAGTGGATAGAACATTAGAATCCATGGTGTTAGGTTGATTAGTGGTCGGATTTGTGATGATTTTCGTGTTTGTTTGCTTGGTGCGTATGATTGTTGACGTTTTGTTGCAGGTATGTGTGATTGAGTAGGCTCGGGATCGGATCAGAGAGGAGATGGTCTGTTTCTGAGAAACCTGCAACTAATTTCGACCAACACCCAGAGGTAGTGTCGACCGACACCAGTGTTATGCGGAGAGGTGTTGACCGACACCAGTGTTATGCCGAGAGGTGTCGACCGACACCGAGAGGTAGTGTCGACCAACACCAGTGCCGGGTCTGTGGGATATCGACCGACACCAGTTGGGAGTGTCGATCGACACTAGACCAGAGTGTCGACAGACACCTAGTGGTAGTAACGACCGACACTCGTGACATATTGTGCTATTTTGCTTGTTTGTGTGATGTGTGTTTGTCTGGTGTTCTATTTGCCTTGGTAATTGGCCGGGTAGATGGGATGACCGCCTCACTGAGTATTTGTCATAATACTCACGCATGTCTTTTTACCATGTGATGCAGGTAAATGCAAAGTGTGACCATGAGATCATGGCTACGAAGAGGAGGATGATCTAGGTCTCGGTTGTTTGATTTATGTTGCTTTTATTGCTTAGAACTGCCATAGGTTGTTGTATAGTTATGGAATTGTTTGAGTTGAATAATGTGGAATTGGATTAATTGTTTCAATGGAATGTTTGGCTTTTTGGTTTATGTGTTTATCCGTTGGTTGATTGTTTGAATAGTGAGGATTATCATTTATTAGAATGCTAATTCGAGTTTAATGTAATTGTTTTAAAAAAAAGGGTCAGGTCGTTTCAGTTTGGTATCAGAGCCCTTACGGTTTTAGGACGGGTTAAAATTGTTAGGATTGTAAATTTGGTTTAATTACAATTCTATGGGTTTAGGGGTTCCGAATCATCTTTCTTCGAGCCTTCAATGAAATTCCACGGTAAGTGTTTGGTTGTTTGTATTTTTTAGTATTCTTTATTTCTACTTGTGGTAAGTGTGAAATATGGTTAGAAGTACTAGAGGTGGGGCCGTGGTGGCCAGGTGACTGTGGAGGTCAGGATGGTGGTCGGGGACCAGTGAGTGAGTCGGCTGGGGATGCGGCTCAGGGTTCCACGTTTGAAATTGTGATTGATCCGTAGACGTATCAAGAGGGTCTGTGTATTAGTGTGAGTGCTAGTGGGAGTGCCCGTGTGAGGGCTGGTACTCGAGGTGGTGCTGGATTGGCTTGCTATTCGGGTGCGCCAGCAAGAGGAGTCCAGGTGACGAGATGATCGTCTGACAGATCTGTTGCAGTAGTTATTGTGGCGGGCACCAATGAGTGAGTCTGCCGGGAGTGCGGCTCAGAGTCTTTCGCATGTGGCTGAGAGTGATCCGTAGACGCTTCAAGACGGCTAGAGCGCCATTGAGACTGCCAACGTGCAGCCAAGTGTGACCACCAATGTGAGGGCCGGTGGGGATAGTGTGGTCCCAGGTTGGCTGCCGGGGCCGGTGTGGGTCCTCGTGAGGTTAATAGTGCGAGTGCACCCGCGGGTGGGGCTCAGGGTCGAGATGATCGTCTGGTGGATTGGCTTCAGCAGTTATGGGAGCGGTTACCGAGTGCGGTGCCAGTTAGGCTCCGGTGATGCCATGAGTGGCATAGGTGTGATTGAGGGCTGCGTTATTGGGGAGGTTCCGTCTTATCTGCGGATGAGGGAACATGTGCAAATGATTGTGTTGCAGCTAGGAGGGTTTAGGCAGAGTTGGGCTGGGCGGACTTTTGGGCAGAGTTTAATGCTAACTTCTTTCCTCAGGAGGCTGCGCAGATCATTTAGAGATGAGGTTTTTGGAACTGGATCTGGGAGAGAGATCAGTTCGTGTGTATGATTTGGAGTTTAATCGACTCATGGTTTATGCTGGTTCATGCTGGTAGGAGCATGAAGGGCGAGGAGGCCCAGGATAAGAGGTTCTTGAGAGGACTTCGACCAGGTTGGAGGACACGATCGGAGTGTCAAAGTATGGTACGAGAGCAGAGCTGGTTGAGACTGCTGGAGGCGTTGAGGAGGTCATGAGGGAGCAGGCTATGGTGGCTAACCCAGTTGTTCAGTTTATGAGGCCTGAACAGCATGTAGTACCTGGCAAGGCGGCAAGCCTATGCAGGGACATAAGAGGAAGTGGGAGGATACTTCCGGGTTGAGATAGTGTGGCCGAGGACGCTACGGGTGTGGAAGCATGGGTCATGGTTGGCGAGCTTGTTAGGTTTCTTACCACATGGGAGTTGTGTTGAGACCTTGGTAGTGGGCAGTAGTGAGTCCCACGTGTTGTTCGATTCTGGAGCATCGTATTGTTTCATTACTCCCACATGCTGAGTGGAGCAGTATTCAGAGTGGCGCTGGTGAGCGGACTGGACCGGTTACGGTTGCTGGAGGAAAGTTCTTTGTTATTCATGGCCGGGCGAGAGGCGTGGATATTCTAGTGGCATGCGAGTTGATGCCAGCGGACTTGGTGATTAGTCCAGTGGAACTGTATGATGTCATGCTGGGTATTGATTAGTTGGACCAGTACAGAGTCCACCTGGATTGTTACTGGGATCGAGTTGTGTTCTAGCGTGATGGTGGGTTGTTGGTTTATCAGGGAGTGAGACTGACTTCTGGGAGTCTCGTGATCTCTCTGGTGCAGGGTGAGGCTGATTGAGAGGGGTTGCGAGGCTTACTTAGCGACTATGATGATGGCGGAGCCTATGGGTGAGGTTGTAGTGAGGGATATTCAGATTGTCCAGGACTTTGAAGTTGATTTTCAGTCGTTGCATGGATTGCCGCCATCTCGGTCGGATCCTTTCACAATTGAGTTAGAGCATAGGACGAGGCCGTTATCTAAGGCACCTTACAGGATGGCACCAGCAGAGTGAGCAGAGCTGATGAGGCACCTATAGGATTTGTTGAGTAAGAGTTTCTTTCGGCCAAGTACTTCACCGTGGGGAGCACCAGTGTTGTTTATGGAAAAGAAGTGTGGTAGTTTCCGGCTGTTCATCAATTATCGGCGACTTAACCGAGTCACTGTGAAAAACAAGTATCCTCTGCCGAGAATTGATGTTTTATTGGATCAATTGTCAGGGGCTACCTGGTTCTTCAAGGTTGACTTGGCATCCGGTTAACACCAGATTCCTAGTGAAGAGGTGGATGTCAGGAAGACGGCTTTCTTGACGAGTTATGGGCAGTGTTGAGTTAGTGGTTATGCCTTTCGGGTTGACGAATGCACCAGCTGATTTATGAGGTTGATGAGCGAAGCCTTTTAGGAGTATCTGGATGTTCATGATTAACTTCATTGATGACATCTTGGTGTATTCGAAGAGTCCTAGGGAGCATGAGAGCTAGGAGAGGGCAATTTTGGGGAAGTTGCGGGAGCATAAGCTGTTTGCTAGGTTGAGCAAGTGCAGTTTTTGGCAGCAGGAAATGGGTTTTCAGGGTCTTACTATTTATACAAATGGAGTTTCTGTGGATCCAGATTTGATTCAGTCTACCTGAGTTTGGGCCTAGACCGAGGAATGTTGCTAAGATCATAAGTTTTCTCGGGTTGGCAGGTTATTGTAGGAGATTCATTAAAGGTGTTGCGAGTATGGCTCAGTCTATGACCGAGCGGACAGGAGAAGGAGGTTTCTTTTGTGTGGTCTTTAGATTAGGAGGCGGATGTGATGGGTGGAGTTGTAGCAGAATATGATCTGTTTATAGTACCATCGTGGTGAAACTTATCTAGAGGCGGATGCTCTTGGTCGGAGGCGGTATGCTTCGGCTCCAGAGCAGGATGTGAGGTATTGTTGAGTGAGATTGGTACTTGAGGTTGTGCGTTATCTCACGAGAGCCGTTGGGGCTGGAGACAGATAATAAGGCAAACCCTCTGAGCAGGTTTGATTTTTCTAAGGTTGGAAGTTCAGATTACCAGGTCTCGGCGAATGAGACTATCTTAGGGCACGGGCGAGTCTGTGTGCCTAAGGATGAGGTTTGAGGCAAAAGATTTCCGAGAGAGGCTCATGTGAGCATGTTTTTCTATTCATCCGGAAGCGACTAAGAGACATAATGATCGGAAACAGTACTATCTCTGAGTAGGAATGAAAAAGGATGTGGCTAACTGGGTCGCAGCTTGCGATATTTTGCCAGTTGGTGGAGGTTGAGTGATATATCATGGTTTTTACCATCTTTTTGCCATGATGTAACCTGGTATTATCGAGACTTTTTGGTATTTTTCTAGTGTTTTAGAGTCTTTGCAGGTTTGTGTACGTGTTGAGCTTAATTGGTGATTATGAAACATTTTGGAGCACTGTGAAAAGAAGAGCTAAGTCGCGAGGACAGATTTTCAATTGCCGTCAGATTGGCGCGTCGATCGTCGGCACGCCTTGTGCGTCGATCGACGGAAGATGTTGTAACGCGAAGAAAGAATGAATTTCCAATTCTGAAGATTTCCTTTTCGCCACAGAGGTTCCAGAAGTTCAAGAAGTTAACCAGGCCCAACACACATCTTAACCTATAAATACTCAATTTTATTTTAGTTTTCATTACCTTAGATTTGAATTCAAAAGTTAGAGCTTCAGAGAAATTTTAAGAGTTAGGGAGACAAGTTTTCAGACCATTCATATTTCTTCGAACCCTTCTGTATCTCTTTCTCTATCTTTATTTAATGCAGTATTATTCAGTCATCATGTTTTCTGCATCCATGTCTGAGTAATTTACTTGTTAGGTTTAAGGTTTGTCAAAGGAATTAAGATGACTTGTTAGAATTGAATTCATGTTAGGATTATCTTATGGTTCTTCATCTAGACTGCATTAATTCTTGATTTGGATTGATCACCCTGAATTAGACATCATAGGTTGATTAATTAGAAGCGAAAGCATCAATTGATAACCTGACTAGAATCTTAGATGAGCAAAATCTCCTATTCTCAAAGGAATTTGGTTTATGGATTTTGTGAACAATTGAAACATGAACTTTAATGCTTGCATAAATTGATTGATTTTACAAAGGAATTTGAATTTCTAGGGTTTTTGCATAGATAATTAATTCAACGGAAGTCGTCTAATTTTATATTAGAGTTTCAAGTTCGAGAACGAATCTTCATTAAAATCCTGACAATTTCATAATTCTACAATTTATCTATTCCTGCGAATTTCCCAAAAACCTAGCTTTTTGTCATATTGACTTTAAACCACAACAAATTTAAATATGCTTTTATTAGTTTTTGTCATTCATACATTCATATTTTGCTTAGCTTGATTAGAAGTTAGAATTCCATTATGTGATAGAGATTCTCTGTGTTCGATCCCACTGCATACGTTCTCTTAATTTGAGAGAATAAGCTCAGGATAAATTTGAGCATATCAAATTTTGGCACCGTTGCCGGGGAATAAAATTCACATTAGAGTTTTGATTCTAGAATTTAGACTAAGTTTTTCTTTTTTTTTTGTTACTAATTTCGTTGACGAGATAGCTGTGTTGGAACGTGAAAACTGGAAGACAGTAAGGCAAGCTAAAATGGTGCGTCAGCTTTTGATTGAGATTCCGAATGCTGAGGGTTAGTTGGTTGACAAAGATGGGAACAAGTACAATGATCAGGGTGAGAGACTCGACGCAGCGGGTAATGTGGTCCTTGAGGAAGTTGGGGCCGACGAGGCAGCAAGAAGAGAGCGTGAGCACGCTCTGGCTAATTTCTCAGGTTCAGGAGGTTGTGGTAATCCAACATACCTTGGGAGACTACAACCGTCGTGAGAAGTATTACGCCAACAAGGCAGCGATCCTACCTCTTGGATTCGCGAGGCAGGACTTCGAGCTGAAGCCTGCTTTCTTCTAACTGGTGGCTCAACATCAGTTCCATGGGCAACATTTAAACGCCCCATGGATCATCTTGAGAGATTCGAGGACCTTGCATCCAACATCAAGGCGAATGGAGTATCTCTTGACTACGTCTTCTCCAAGCTTTTCCCATACTCTCTAGCTGGGGAAGCAGCTTACTGGTTGAAGTAGTTGGAGCCAGGCTCATTGACAACATGGAATGCTACCAAGAACGCCTTTCTGAGTCACTTCTATGATGAGTCGCGTTCAGATGATTTGAGAGCAAAGATCTCTTCTTTTCAGCAGGGTCCAATCGAAGCATTCAAGGCTTCGTGGGAGCGATTCAAAGGTTATCAGAGAGACTGTCCACACCATGGCTTCACCGACGTTGAACTGTTGATCATTTTCTTCAGAGGTGTGGATTGGAAACATTAGATGACTCTAGATGCTGCTAGTAACATGAACTGGAAGAGGCTAGATGCAAAGCTATCATGGATAAGCTACTTACTGAGATTCCATTCTTATATGCAATGAAGCTTTCTCCTGTAATCAGAAGGTATGTGAAGAGGATGGTTACCAAGAGTTTGTGTTTTGAGGAAGGAGTTGCTATGTCTCTGAACAAGTTAGTGCAATAATTCTAAATAAGATTCTAGAGAAGCTACCGGATCTAGGAAGGTTTGTGTTGGATTATTTGATCTTCACAGATAGGTCTCCAAGGTCTCTTTGTGATTTGGGTTAAAGCATCAACTTGATGCCACTCTCAGGTTCTATCAGTCTTGGTATGACTGACTTCCAACCAACAAGGATCTCACTTATCCTTGCAGACAGATCGATAAGGATCCCATAAGGAGTTTTAGATCCCCACAAACTTTGTGGTTCTACAATATCATGAAGAACCCAAAGATCCTCTTATCTTGGGAAGACCATTCTTAGCTACAACTGGAGCGATGATTGATGTTAGAGGAAGAAGGATTACTCTATGTGTGGGTGATTTGGAGATGAATTTTGATATGGATAAGTTGGTGAAGAAGCCTAAATAGATGGTCAGACCTACTATGTGGATACACTCATAGACATTGCTCAAGAGGTCTTCAATAAGACACATCCTACTGATGCATTGGAGAGAACTTTGATTCGATCTATCGCGGAGACTGAGGAGTTAGATGAAGCTGCAGTGGGTTATCCAAAGTTAATGGATAGCAATGAGAGAGTAACGAAATTGGTTGCCAATATGGAATTGTGTGGAGTCTCTGAGAAAAGTGCAAGCAATGACGATTGGACTGAGGAGAACGCTTCAAAGATCGAACTCAAACAACTTCCAGCAAGATTAAGGTACGCTTTCATTGGTCCCAATTCTACTTATCATGTTATTGTTAGTGCTTCCTTAAACAACGCAGAGCTCATGTTACTGCTAAGCAAGCTACACAAATTTCGCAAGGCGCTTGGCTATTCTCTTGATGATATTGCAGGGATATCTCCATATTTTTGCATGCACAAGATTCATCTTGAGGATGTCGCGAAATGTTTGATTGAGTATCAAAGGAGATTGAATCCAAACTTACAAGAAGTTGCCAAAAAGGAGATCATGAAGCTTATAGAGGCAGGGATCATCTATCCAATTTCAGACAGTCCTTGGATTAGTCTTGTACACGTGGTGCCTAAGAAAGGAGGATTTATTGTGGTAAAGAACGAGAAGAATGAGTTGATTCCTACAAGGACTGTGACTGGTCACAAAATGTGCATCGATTACAGGAAGCTCAACGTAGCAACAAGGAAAGACTACTTCCCTTTGCCTTTCATTGACCAGATGTTGGAGAGATTAGCGTATCATCCCTACCATTGCTTCCTTGATGGTTATTATGGGTTCTTTCAAATTCCCATCCATCCAGACGATCAGAAGAAAACTACTTTTACTTGTCCTTATGGCACTTTTGCATATCGCAGAATGCCATTTGGACTTTGTAATGCTCTTGCAATATTTCAGCGGTGTATGATGTCTATCTTTACAGACATGATTGAGGATTACATGGAAGTTTTTATGGATGATTTCTTTGTCTTTGGAGATTCCTTCAAGGGTTGTTTGGATAATCTAGAGAAGGTACTTGCTAGATGCGTGGAGAAGCACTTGGTTCAGAATTGGGAGAAGTGCCACTTTATGGTAAAAGATGACATTGTACTAGGACACAAAGTTTTAGAAGCTCGAATTGAGATAGATCGTGCTAAGATTGAGGTTATGACAAGCCTACAACCACCGGATAATGTGAAGGCGGTTAGGAGTTTCCTTGGACATGCTAGTTTCTACAGAAGATTCATCAAAGACTTCTCCAAAAAAGCCCACCCACTCACCACCCTACTCTGTAAGGATGTTAAATTTGCTTTTGATGCTAATTGTTTATCTTCTTTTGAGCAGATTAAAAAGGCCTTATTGAGTGCTCCAATTGTGCAATCACCGGATTGGGATTTGCCCTTTGAAGTAATGTGTGATGCTAGTGATTTTGCTGTTGGAGCTGTATTGAGACAGAAAAAGGACAAGAAACTGCATCCTATCTATTATGCAAGCCAATTCTTGATGAAGCACAAAGGAACTATGCTACTACAGAGAAAGAGTTGTTGGCTGTGGTGTTTGCTTTTGAGAAGTTTCGTCCTTACTTGATTGGGTCAAAGATGACAGTGCACACGGACCATTCAGCGCTGAAGTATTTGATGCAAAATAAGGATGCTAAACCAAGGTTGTTGAGATGGATTCTTCTTCTCCAAGAGTTCGACATTGAGGTGAATGATAAGAAGGGGGTTGAGAATGGAGTAGCGGATCATCTTTCGCACATTCGAATAGAAGACAATGTCCCAATCGATGATTACTTTCCTGAAGAAGGTGTGAACTTCATAGAAAGTGAATTGAAGGAGCTTCACGATGAAATCCTTCAAATTTCTCGAGCTGTAGACATTCCGTCGATCGACGCACAGGCGGTGCAACGACCAAGGCTGCAAATTAACACACGTCGAGACGAAGTTTCGTCGAGTAGTCCATCGAGCTTCCCGTTGATCGATGTTAGGCCATGCAACAATCGATGGGCTTCCCAGAAATCAGAAGTTGATCTCTCCAGAATCCTCAACGAAGCGTTCAGTGATCCAGTTTTTGTTGTTTCTACATCCTCGCGACCATGGTACGCAGATATTACTAATTACCTTGCTGCAGATGATCCTCCTACTGATGTAAAAGGCTATGAGAAGAAGAAGTTCATGAGGGAAATCAGAAGATACTATTGAGATGAGCTTTATCTCTATAAGTTTTGTTCAGATGGTATATATAGAAGATGCATAGCTGATGAGGAGACTCGAAGAGTGCTATATCATTGTCATGGTTCTGAGTATGCTGGACAATTTGCTACTTTCAAGACTGTTTCCAAGGTTCTTCAAGTTGGGTTTTGGTGGCCTACACTGTTTAAGGATGCTCACAGTTTTGTTTCAGAGTGCGATGCTTGCCAGAGAAAAGGAAAAATCAGCAGGCGACATGAGACGACACAAAACTTCATACTTGAAGTAGAGTTATTCGATTGTTGGGGTATTGATTTCATGGGTCCTTTTCCATCATCTTATGGAAATAACTACATACTTGTTGTTGTGGATTATGTCTCTAATGGGTAGAAGCAATTGCGAGTCCTAAGAACAATGCTGGAGTGGTTGTTAAGCTGTTTAAAACCATCATCTTCCCTCGTTTTGGAGTGCCTCAAGTTGTTATTAGTGATGGGGGAACACACTTCGTCAACAAGGTTTTCGATAGATTGCTTGCTAAGTATGGAGTTCATCATCGTGTGGCCAGCCCTTACCATCCTCAGACAAGTGGGCAAGTGGAAGTTTCCAATAGACAGATCAAGGAAATCCTATAGAAGACAGTAAATTCTACAAGGAAGGATTGGTTTACTAAGCTGGATGATGCACTTTGGGCCTACATAACCGCTTTCAAAATGCCATTAGGGACTACTCCGTTTCATCTGCTTTATGGGAAAGCATTTCATCTTCTAGTGGAGGTTGAACGCAAAGCAGTTTGGGCAGTAAAGAAGTACAACTTTGATATTAAACCGGCTGTGGAAAGGCGTAAGATACAGCTTAATGAGTTGGACGAAATCAGATTTCATGCCTATGAAAACTCTAAGTTGTACAAGGAGAGGACAAATGCATACCACGATAAGCAAATCATCTCTAAGACATTCGAGTCACACGATCAGGTACTCCTTTACAACACTTGTTTGTCTTTCTTTCTAGGAAAGCTTCGTTCTTGTTGGTCCGGACCTTTCACTATCAAAGAGGTCCGACCACACGGTGCTATAATTCTCCTTACTCTAGATGGCAGCAGAGACTTCGTAGTCAATGGACAATGAATCAAACATTATTGGGTGAATACTGAGATTCCGGAAGGACACATAGTGTCTTAACCAATTGCCCCCAACGCCTAGACCTCTGACAGAGTCAAATTAATGACTGTAAACAAGCGCTTAGTGGGAGGCAACCCACTTGTAAGTGTACATACTTTGAACTTTACTTCATTCGGTTAAAAAAACAAAACCCCGACTCAATAGCGGATTGGTCTCGTCGATCGACGCTATAGCGGATTCTGCGAGGTTAGTATAAAAACCCGACTCTTTCATCTTCTTCCTCAAAAACTTAAAAAATCACATAACTCTCTCAAAAATCTCCATCTCTCTTGATTTTCACCAAATCAACTGATTTTTGGGTCTAGATTCGTTAGTTTTTCATCTTCTATCCGTTTTTGATACTCACATTCTTGATCTTCAAGGTATGAACTTCAAAACCCCTATTTAAGATCTGTTTTTAGGGTTTGGAATTGAGAAGCAAATTGATGTAATTGAGTGTTTAGAATGGTTTAGGATGATGTTTTATCTGATAATATTGAGTTGAGAAGCGATTGTGATTGAATTGAGACAAATTTTAGTTGGATTCAATTTTTCCGTCGACGTGCGATTTTCTCAGCACGTCGTCGATCGACGCAACGGACATACACTCCAGTTTGCTAGAATTCGATTTTGTGTTTGTTTGTGTGGTTTTATTGTAGATGAATCCGAGCAAGAGAACACGTCCTAATGATGCTTCGAGTTCTAATCCCACTCCACCACAAATCGCACATCCTTGGCCACGGCTTGAGAGGATCAAATTCCCAATTAGCCGTCACTATGGTAATCCCAAGACTGTGTTTGCTGATCCGACGATAGTAAACATGCCTATTAGTGAGACATGGGATGAGTATGATTCCTTGCTCTACAATGATGGGTTGGAGTGAATTTGAAGCCTACAAGGGTTGCTGATGAGAAGACAATGAAAGACTTAGGGATCAAAGATGATGTGCTGCATTTTTTGGCACGAGCAGGACTTGGGAACATTGCCACCAAGCAACATAAGCTGTATCCAGAGTTGGTGAAACAGTTCTTTGCCTCGGTTCAAGTTTACTATGAGGAGGGTGTTGAGACTGCTCAGAAGGGTACATTGACTTTCATGGCTAAAGGCGTTCGATACAGGGTTTCGTTCACTGATCTTTGCACGATGTATGGTTTCCTCTCTCATCGTACTGCTACATCTCTCCATACCACATTTGCTGAGATGAGGAATTTCTAGAACCTCTTTGCACATGGTCACTACGATACTTCCGGCACTCCACACACTGACATCAAGCACCCAACAGTTCGATATCTGGCTTTTCTTCTTGACAACACCATCCTCTACAAGAACGAGCCCGGGAAGATGCGCATAGAAGAGCTTGTCTTGATGTTTAGTTGTCTCAGGGAGGATACCTTGTTTCCAACTGGAACGCCTCTTTTGGATGTTGATGCTAACTTAGGAGCTGTTTTTGCACATTAGTTGATGTTCGTGAAATACACTCCTTTCACTCTGAGCAGCTCCAAGTTCTTCACAGCTGGTAGTCTTTTTACTCATATCTTTGAGTTCTGCAGGATTGACACTTCCAACATCACTGTGAGAGGAGATTGGACCATGGATTTTGCTTTCCTCAAGTAAGCTACTTGGGTTGAGGCTAGTCCTTACTTAGTTTTCCGCGATGCTTCAGGACCACATATGGTTCTTTGGCCAGTTCGCGAGCTTGTTACCATCTGATATGGTACACATGCACTAGCCTTTCAGGTTGATCCCGCTTTTCTTAGAGTAGTTGAGAGGCGTTCCACTTCTCGCAAGAGGGCGAGCGTTCCTTCGGGTGCTTCTACAGGGGCTAGTACTTCACGCGCAACAGGAAGTCAGCCTACACCTGAGCCACTTTGATTCATCGACATTCCTCAGTGACCCATGTCTCATGATGACTTCTAAGAGTTTGTCGTTAGTGGCTTTGAGAGGATTTGGTCGGCCATAGCGAGGCTCGCTAACTGTAGTTATGTTCGTCCACTTTCATCACCACCTGCACGTCCCGTTTCACCACAGGAGGACGCTGATGCTAATGATGAAGTCTAATCTTCATCGCTTAAAACCAATTTCGTTGTTTTTTTCTTTAGACTTTTCGTTTTTCTTTCCTTGAGTCATTTTTTTGCTTTTGTTTGAGTCAGTTTGTCTTTTGATTCCTTAAAGATTGTGAACTTGTTAGATAATACTATGTTGGTGCTTTTAATCGTTTGTCTTTTGAGTTATTCGCAGTTACTACGTTTTGGATAACATGACATAGAGGAACTCGAAATCAGAATGCATACGGTCTGTTTTTTAGACAGTGCGTCGATCGACGAACGGTTTTGCAACGATCAACGCAGTTTGTTAGCGTTGATCGACGTAATGATCTTGCAACGATCGACGGGTACATCCCAACAGGTCTGACTCTTTTTCATAATTCTCTAACTTTTTATTTATCTTTCCTTTCACCAACTTTAGGCTTGATTAACACTGGACATTGTTTTCTATTTTGGAGTAAAAAAAAACTTGTTTTATTGAGTCAAAATGTAGGGAACGACAATCTTTCCTATGAACAAACACTCAGTTTTTGCGATTTTTAGTTGTTGCGATGAAGCCTTTGGATGGAGCGAATTCGAAACCAGATGATAGTACAGGTTTCCCTCTTATCGCGGTTTGCAAAACAAAATAAATCAAACTCTAGACTACCACACTTGATCTCCATCTCGCTATATTCTCTCTGATGATGTCACGACAGTAATCGATCCAACATTCAAGACTCCTTATTCATTTTACCACTTTTTGTTGATCCTGAATGGCCAGCTCATTCTTAGGTTGTACCCAACCCCTAGCCTTAACCTTTTGTTCAAGCCTCATGTAGTCTTTTTTCCCTTTTGTTTTTTATGCAGGCATGTGTATAAACACCGGAGAGAAAAAGGTTCGACGCAGTTTTTCATTCATAAAATTGCACAGGACGAGGATTTGGTTGAAAAACTTTACAATGAGCGACAATGCTAGGCATTCCTTGGGATTTCATGCATAATAATGGTAATTTTCGAGACTAAAACTTATGTAGATTATTCCCCCCTTATTCAGTCAAAAAAAAAAAAACATTTCGAAAATTTTCATAAGGAAAAGGGAATGATCATTTTCAATAAGTCTCTAGCTTCTAGAACAATCCCAAGGAATGGATTGTATGGATGTGAGTAGTGGAACTTGTGATTTTTATGTTTTATGATGCTGTTTGGTTCCTGATTACGACTTAGAGGAGAGAGTGCAATGTGAATGAGAAACTGTTGGCATCAATTGGACCAGTCTCTCTCTTGTGTTTATGCATAATGTCTGCATCCACCAAATAAAATTTGGTAACCCTAAACACCTTTAACTCCATTAAACACCAAAAGCCTTTTTACATTATACCTAGCCTTTTACTTGGTTGATATCAATAGAGAGAATTCCATCATCACTTTGATCAAGTGTGTGAAAGTTAAGAGAATGTGAAGTTCATAGGTTTGCAGACTAAGATTTGAGGCCCAACCTATGATGGTTGAGATTTGTGACAGCCAAAAGTACTTTGTTTATATGCAGCGAAAGAGTCAAAGAAGCGAAAGCAATGTTCCAAATGATAAGTGAGTTCCCGTGATTTTCAAACCTCGACTTCATTCTTAGTCTCTAGTTTGCTTGAGGGCAAGCAAAAGCTAATTCTGGGGGAGTTGATATATCATGGTTTTTACCATCTTTTGGCCATGATTTAACTCGGTTTTATCGAGTCTTTTTGGTATTTTTCTAGTGTTTTAGAGTCTTTGCAGGTTTGTGTACGTGTTGAGCTTAATTGGTGATTATGGAACATTTTGGAGCATTGTGAAAAGAGGAGCTGAAGTCGCGATGACGGATTTTCAGTTGCCGTCAGATTGGCGCATTGATCGATGAAACGTATTGTGCATCGATCGACGAAAGATGTTGTAACGCGAAGAAAGAAGGAATTTCCAATTCTGAAGATTTCCTTTTCGCCCCAGAAGTTCTAGAAGTTAACAAATCAATCCCAACACGAATCTTAACTTATAAATACTCAGTTTTCTTTTAGTTTTCATTACCTTAGATTTGATTCAAGAGTTAGAGCTTCAGAGAGATTTTAAGAGTTAGGGAGACAAGTTTTCAGACCATTCAAATTTCTTCAAACCCTTCTGTATCTCTTTCTCTATCTTTATTTAATGCATTATTATTCAGTCATCATGTTTTCTGCATCCATGTCTGAGTAATTTACTTGTTAGGTTTAGGATTTTTCAATGGAATTAAGATGAATTGTTAGAATTGAATTCATGTTAGGATTATCTTATGGTTCTTCATCTAGACTGCATTAATTCTTGTTTAGGACTGATCACCCTGAATTAGACATCCTAGGTTGATTAATTAGAAGCGGAAGCATCAATTGATAACCTAACTAGAATCTTAGATTTTGGTTCTCAAAGGAATTTGGTTTAGGGATTTTGTGAACAATTGAAACCTGAACTTTAATGTTTGCATAAATTGATTGATTTTACAAAGGAATTTGGATTTCTAGGGTTTTTGCATAGATAATTAATTCAACGGAAGTCGTCTAATTTTATATTAGAGTTTCAAGTTCGAGAACGAATCTTCATTAAAATCCTGACAATTTCATAATTCTACAATTTATCTATTCCTGCAAATTTCCCAAAAACCTAGCTTTTTGTCATATTGAATTTAAACCACAGTAAATTTAAATCTGCTTTCATTAGTTTTTGTCATTCATACATTCATATTTTGCTTAGATTGATTCGAAGTTAGAAATCCATTGTGTGATAGAGATTTCCTGTGTTCGATCCCACTGCATACGATCTTTTAATTTGAGAGAGTAAGCTCAGGGTAAATTTGAGCATATCACCGAGCGTCAATTCGAGTGAGTTGTTGTGCAGTTTACCCATTCCAAAGGGGAAGTGTGGCATGTTTTCCTTGGATGTTTGTGGCAGGATTTCCGGTTTCTCGGACTCTTGATGTTATCTGAGTGACTACGGATCGTCGGTCAGTGTCAGCACATTTTCTGACCATTAAGAAACCGAGGGAGCAGCGGTGCTGGTTATGAAATATGTGAATGAGTTAGTGAGGTTGCTTGGAGTGCCAACAAGTTTTGTGTTTGACAGAGATCCGAGGTTCACTTATGGGTTGTTGAGGGCTTTCAGGTTAGTATTGGTATGGCTCCTGTTTAAGGCGTTGTTTGGGAGGCCATGTTGTACACCCTATGCTAGACCCAATTGGGGGGAGAGGAGCATCTATGGTGTAGCTTTGTTCAGGAAATGACGGAGAGGAGCCGTGTTTTGAAGCTGAACCAGAAAGAGACTCTTTATCGGCAAAAGAGTTATGCCGATAAGAGGATAAATGAGTTGGAGTTTATGGTGGGAGATAGAACGTATCTCAGGGTGGAGATGTTGCAGGGTGCTAACAGATCCATGGCAGAGAATAAGCTTAGTCGGTGGTTTATGGGTTTGTTCCGGGTGGTGGAGCCAGTGGGACTAATGGCTTATCGTTTGGAGCTACCTCAGATTATGTAGAACTTTCTTGAGTGTTTCATGTGTCGAAACTCAGAAAGTGTCTACATGAGTCTTGGGAGGTAGTGGTGAGGATTCTTGCAGATCTTCAGCCAACTGACTGTTGAGTTGGGGTCGGTGAGGATCCTTGAGAGAGTGTCAAGGTCCTGCGCCGGAAGAGGGTGTCGTGGTTGAGAGTCTTATAGGACTGTGATGGTGTCCATGAGGAGACTCAGGAACCGGAGGTTAAGATGAGACAAAGTTCAAAAGAGGTTTGGGAAGCAAGCCGTGAGGTGAACTTGGTTTCATGGGTTCCAATGTCTAGTTTGGTTGTGATCACCAAGTGTGGTGATGTGCTTGGAAATATGTATTTTCGTTTAAGTTGAAACGATTATGACATTCTTCTGGATTTATAAGATGCGTATTTCTTATGTTGTGGTGGCTGTGGTAGCCATGAGTTCGGATGTTATGGATGTGTAGCCATGAGGTTCTTGCGTTTTGGCTTTGGTCATGAGTGTGTGGTTAGAGGACCTTGAATTGAAAGTTTTATAGTGAGTAGAACTTGCTAGTTTCGGAGGAACTCTAACGAGTTATGTGTGTGTTTATGTGTTAGGGAATGTCGAAATAGAAGTTTTATAGTGGGTAGAACTGTCTAGTTCTGGCGAGACTCTACAGGGACACCCGGTGTGATGGGTGGTCCAAATGATCTGTGATGATCATGTTTGTGACGGTATTCCGGGTTGGGAGTATCATGTTGAGACCTTGGGAGGTAGTTCCGGTCAGAGGTGCATTATAGATGTCTAGAATTGATTTCGTTCGGGGATATTGTTCCTCGCATTTCTCAGAGAGAGAATGTGGTTCTTTCTTGGAGATTTTGGATCTCTGGCAGATCTTTGAGAGTTGTGTCTCTCTAGGGAATTGTGGGTTCCCTGCATACCGATCGTTTGCCACGACTGCGCGGACTGGGAAAGTGAGGGTATGGAGATAGTTTTTGGAGATTGTGATCTCTGGCAGATCTTTGAGAGTTGTGTCTCTCCAGGGGATAGTGGGTTCCCTGCATACCGAGAGCTTGACGGACTGTGTGTCTTGAAGGTTTGAGGGGAATGGAGATAGTTGGTATCAAACACCGTCAGGACTGCGCGGACTGAGGTGTGTTGATACGAGGCACCGAGAGCTTGAGGGGTGACGATCCCCAGAGCTAGATGATGTGGTTATGAGTTAGGAGCGATCAATGTCTGAGACGGGTCTATATGCATAGGACTGGATGTGAGCCTCAAGTGGGTCTGGGAGATGTAGTCTCCGGAGTTACTAACAGGTTGGCTAGGTGATTAGCCATGATGGCTGTGTTTTGGGGATTCGAGGATGAATCTAGGTTTAGTGGGGCAGAATTATAACGCCCGTGAACCAAAAATTTAGAAAAGGAAATTGAATTGAACCGAATGGTTTAATTTTAATTATTCGGTTTGGCTGGTTTGGGTTAAGAGAACCCTAGGGCTCGTTTATAAGAGGGAGCAGACTCCTTTTTGTGCAAAAAAGCGTGATGGAGGCTGAAAATTTTGAGAGAGAATAGAAGAGGTTCGTTTAGGGTGTTTTTAGAAAAGAAGGAGATGAAGACAGTTCTGACACGCTTTAGAAGAGTAGAGCAACGGGCAGTCTAATCGAGTCGGATTGGAGTGAAACTTTTAGGGTAAGTTCTCCACTATCATATCGAGCTTCAGGAGAAATCGGTTTGTCATTTGGATTAGTATTCTGAGAGTTATTGATGTTTCCCCAAGAGAGGTTTGTGTAGAATTGGATTTGCAATCAGTCCACTTCGTAGGTGTTTTTCCGTCGAACCAGAAGGAATTAGGAGAGTATCTGCATATCGTAGGAAAGGTCTCTGTCTCACGATTCCAGATCAGGTTTCTAATCATAATACTGAGGTAATCTCCATTCTCAGTGTGCTGTCGAAGTCGGCGTGTTGCTTATGTTTTTTAGAAAACCCTAATCCAAATTAGGAGAAACTCCAATTGGTTTGGTTTAGTTAACCGCTTTGGTTTACTTAACCGGTTTGGTTTGATTTGATTTGGTTTGGTATAGTTAACCTGTTTGGTTTGGTTTGGATTGGTTTAGTTAACCAGATTGGTTTAATTAACCGAATTGGTTTGGTTGTTTGGTTTAACCGACTATTTCTGTTTTGGTTAACTGACTGGTTTGGTTTGCCTTGTTCATCAGGCAAAGAAGGAGAGCCGCCAGAGGTTGAGGTCTGAGGCAACTAATAGGCTAACGTGAGTGCGTGACCATGGTCCCAAATGGATAGAACATTAGAATCCATGGTGTTAGGTTGATTAGTGGTTGGATTTATGATGATTTTCGTGTTTGTATGCTTGGTGCGTGTGATTGTTGACGTTTTGTTGCAGGTATGTGTGATTGAGCAGGCTCGGGATCGGATCAGAGAGGAGATGGCCTGATTCTGAGAAACATGCAACTGGTGTCGACCGACACCCAGAGGTAGTGTCGACTGACACCAGTGTTATACGGAGATGTGTCGTCCGACACGGAGAGGTAATGTCAACCGATACTAGTGCCGGGTCTGTGGGGTGTCGACTGACACCAGTTGGGAGTGTCGACCGACACCAGTCCAGAGTGTTGACCGACACCTAGTGGTAGTGTCAACCGATACTCGTGACAGATTATGTTGTTTTGCTTGTTTGTGTGATGTGTGTTTGCCTGGTGTTCTATTTGCCTTGGTAATTGGCCGAGTGGATGGGATGACCGCCTAACTGAGTATTTGTGATAATACTCACGCATCTCTTTTTGCCATGTGATGCACGTAAAGGCAAAGTGTGACAGTGGGATCATGGCTACGAAGAGGAGGATGATCTGGGTCTTGGTTGTTTGATTTGCTTTTATTGCTTAGAACTGCCATAAGTTGTTGGATAGTTCTGGAATCGTTTGAGTTGAATAATGTGGAATTGGATTAATTGTTTCAATGGAATGTTTGACTTTTTGGTTTATGTGTTTATTCGTTGGTTAATTGTTTGAGTTTGATTGGACATTGAGGATTAGCATTTATGAGAATGTTAATTCGAGTTCAATGTAATTGTTTTTTTTTAAAAACTAGTCAGATCGTTTCAATTGCCACTGTAACTACTGTGGTAGAGGCTTTGCGTGTGCGTCATCTAATGGTTATAATGCCCCGACCGCCCTGCTGTGGGCCTACGCCCACTTTCGGCTCGCAAGCCGAAACTTCTCGGTCCGCAGGCTCGAGACTACTCTGGCGGTCGGTGCGTTACTCCGGGAGGCTCGAAATGCATGTTTACTGACCCTGCAATCACCACGCGATCTTTCCTCGAGTTTTGGCCTCACTCGCACGGTACTGTAAATGACTTCCCAGTAGGTCACCCATCCTTCGATTGCTCCAACTCAAACACGCTTAACTCTGGAGTTCTCTCAAGACAAGTGACCGAAAAGATAAGTGCACTTTGTTGACATAGGTAGCCAAATCAATTTTTTTAAGCCTCTCCGCATGCACCACATATTCTCAGACAATGCACCAATCAAATCTAGAATCTGGAGTATTACAATGGTACCACAAACTTGAATAAGCATGTTGAAAAATGCAAAGAATACCTAACATGCATGGCGGCTAAAGCAGAAACTCTGCATGTGCTAAACCAAGAAGGTAAATTCATTTTTTAACTACTTTACTTATTATTGTATATGTTGTCCTAAATTCAAGTAACTAACACAGATCAACTTGAAACTCTTAGGTACTACTGGTTCTATCAAATTGGGAAAGGTTTCTGAAGCTGTTTTCAGAGAGGCTACAAATGAGTTGATTGTTTTGGTTGAGCTGCCATTTGCCTTCATAGAGAGTTTGGCTTCGAAGTACTTCTGCTAGAAAACCAAGCTATACCAGCCTCATTGTCGGAAAACAGCTACAACAGACATAGTGAAGATGTATGTGGAGAAGAAGATGTCTATCATGAAGCTTCTTCATCAAAACAAGCAGATGTTGTCTTTAACCACAGACATTTGGGTTGCCCCATCTACTTCAGCTAGTTATATGGTAATAACTGCTCATTTCATAGACAGTGCATGGAAGTTGCATAAGCTCATTATTGGATTCAAGAATGTTACTGATTACAAAGGTGAGACGATTTGTGATGTTCTCATTGAATGTTTAGCTGAGTGGGGCATTAAGAAGATCTTCACCATCACGGTGGATAATGCAACGGCAAACAGTAGTGCCATGAAGCTATTTAAGGAGAAGTTTGTGTTGGTGGCCGATGATTCACTAGTATTGAAAGGTGAGTATCTGCATCTGAGGTGTGCAACACATATTATCAATCTGATTGTCATAGATGGTTTACATGATGTTGAGAGGAGTGTCATTGCAGTTAGGAATGGTGTGCACTATGTTAGGTCTTCTGGAAATAGACATAAGTCATTTGAACTTCGTGTTGACACCGGTAAGATTACTAGGGGAAGTTTGCCTTTAGACTGTAAAACTAGGTGGAATTCAACATATCTTATGTTGAATAAAGTTGTGAAATTCATGGTTGCATTTGAGAAGATGGAGGCAGAAGACAAATTGTACAATGATTATTTTGCAGAGGTATTTGGAGGAAAGAAGAGGATCGGACCACCTAGGAGAGCAGATTGGGATGACATAGAAATGTTAGAAAAGTTTCTCAGTATCTTTTACAATTCAACTTTGAAACTATCTGTTTCTACTAGTGTTAAATCCTACAGATGTTACAATGAAATTGTAAACATCCAAATGAGCCTCTATCCTTTGAGCCAAAGTAGTGATCCGAAATCAAAGAGCAAAACTGATGATATGATTGCGAAGTTTTATAAGTACTGTAATCCGTTTGGATAAATGAATAAGCCTCTCATTGTTGCAATTGTGTTTGATCCTATGAATAAGATGAAGTTTGCAGAGATAGTGTTTAAGACATTTTATGGTAAAGATACTGTAGAAACTACACACCTTAAAAAGAGTATAAATGATATCTTGACGAATTTGTTTGAGGTGTATAGTCGCTTTCTGAGTCAAGCAGGTGGTGGCAGTGGTTCTTCTTCTCAAACCCAAGTTGGTGGCACTGGTTCTTCGCAGAGTCAGTCTCAGTTTCAAGATCAAGTTTCAGGAGATATGAACTTGGATATTAGTGTTGGTGGTTTCTCCGTAGCATCGAGGCCCTCAATTGAGAATATTTACAATGATGTGATTGGTCAAGCAGTAGTTCAAGAAGCCATGAGTGAACTTGAGCTGTACTTGAAAGAACTAGTGGTGAATCCCAATCTGATTCGTGGGTCTGAGTTTGATGTGTTATCTTGGTGGAAGGTTAACGCTTGCAAATATCCAGTTATGGCTGCAATAGCCAAGGATATACTTGCAATGCACGTAAGTTCAGTCGCATCGGAGTCTGCATTTAGCACAAGTGGTCGCATCTTTCCACTCAAATCCCAAATCAATTTGGGGCAAAATATATTGGGGAAAACCGTTTTTTACCATAATTATTAACGCGTGTAATTTAAAATTAAATGGAGATTATTAACTTTCGTTAATCTAGTTAACACCGTTATTGTCGATGTAGTAAAACCAAAACATTTTAAAAGTTCGAATATATAAATAACAATGTTAAATAGTATGTATATTAATCGGGAAGCAAAAAAAGTTTGGGTATTTTTTAAGCAAATTAAATTAAGTTGGAGGAATTTTTCAGGAATTTTCCCCTAAATATAGTGTAAAAAGTGATTTGGTGTAAATTATAGTGTTAGGTTGGAGATGTTCTTAAACCACTTTCTCCCAACATTGCAACTTGTTTGTCAAAAGAATACATTCTTAATTTTAAAAATATAGTTATTTTCATTACACACCCCAAACTACAACTTCTAACGCACTTCAGATATATAAATAATTAGCACATATTACACAATATACTTAAAAGAACTCTTTGGAGAAAAATATTGAGAAGGTTGTGACTTGTGAGTGATGATAATCGATAGGAGATGGGGCAAAATATGATAGCGACAAGGAACGTGAGTCACATGGGAACACCGATCATACTATACAGCAAACAAAAGTCCCCACACCAACATGAATTGGTGTCATATGTATGAATGTGAAGGTCCAAAATCATCAAAAAGAAAGTATCGTGACATTGTGGACCTCGATTGGTGGCAAACTCGTAATTTATTTCCTTTCTATTTATATATTCTTTGACAGCCTTGAGTTAATTTTCCGAAATTGGCTATGAAATTATTGGTCTCTATTTTTTGCCCCACCACAACAATCCAACCACTTTAATTCCTTTTTAGTACAACAACGGCTACTTCACTTTAACATTGTCTAGCCTTTTTCTATTTCAAGTCAAATTCTCAATGCCTTATGATTTATGACCCCTTAAGAATCAACATTGACAATTTATATATCAAAAAGAATCATTAACGATTTTATTTTTTATATAAAAAATACATTAACGATTTTATTATCATACATAATATAGTTTGTTAATCTCAGGCAAGTCATTCGTACGATATTTAAGAAGAAGAAGGGTTATAATTTCATACAAGTTGGGGAGTTGGGAGGCCCGGCCCAAAGGGTAGGTAGGGTAGGCAATGACCCAGGGCCACCAAATTTTTTTGTTAATTTATGTGTCACATTTGTTTGTTAAAATGTTATGTAAGCTAATTTATGGAGCCACATTTTAAAAAAAAAGTTATCTAAACCACACAAAAAAAATATTTTGGGTCACAAATAAAAGATGTTTGTCACTATTAATATAAAATATATATGGTTTTATAATAAGATTATACTTTTATAAGTTAATATTTAAAAAAAAAAAAAAAAAAATTATTTTATTTTTTTTATGCCTAGGGCCACATATTTCGTTGGACCGGCCCTGAGTTGGGGAACACTACAGAGTAGGAGTATAATTTTATTTTAACAAGAAAAATCAATAGTTTTAATAGATTATAAACAAAATTTAAATTTCTTTGGGTGCAAGTGTCCACCCCTTCCTTCAAATGGCTCCGCCACAGGAAGCAACTACGGTAGCTCTAATATTCATACGTTTGAAAATTATGGATTTTTATTAGATTGATTATCTTTAACACACCCCAATACGGTTGAAACTACAATATTGTTTGATTGTGAACATAACAGCGTATTGGATGTCATGTCTGACAAAAAAGAGCATAGTCAGTTATGACAAAAAGAGAATTTTACTTCCAAAAAGATATTTGGGACTTTTAGGAAATTAACGCATTTTAATAAATTTATTAGGGTAATAGCTATGTAATAAAAAAAAAAAAGAGAATAGCAAATCAGTGATGTGGTTTTAGGTGTTTTGTCTCTTTTATCCTCTATATATTTGTGTTCTATACTACATAAACAAAATTATTTATATATTACATAAACAAAATTATTTCTATGTAGTAATTTTACATAGATGAATTTGTAAGTGATGTTAAAAAACTTTGAAGTTTTTTAACATTCAAAACTAAACCCTAAACCCCAAACCCAAACCCTACCCCCTAAAACTATACCCTAATTTTGGAATAGTTAACCCAAACCCAAAAATTTAACATTCAAAACTAAACCCTAAACCCCAAACCCAAACCCTACCCCTTAAAACTATACCCTAATTTTGGAATAGTTAACCCAAACCCAAAAATTTAACTTTCAAAACTAAACCCTAAACCCCAAACCCAAACCCTACCCCCCTAAAATTATACCCTAATTTTGGAATAGTTAACCCAAACCCAAAAATTTAACATTCAAAACTAAACCCTAAACCCCAAACCCAAACCCTACCCCCTAAAATTATACCCTAATTTTGGAATAGTTAACTCAAACCCAAAAATTTAACTTTCAAAACTAAACCCTAAACCCCAACCCCAAACCCTACCCCCCTAAAACTATACCCTAATTTTGGAATAGTTAACCCAAACCCAAAAATTTAACATTCAAAACTAAACCCTAAACCCCAAACCCAAACCCTACCCCCTAAAACTATACCCTAATTTTGGAATAGTTAACCCAAACCCAAAAATTTAACATTCAAAACTAAACCCTAAACCCCAAACCCAAACCCTACCCCCTAAAACTATACCCTAATTTTGGAATAGTTAACCCAAACCCAAAAATTTAACATTCAAAACTAAACCCTAAACCCAAACCCAAACCCTACCCCCTAAAACTATACCCTAATTTTGGAATAGTTAACCCAAACCCAAAAATTTAACATTCAAAACTAAACCCTAAACCCCAAACCCAAACCCTACCCCCTAAAACTATACCCTAATTTTGGAATAGTTAACCCAAACCCAAAAATTTAACATTCAAAACTAAACCCTAAACCCCATACCCAAACCCTACCCCCTAAAACTATACCCTAATTTTGGAATAATTAACCCAAAGACAAAAAGCTGACTTCTCATAAAGGACAAAAATGTCCAAGATATAGAATATACACGAACTCTCGACGAACACAGTAAAATGTGTTATTAGGTGAATTATAGAATTTTTTTGTGTTATCTACTCCAATATCCCTTAGGATAATAGCTATGTAATAAAATTAATAAAGAGAGTAGCACATGGCATGTGTGCTTTGACTCTTTTATCCTCTAACTAACTATGTTCTATACTATGTAAACAAATTAATTTTACATAGATGAATTTGCAAGTAATTTTAAATGAATTTTACTTTTGTAAACACAGAATATTGACCGAAAGCACAAGATATGGGAAGTAAAATGTTTTGATAGAGCTTTGATTGTGTCCTAGATGCTAAATATTAAGCAAAATAAGGTTTTTCTTTTGACATTTGTATAAGCTGAGCTTTGTTTGTGACAAGGATAAGAATCTTATTCATAAAACAACTGATGATAACATAAAATTTATGTCTATTGCTACTACATGAATCTTATATCTCTGGTTTGTTTCCTCTCGGAGAATACTTGTTTTAAGATTTTGTATGTTGTGTTTCCCCTTTAATAGTTGTTTTCTTGTTCTCTTTCCAAATCTTTCAAGTAACATAAGAAAGGTATGGGAACCCGAAAAGGTAGAATCCACCTGAAAAGTTCTCTCCACTGCCTCCGCCACCACCACCACCACCATCATCTCGAGGTGGGAATCCCTTTCCACCGTCATCAAGCTTAATTGAACTATCCTTTCCTAATGTTCAAGTAAAGGCTAAACTTTAGTTATGAATATACCAACTAGAATTAGAAAAGCCAATAGGCACAATCATGACTCATGACCAGTAGGTTACTATAGTTCTGAAAACTTTAGTTTGGTTTCCCAACAAGAATAAGAACCATAGCAAGCCCCAATATGAGTTCTAAATAACAGTTTGATATCAACTACTAGCTAGATTCATAACAGATTATAACCTTTTCTTGTTTGCTAGAAACATAAGACAATTTCTCAAGGTGCATACATGCAACAAAAGAGTAAGGATGCAAAAATTTACTTGTACTAAGAGCTCGTGTGATTGTCGGTGTTTTCCGCGTAAGAGTATGTGTTTGCTCTTAACTGCATTTTGCATTCTGCAGAATACATAAACATGTAGCTTTTCAGAGACAGCTACGACGAGAATATTCGTAAATAAACTATAGACCATGAATTCCAAAGGGATCTTCTTGATCAAATAAGCAAAATAGTAAAAATATTGTATCATGTCATGCCTAAGGGTTAAGCAAACCAACATTACACACAAAGATTCGGATGAACTCAAGCAAATCAATGCTTTGATAGAGCTTTGATTATGTAACTATGTCAAATAATATAGAAACAGGTTTGAGCTTCACCTTTACGGACCCAATTTCCTCACAACAAAGACTACACCTTTACCTGCAAATGATATGTACATTATGGTTGTCTGTCTACCAAAAATAGTGCTACATTCATGTTTTTCTTATAACCAATGCATATAATATATCTAGACCAACACATACTACTATATACAATATTATATCAGACCAATAAACATATTTAGACATGAGTCTCTTAGTTTACTAATTTATATAGTATTGCATAACCACGAAGAACAAAAGAAACCCAAGGTAACAAAGAGAAACTGGTAAACAAAGACAAGACGTAACCCATGATCACTAATTAAACCCAAAATTAACTATAAATAAAAACTGCTCATCAAAAGAGATGGAGAAACAGAGACAAAACCAATGAAGCAAATGTAAAAGAAGACCACGAGCAAACCTTTCCTTCAACAAGAACTGCGGTGAGCCCAGATTCCATCCTCATCGTCGCCATAGACAAATCCGTTACTACCTTCCAAACCAGATCAAAAACCACATAAGAATCAATCAACTCAAGAAAATAAAGTAGATTTTCCGAATAATTAAAACAAACCCACAATTGCATCTAAAGTAATTCTTGGTGATTATAGAGTAGGCATGACCAAAATCTAACCGTAACCGTATTTCGGACCGTAACCGTATCGTTTTAAACCGTAACCAAACCGTAACCGTATTAAACGGTTGAAAAATCGTAACCGTAACCGTGAAAGTTGATTAGTTATGGTTAAACCGTAATCGTTAACCGTAACCGTTATTTAACTGTAACCATATTAAAACCGTCGGTTAACCGTAAGGTTAAAATTTTAACCGTAACCATTTTAAAATAAAAATAAATTATGTATAATTAATTATATATGATAAATATGACATAGTAAAATTATGTATAATTAATATTTATCGAATCTAATTTTATAATATTTAATTCGAAAAAATTAAATCAATAATAACTCAATATTAAAACTGAATGTGCTAAATTGATTATTTTCTAAATAATATAAATAATATTAAAACACATCAAATTTACAATAAAAATAAATAAGATTAGAAAAACTATTAATTGTAACAAAAAAAAATTGTGGTAATAAAGTTATGCCTATAAACATGGCATTTAACTAATTTGATGAGAATATTGTGAATTATGTTATATTTTAGTTAAAAGCAAATATTTACTTAAGTTTGAAATAAAATATGATCGTTTTCGTCACACAATATAAATGATTTTGACTAATTGACTTTGTTAAAATAAATTAGTTACCGTTTGTTTTAAAAATTTAGTACCATTTCCCACGATTGTACGACCATGACTTTTGAAAATATATTAAAATATACTTTCCATAATATTATTGTTTAAATATTTCTTTTTAAAATGTTACATAGTTATATAATTATAACCTAAATATTAACCGTATCTAACCGTAACCGTGCCGTATATAACCATAACCGTTTCAACCGTAACCGTTTTAACCGTATATTAAATGGTTAAGGTTAAGGTTAAAAGAAATTGATAACCGTAAGCGGTGGTTAATAAACCATAACCGCAATAACTGTAACCGTGGTCATGCCTATTATAGAGACAAGACGAGATTAAAGTTTTTGGGATCCAATTCAAAATACCACCATTTCTTTTTTTTCTTCACCATCATATATTCGTCTTTGAGATCGCTCTTGCGCATCTTCATCTTTCATCGATCTGATCGGTTTTATGTTCTCATTTCACAGACGAAATGAGGGAAATCAAAACAAACAACTCGAAATTGTGGATAAATTAGTGTGGACAAAGTACTATGAACAAATTGATTATGATCATAAATTAGTTAGTGTAGATCTACTATATGAAAATCAAAACGAATAAAGAATATGGATCCACTTAATGAAAATTACGTAAACAAACACTAGGAATGATCATTGAGGGAAATACCAAGTCTTGAAACAAAACCAAACTTAATATATTACCACCACATGCGACCATCAATACGCGACCATTTATATGTGACCACCCATACGTGACCATCAATACATGACTATCTTAATAAGAAGTGTCATTCACAACTCACAAGGGTCCTTATGGTCATGCTTATGTAATTAGAATGAATCATGTTCAGCCGTGATGAACTGTATCCACACTTCTGTTACCTAGTGTGCATATTCATCATAAAAGCACACATATTACCACTTTATATAATCCACACCTGGCTATCCACTTTATTCACCCATACATATGCATCCATATAATTTCATCCATAGATGTCCATCCATATCATATCTGACCTTGTAAATCATATCATCAACACCATATATCATATATACGTAATCAGCCACACTTTTTCTTTTGCATATCGATATGAGAATCGAGATGGTATAATCAGACAACAAAGTCACGAGGATACATCAAGAGATTGATCGGAAGCTTTGCGGATAACGTTGTCTTGTTTATAAACTGTTGTTTCCTCTTTTTCGCATCTCCAACGAATGTCTTCAAATAGTTTCTCTAATATTTCATCTGGATCTCAAATTGATTCGTCGGTGGTATTAAAATCTACTAGTTCATAGATTTGACTTGACGAGTTGCTGGGAGTTGAAGATTTCAATGTTCTAGATTTTGGGGAAGAAATATATTTCAACAAAGTATCTTCGATTAAATTGTAATTTTGGAAAAAGTTTTCCTAGATTGAAGGATTTGAGGTCGGAAGATTGAAGGAGAGAAAATTTGATTGGGGAAGATGAAATCAATATGTATAATCTCAACCACACGACACTTATATATTTTTACTAAACGAATGGTCCAGATTTTTTTGGTCTTCAACTTGATGCTCTCATCTAACATTTATTATTTTTATTTGGATTGTTCAGCGTGGCATAATTGTCCAAAAATATATTATCTCCCTTCAAAATACCAAAAATGTATACCATGGCTAGTATACCATGGCTATAAAGTATGTATATTGAAAGAAAAGTTTGCAAAAATACCAATAGAGGTAAAAAACCCTGAAAAAAATCAAGACCCTATACAAAAAGCTAACATTCACGTTTAATAATATATATAAAAAATTTGTTTTTTAAAATATATAAAAAATTGATTATTTTATCAATTAAACTTTCATGTGTTTTTGCAAGAAAAACCTAACTAATATCTTTTTTTTTTTTTTTTTTTTCACGAACGCACTTAACCTTAATGATTACAAGAATACAGTTGCATCAGTGAACCAAAAAGGAACAGAAGTGCTAATATAAGAAAACACCGATTTGCGGAGACGAGCATTCCTCGCGCGAAGGTCTGCTTTTTCATTCTTTTCCCTAGGACAGAACTTAAGAGTAAAGTCCGGAAAAGAAAAACGTAACTCCTGGAACTCTTATAATTCTGTTCGGAAACAGGGCCAGCTATCCGGATCTTCAATCATGCTAATCAGCTCTTGTAAGTCAGTGTGAAACGCCGAACAATAACGGTTATGTTGACGAAGACTTGACATTGCCCAAATAAGACTTAACAATTCTGAATGGAGTGGTGTTAAAGCCCTCCGAAGACCTCTTGTTCCCAGTAAGTCCGAGGTCCCATCTTGAAGTTGTAGGATCCAGCCCACGCCACACGTTGTGTCATCTGCTTTCCATGATCCATCTATGAAACATCGAAAAACCGCCTGCGTGTCTTCCTCCGCCTCTCTGCGTGGGTCATCCCGATTCGGCCCCGTTGCACTCTCATTTGCCACAAACCATTCCTCAGCCTCTTTCCTGGCCAGTTCCACGATTGTATCTGGTGAGCGATCTACATTGTTAAAATATTTGTCATTGCGGGCCTTCCAAAGATACCAGATGATCCATGGGAAGCATCTAGCGGACTCCTCTATGTCTACACGATGTGGGATTCTGGATAACAAATAATCCATGTTACACCATAGGTTATCTGTAGGGAAAATGTCAGGAGGATTAGGTATATTTGACAAAACCCAAACTTGGCGGGCTGGTGCACATGTGAATAAGACATGATTAAACGTTTCATCACTGTCCCCACATGTAGGGCACTGTCTGTCCTGTTGTAGATGACGGTGAGCCAGCCTCTCATTTACTGCCACTGCCCCCGAAAGTGTTTGCCACAAGAAATGGCGAATTTTATTTGTTGTTTTCTGTTTCCAAACTTTCTCCTTCAGTGGATTCACAGACGAGAGTTGTTGGGCATAAACCAAGTCCGCATCCAACTGTTGCCGCGCCACCTCATATCCCGACCGCACTGTATACCTTCCAGAGTTGGTAAAGTGCCAACAAAAACCATTCGTTGCTCCCCTCAGGGATGGACGAATGGCAAGGATTAGTTGGATATCCTCTGGGTGGACAGAAACGCGAAGTCTGTCTATTTTCTAATTTCCGGACCGATGGTCTATGTAATCAGAAACCCGATCATGTCTATTGGGATGCGGGATCAGACTTCTGACTTGCCTTGGTTGGATATCAGGGATCCACTTATCTGTCCAGAACCAGGATTGCGCACCTGAACCTATAGTACGCCTCATCCCCTTTTCCAGCAAAGGTTGTGCACTCATCAGGCTACGCTAACCATAGGACGGCCGGTAATGTTTTCGAGCTTCAAATGGATGTGAGTACCGAAAGTATTTGCCTTTCAGGACCCTTGCCGCTAAGGAGTTTGGGTATCGGTGGAGTCGCCAGATCTGTTTAGCCAATAAGGCTTGATTGGACTCTTCGTAAGACTTAAAACCAATACCACCCGCCTTCTTCGGGAGACACATCCGTTTCCAAGCTATCCAATGCATCCCCTTCGAACTATCCCTAGTTTTCCACTAGAATGTAGAAATCGCACTTGCTAGCTTCCTCAGTACGTGCTTTGGAAGGAGAAAGATAGACATCACATATGTTGGGAGGGCTTGTGCCACAAATTTAATCATAATCTCCTTACCACCTTTGGATAGAAATTTGGCCGACCAGCCATTAATTCGTTGATTCAGGCGTTCCTGAACATAGGCAAAGACCTCTGCTTTGGAACCTTGTAATTACTCAGAGATTCTCAAATACATCCCCGAGTCGCCCTCTGTGGGGATCTGTAGTCTTGTCTGTAGTTCGGCTCGGCTCTCTGCCGGCACATCTTTTCCAAATGTGACTGATGTTTTATCAAAATTTATGCTCTGTCCTGACGCATTTCCATAAATTTCTAACACCTTAAGTATGTTATCACATTGCGCCACAGTTGCTTTACAGAAAAAAGACTATCATCTGCGAACAGAAGGTGGGAGAGCGGAGGGGATGTTGGGGCAATACGAATACCGCTAAGAATCCCGCTTAATTCAGCTGCCTACATATTAGCAATCAAGACCTCCGTGCACAGAATAAATAAATACGGTGAAAGCGGATCTCCCTATCGTAACCCGCGAGATGGAGATATGGATCCTTTTGGATCACCATTGAGTAGGATACTATAGGATACAGAATTGACACAAGTAATAATCCACCTAATCCATTTATCGGAAAAGCCCATCCGACGCATGAGCGCCTCCAGAAAACCCCATTCTACTCAATCATACGCTTTACTCATATCCATCTTAATAGCCATCCCTTCCCATTTGGCCGCCGGATTCGTCGCCAAGGCGTGGAAAACTTCTTGCGCGAGTAGAATATTATCTGTAATTTGCTGCCCCGCCACAAATGCGGATTGGGTATCAGACACAATAATGGGGAGAAATCGCCAAATTCTCTGGCACAGGACCTTCGAGATAATCTTGTAGCTCACATTGCACAGACTGATCGGGCGAAATTCCTTCATTAGTCGTGGACGTTCAGACTTTGGAATCAGGCAAATATTGACCTCATTGCTTACTGGGTCCAAAACTCCAGTTCGCAAAAAAGTGCGGACCATGTCTACCACTTGGGAGCCAATAATGTTCTAGAACTTTTGATAAAACATAGCCGTCATCCCATCCGGCCCGGGTGCTTTTTTTTGGTGTATTGAGAAAACTGCTGCTTTGACTTCTGAGTCGGTGACTTCTCTGGTGAGGATTTCATTCATCTCCACAGTGACACACTGTTTGATATGTGTCAGTGACACTTCCAGATCCGATATCGGAGATGAGGTAAACAGATCTGCAAAATAGGCCGTCGCTGTTTTTTCAATCTCCTCCTCATTTTCTGTCCATTCCCCGTCCTCTGTCATAATACCAGTAATCATGTTGTGTGCCCTCCGTTGCTTCGTAGATGCCTAGAAAAATTTCGTATTCTGATCACCTTCCTGGTGCCAGGTTACCCTACTTTTTTTATGCCAGTAAATTTCCTCATCATGAAGCGCTGTACATAACTGCTCTTTGATTTCCGCGAGCTCCTCGCTCGTTGTCGCATCATTGCTCTGGGCGTCCTCCAGACAATTCTTCAAGTTCTCAATCTCCTCTTCGGAAATTACCTGATCCTGCTTATGCCAACGCGATATCGTTTTTTCGACAGTTGGCTATCCGAGTTCCCAAAGTGGGTTCAACACCCCTCGGTTCACTACTCCATCCCGACCTTATGACGTCCTCAAAATTTGGCTTTGAGAGCCATCGCTTATCAAAGCGAAACTTTTTTGTCCCACCGATTCGTTTGTTATCAATGTGTGTCATGACGGGCCTTTGATCGGACCCCATAAACCAAAGATATTCCATTTTGGAATGGGAAAAAATCTCGTACCATTCTTCAATGCCCATAGAGCGGTCAAGTCAACACCGAATAACATTTGCACCTCGTCGTCCGAACCAGGAGAAACAGTTGCCAGTATATGGAAAATCCACCATTCCACAAGTTTGTCTCATTAAATTAAACTCGAGGAAGGAGTTATCCGGTCGTCTACGTCCTCCGGTTTTTTCATGATGCCCAGTAATCTCGTTAAAATCCCCAGTCATAAACCAGGGGCCAAACCGTGAAGTACTAATGCGGGTTAGATGTTCCCAAACAACACCTCGATTTGCAATAACAGGGTCTCCGTAAACAAACGACATAAAAACTTTATTACCAGAAAAGGTGGCCAACACATCGATAATATTTTTATTGGAATAAAGTACTTGAATTTGAAATTCAGGCTTAGCCAGAAGGGCTAGTCCCCCACTACGACCCGAGGGGTCAACAGTAAAAAGAAAATCATAACCAAATTTCACTTGTAAGTCTTGAATAAACTAGTGATTACGCTTTATTTCCATAAGAAAGAGAATCCCTGGGAAAAACCTCTTACGAAATTCACGTAATCGACGAACTGCCAAGAAACTACCCGTTCCCTGACAGTTCCATCTTAGTATCATTTTAAGCGTCCGCCGGTGGTTTTTCTTTAACCACCGGTTCTTGAGTTTCCTTCGATATTTCCCCGTCACCTGGGCCCGTCTTCGAGGACGACAGGTTAGTCACATCCGCCAAAACATTGGATTTTTCCAAAGCTGCTAAGGCTATGTGTTTGTGCACATGATTGCCATGAAACGGACTATGCGCAATCTTCTTTTTGACACCAAGAGTGTAGAAATTCTGTTGAGATGTCTTCTGGGCCTTATTCACCATTTCCTTAAGTGGTGAAATAATGTCTGTTGGGCTGAAATTGGACTGCGATCCCATTACTTGAGAGTTTGTTTCCTGGTCCACCAGGTCCACACTAATATCAGCTTATTGGGCCGTTGGAAAATTCGGCCCATTAGCAAAATCCAAATCCACTTGTGTCTTGGATCCAGGCGAAACCCTAGCCCCTCTAGTGTCTGCCTCCACCTCCGACGACGCAGTCGGCGACTCCTGCGGTTTCAGAGGCTCCACCGCTGCCCATTTCTCAGCCTGGAAAATCACGGCGTTCGCAATTGCCGCGTCCTCCTCGGTGGCACGATACCACGGCGCTCTGGGTTGAGATTGTTTGTTCGCCAGTTGACAGTCACGGTGGTCTCATCCCTCTTTAGTTTGAACGGACATGCCTGAAACCACCTCCGGCGCAAAAGTCCGTCGAACCCAATCCTTGGTGGAACTTTTTCCGGTTGGTGGTGCAATCTCTATTTTCCGAGAGGATTCCAGTTCAGCCAATAGCTCCCGTCGCACCGGTTTTGGTCTAGATGATGTCGTCACCGCCTCCGTAGCTCTCCCCTTCGCCTCCCGTGGCAGTCGTGGTGCATTTGATTGGACGCGATCAGCTCTGCCCCGCTGTCTGTCCTTTACCGGTTCCCCTTCTCGCCTCCGTGAAGGTTCACGGCGTGAGTCTCTGTGGTACATCGTCTCCCTAGGTCTTTCCGGACACATTGGAGCTTCGTGAGTAAGACGAAGATAGCGAGAACAAAACTTTTGAAGTTTCTCATACTGTAGGTCTAACACACACAGTGTACCGGCATCGTCTGTCTCTCTCTTGAAGATGAGAGGTGTGTTGCAGTCGAGTGTTACACAGACTTTTGGAATTGGTTCGGTGACATCCACCTCATGGAACTCGCCAAGATCTTTCCCAATGCTTGTGACTGTCTCCTCTTCCCGGCGGTAGTCAGGAAGTACCTGAATGATAATCCAAAAAGGTATCGTGCTGGGGAAATCTTGTCTGACCGTTGGCACCCACCGCTCTAATGCGATCATCGATCCATCATAGTGGTAGAGACGGTGATCCAAAACGATCTGCAGGTCTTCTTTCCTTTGGAACCGGAAGTGGACTTGTCTGTCACCCATCTCTAAACCTTGGACCCGATCCTCACACCTCCAAATCGTCGGGAGAAAGTTAATCAACGCTTGGAGTTTGTGTTCTTGAACTTCTCGAAACAGGGGACGTCCTACCAAGGTTCTTTCAAAACGTCTAGTCACCTGTGACTTATCGATTGGTGGCAATTGAAGTGGTTTCGGCTTGGTGTTGTCCCTGTCTGAGGAGATGAGTTTGCCAAAGAAAGCCATTGGAGAGTTGGTAAGGATCTTTGGAGGAGGAGGTACAACAGTCAACGGTGAGACAAGGAGAAGCTCTGTTAGTTCCCTGATATACCAAAGGAAACCCCAATCATAGGGATTCCCATTAATACCAATTGATTTTGGTATAATCTTGTGATTTATTACTTGATCACTGATGATTCTCCAAGATTGATGGTTTCCAAAAAAGGAAGCGATCATTGTGGAATCAAATTTGTTCGGAGATCTCATGAGCATAATCCCCTCCGCAGCCTCAGCTCTGTACCATCTCCAAATCGTAACTCCTCCAGACACCTCTGCCTGAGGAGGATTGGAGAGATTACTGGTATGTGCTTTTGACAATTCCTTTTTGTCTATCTTGTAGCTTCGTGTAACCATGTTTGATCCATAGGGAGGAAACCAGCGCCACTCCCCTGCCATCCACTGTTGCAACCAACAAAATCCGGTGAACCCAGCCCTTCGAAATTCAAAAATTCAGACGTTACTCTCGCCTCAGAGAGAGAAAACTATGAAAATTTTATTAGAAATTTTATATAATATTATATCATTAGAAACCATGAAAATTGAAATTTTTATCTCACAAAACTTCAATTAGATCTTATCACATTAACATATTATATATATATATATATATACATAAATTTTTTTTTTTTACAATATGTAGAATCCTCTTTAAAATGAGAATCTATTTAAATGTTTCATGAATATGTGTTCAAGTATACATCTTTGAAAGAGATGTACTACAAACTTGGAACAAGTATACAATATTATATAGGATATGAGAGAGACACACTAGAGTTCAATGTAAATTTCACTGAGGATATATAAGGGATAAATTTTAGATTGCATGGAAACTCCGTCTTTGATTCATTTTCTGTTACGAAAAAAAAACTCATCAATTCGTTTTAATCTCATTTTTTTCATCGTTTTTCTCTACAGTTTTACTCCAAATTGCTTTCTTTTTTATAGGCACTCATCAATTCCTATTTAAGGTATCTAGGAGATATAACAAGTTTTTGAGAGTATATCAACTTATGATTGATCACTGGTTAGCTAATGTAAATCAAGCGTTATGCATAAATAAACATGAAGATATACTAGAATAAACCGCTAAACGATATGTAAATAGGTAAGAACATAGAACTTTGAAAGCAAGTAAAACCTAATGAAACAACTACTCCAACGACTTTATTCAACACGTTAGCTGCAAAAGTATAGCATAAAAAACATACTAAAAACGTTGATGTAAAAGTGTAAGGAATTAGATCTCTTCTCAACCAAGAGAGCAATCACGATCTATAATTAAATAATATAAATTTTACTATTTATAAATGATGAAATTCTATATATTATGCTATAAAATGATGATAATAAATGTAA
The DNA here is from genome assembly GCA_900128785.1 of Arabis alpina. Classification (NCBI taxonomy): domain Eukaryota; kingdom Viridiplantae; phylum Streptophyta; class Magnoliopsida; order Brassicales; family Brassicaceae; genus Arabis; species Arabis alpina. The sequence goes on along the minus strand of LT669789.1, from coordinate 14,462,661 downwards.
TTATCTATAAATCATGATATTTCATATATTTCATATATTTTGCTATATATATCTAACATTTTATAACTTTTTGTAAAACGCTTAGACCGCCTGTAAAATCGCCTAGGGTCCGATTAAGCGTTCTAGGCACTAGGCGTTGGGTTGCCGCCCGCTTAGCGCTTTCTTGAACATTGGTTTAACCTATCATCTTCCTATCAAAGACTTGGCTTAAAAATGATAACTTGTAATGATGACAGGAATTGGTTAAAAATATGACATGACATACTAAATTATTATATAGATAAAAGTTATTCAATTAACCAATTATAATTAAATTTTATTATTTAATAAATATAGCAAATCTTTGCATATCAAAAAAGGTAATTTGCCTATAATTATTATCCTTGAAATACGGTATTCTTAATATAAATTTTATAAAAAAATTACCTCTTTTGGTAGATAAGCGTAATAAAATGCATATATAATGTAGTAAAACTTGATAGTAAAAATGATAAAATATAGGGTATATTACTAATCTGGAAGACGAAGACCCACAAAGGAAGGCCGACTTATGCAAAAAGAAGTCGGCGGTTCAGAATGTTTTCCTTTATCTTTGGAAGGATAAGTCTTATCGCGAGAAAAGAAAACGGGAATCTCGGAGGATTCTGAAGTATTTCTTTATCGTTTTAGTATTGGCTTAGCCGATTTAGTTTCGTATATATACTCGTGTACATCTTTTGAGAGAGGGATCTGTAATTGCATTCACAAACACTTGTACGCAAAATCTTTAAGCAACAAAAACTCTATCTTCCAATATTTGTTTCCGTGGTTTAACATAGAGATCTCTTTCTCCTTTAAAACCCTTAACAAATCTAATTGTGCTAGTTCTGACTCCCACAACGATGTTCTCAAGATCAGAGCAATCTATCTCAAACTCATGATATTATATTCCTCTCTCCAGCGTACAAGACATCAGCTAAATATGCTCTTTCATTTCCGAGTGGAGCGGAGATCTTCGGTGGAGTTTGGTCGACTGCAATACCATTCGGTCCTTGAGGTTGTGTCTACTACTTTCCATAACCATGTACTTGACCCTGAATTGTGTTAAAACATCTATGGTTGAGCCATTAATTGTGTTTCCTCATTATTATTTAGAGCTTGATTGGTTCATCCGCTACCACCCGCAAACGCAACGTTTGCGGGCGGTTGCGGTTGGTAGCGTTTGACAATAATCATAGAAAACGCTTTTTACCGCTCCATACCGCTTCGTACCGCTCAAATTCAAAAGTTAGTTTCCTCGAGTGTTTGCGGTTGCGGGTGGACAATTGAAAAATTAAAAATGAAAAATAAAATAAAATTCATTTAAAAATATATACTAAATTTGAAAATATAAGATTTGGATATTAGAATTATAAAATGTATAAAATAATCTAATATTTCTAATTAATATTTAACCTATCATTCCATTATATTTATAGAATCTTCAAACAAAAATTATCTCTATAAATGTTGATAACTAAAATACATAAATATATCAATTTAAAATTTCAAAATCTAACATTAATCTCTCCAAAAACAAAGTATATTTAACCGATCAATTTTTTTTTAAAAGAGACATAAACGTAAATATTAATGGTTTTCATTACTAATTATATTGAATGAATGATTTTTAAAGTTTTTCAATTAAAATATGGTTTTTAAATTTTTTTATAACTAAATAATGGATTTATATTGTTAATTTATTGAACCGCTACTGTTTCTTATAGTTAACTAGTCATAAACATCCCACAAACGCATCTATTTTCAGTCACTGCGCCAGTCGTATAAATCGCTGAATAACGCTTCAAACCGTAATCACCCACTTCCGCTAAACCAGTTAGGCCTTTACTTTCTCCGATTCATTAACTTGGGCTTACGTCATTAAACAAACTTACTTTTTGCCAATAGTATAATGTTTGATGTTGAAGAATATACTTTAGAATATCTCGTTTAAATAAATTTGACACTTATATACTCCCTCCGTTCCTAATTAATAGATGTTTAAGGTAATGCACGGTAATTAAGAAAACGCATTGATTTCTACGATTTACAGTTTTCAATAAAGTTTAACCAATAGTATTTCAATATTTGTTTTGGAATTTGTAAAAGTGCATAGAAAACTGTAAAAACTCTATTAATTTGGAACAAAATTTTTTTGTAAAAAATTTTACATTTAGGAACAGAGGGAGTATCAATCAACTGCATTTTTTAGAGGGGCATATTTTCGAAATTAAAATTGTTCGCTAAAAAAAAAAAAAAGATGAATCTACTAGGTAAGTTACAATTACAGTTTAATTAGGAAAATAAAAGAGGTAAGTAAATTTCCTTTTTTTATAATTGCTTTAGATTGCTTTAAGAACTTGCCGGTGCTAAATTTCATATAACTCCAATTAAAAATGGCCCGACACCCCTAAAGTTTTTATTTCCCATAAAATAAAAAATTGTAATCATAAATCAAAAATAAAATTTTATTTTCTTTAATTATGATGACACTCCCGTGTTCCTAATCTCCTCTTTGTGTCTCAAGTACTTTCTTCTCATCCTTAAAACTCTTAGAGCATCATTAATGGTGAATTTTTAGGGGTGTCTTTGATTATAATATGATATAATCTAGTGAACTATGGATGACAAGGTTCTGTGGGCAGAGGTTTATGAAATGGGTCTTCCGGCCACGTGTCTTTTGGGTTTGACCCAAACCGAGATTCATATTTCATTTCCGGAAAAAAAGCTTTCGTCGTCTCTTCTCTCCTCCGATGGCGATTGCGATGTCGATGTCGTTTGGAAGAAGAAACGATTTTTTTTGTTTCCTTCTTCGATTCATCATTCATATAAGCTCTTCGTTGACGAAAGGTAAAAACTTTAGATCTGCTTTTTGGGAGATTTTTAGTAAGTCTGGATTTTTTATTTCGTTTCAATTATCCAACGATTGAGTTATAGTGAGACTACGAGTCGAATACTGCTAAAATTGGGGTTAGTTCGATCTGATTATCTGTTATATAAGTTTTTCTGGGTAATTTAACGGATTGATTTGATTCTTCTTAAGTCTTTGATTGAGAGGATATAGGTTAGGGTTTCGTATCTCTTGTTTGCATTTAAAGACTTGAGTTTGTTTCTTTTCCCTTGTCAAGAAATTTCGTTTCATGGTTGATGATTATAGTCAAAGGTGTGAAATTTGGTATTAGTTGGAGTTTTAAGGTTTGGTTTGTTGTAGTAAAAAGGTGAAATGGAGCTCTGTATATATGATTGGATTAAAGCTAATGTCTTTAGATGATACTGCGTATGTGCTTTATCTTCTCGTTCGATTCTTAATTGAAACAGGTTTCGAGTGATTTTGTGTTTGAAGTGTTTGGTATTGGGGAAATGCCTTCTCTCATCTCACAACAATGGCATGAGAGAACTAGTGGATTTTTTCTTCATCAGGTATGATTTTTCAATATACTAATCTCTCTTTTCTTCTCTGTGTGTGTGTTTATGGTGGGAAGCTTACTATGGTGTGGAGAATTAGTCCAGTGTAGAAAGAATTGGAATCACAGGAATGCTCTCACATTTTTAACTAAAATTAACTGTTTTATGGAGTGTTGAATATCCTCTCGCCTCTCTTCTATTGATAACCCTTGGTTCATACAAGTGACCATTTATTGCAATTTATTCCTGATATAGGAATGATACATCTATGAGATTAATGTATTATTGGATTTCATGGGTTTGCCATTTGCTTGTCTAGTTTTGTTTGATTGTGTTCTCTAGTTATGTTCTCTAGTTTTATCATGAACTCATTTGCTTGTCTAGTTTTGTTTGATTGTGTTCTCTAGTTATGTTCTCTAGTTTTATCATGAACTCAATGAACTAAATGGATGTATCTACTTGTTTAAGCAGCTTGCAAAGTTATCAAGAAACAAAGTGATTGCTATTTGTGGAGGATCAGAAAAGGCCTGGCTACTTAAAAAGCTTGGAGTTGATCGAGTTATAGACTAAAAAACCGAGGATATCAAGACGGTTTGGTCTCAAAATAGAAACACTAGTTTTTTTTTTGGAAATTAGTATATATAGCTAAATTATACATTTAAACACAAGTTCTTCTTGAACTTCACTTGAATTTCACCATTGGAGACAGAATTATTAATAGTGTCTCCAACATTTTTTTAATATTAAATTTTGAGCTAAAGAACTTTTAATGGTATCACCGTTAAGGATGCTCTTAAATTCATCTTTCTTAAGCTATAAAATTATTAAAGAAGTCAATTTTGAAATAAAGAGTGTAGAAAAAATGAAGCGAGAACATAACCACCGTGACTCCTCCGCCGGAGAAGTTGGGAGCTCATCAAAGACATTAGGATTTAAAGAAGAAGGCACCGGAGTCGACGAGCTTCTGGTGGTTTTGGGTTACAAAGTCAGATCTGCCGACATGGCTGACGTGGCACACAAACTTGAACAGTTAGAGATGGTTCTTGGCGATGGAATCTCGCATCTTTCCGACGACATTGTTCATTACAACCCTTCTGATCTCTCTGGATGGGTTGATAACATGCTCTCGGATCTTGACCCAACCCCGAATCAAGACAAAAGCGACCACGACTCGGAGTACGATCTCAGTGCGATTCCTGGCTCCGCAGCGTATCCACGTGGCAAGAGGACGAGAGTAGAATCGGACTCGACGACTCGCTCTGTTTTGATTTTGGATTCTCAAGAAACAGGAGTGCGTTTAGTCCACGCGCTATTAGCTTGCGCAGAGGCGGTTCAACAGAATGATTTGAAGCTAGCCGACGCGCTCGTTAAACACGTGGGTTTACTCGCTTCGTCGCAAGCAGGAGCTGTGAGGAAAGTCGCTACTTATTTTGCTGAAGGGCTAGCGAGAAGGATTTACCGGATCTACCCTCGTGATGACGTAGGCATGTCGTCGTTTTCCGACACTCTTCAGGTTCATTTCTACGAGGCTTGTCCGTACCTTAAATTCGCGCATTTCACTGCTAACCAAGCCATACTCGAGGCCTTTGCTACTGCGGAGAAGGTCCATGTTATTGATCTGGGGCTTAATCAAGGTTTACAATGGCCTGCTCTTATTCAAGCTCTAGCTCTCCGTCCAGGTGGTCCACCTGATTTCCGGTTAACCGGAATCGGATCTTCCTTAGAGTCAATTCAAGAAGTTGGATGGAAACTCGGTCACCTTGCTCGTACTATTGGTATGAATTTCGAATTTAAGAGCATTGCTTTGAACAATTTGTATGACCTTAAACCGGAAATGCTCGAGATCCGAACCGGTTCAGAATCCGTGGCGGTTAACTCGGTTTTCGAGCTACATCACCTATTGGCCCGTACCGGTTCCATCGATAAGGTCTTATTGACGATTAAGTCCATTAATCCAGATATCATGACAGTGGTCGAGCAAGAAGCGAACCACAATGGGGATGTTTTTCTAGACCGGTTTACTGAATCGCTTCATTACTACTCAAGCTTATTCGATTCACTCGAGGGCCCGCCGAGCCAGGACCGTGTAATGTCAGAGCTATACTTAGGACGGCAGATATTGAACTTTGTTGCTTGCGAAGGGGAAGACCGAGTTGAGAGACACGAGACGTTGGTTCAGTGGAGAAATCGGTTTGGTTCAGCAGGATTTAAACCGGTTAATATCGGTTCGAATGCGTATAAGCAAGCGAGTATGTTGGTGGCACTATACGCAGGAGCTGATGGGTATAAGGTGGAAGAGAATGAAGGTTGTTTGTTGCTTGGATGGCAAACGAGACTTCTTATTGCTACATCTGCTTGGCGGATTAATCGAGTGGAACAATAAAATAAAATACTCCATATGGGAAGTGAAAATTGTGGCTATATAGCCCCACGTTTTTCCAATTTTCATGAATTTCATTTTTTTATTCTCACGTGTGTATTTCCTTCTTTGAAATTTTGTTTCGTATGAATATAGCCTAGTGTCTCTTCGAACCAGGCCAATGAAATCAATCATCCATTGATACTTTGTTGTTTTGTTTTACCCACAAAAAAAAATTATCAATCATGCCAATGAAAGTGATTTGCCGAAGAAGTTGGTTTACCCGACTTAAATTATTTATATACATCTAGGGATGTTAATTATGGGGTTTTACCCATTCAATATCCTAAACTCAGCTTAAATTTAAAACCTATTATCCACTTTCTTTAGTTAAAAAATTTGTGGGTTTTATTTGGGCTGATCCTATTTTATTAATTATCTAATTGGGTTTACCCTAATAAGTTTATAGTACTTAATGAGTTTTTAAAAAAACTTATATTTAACATAAAAAATATTATTTTTTAATAGTTTTACGAAATTTTACACATTTAGCCAAAAAACTTGATTTTATGGGTTTAACGGAAAAACGTAAATTTATGGTTTCTGGCGGAAAAATGCTATTCACGATACGGCGGAAAAATCAATTTTACCATTTTAGCATAAAAACGCTGCGGAAAAAATGATTTTACGATTTTGACGGAAAACGTGATTTTACGGTTTTACTTGGAAATGCTATTTCAAGATATTGGCAGAAAAAGTTAATTTACAGTTTAGCGGAAAAACATAATTTTACGGTTTTGGCGGAAAAATGCGATTTTACGAATTTTGAGGGAAACCACTATTTTACGGTTTTAGCAAGAAAACACGATTTTACAGGTTTGGCAGAAAACACGATTTTACAGGTTTGGCAGAAAACACGATTTTACGGTTAAGCCGGGAAGATGCGATTTTACGATTTTGGCGGGAAATGCTATTTTACGGTTTTGGCGGAAAATGCTATTTTACGGTTTTGGCGGAAAAAACTGATTTTACGTTTTTAACGGGAAAACGTGATTTTACGGTTTTGGCGGGAAAACGCTATTTTACGGTTTTGGCGGGAAAACACTTTTTTAGGGTTTAGGCGGGAAATCACGATTTTATGGTTTTGGCGGAAAAACATGATTTCATGGTTTTGGCGGGAAGACGCGATTTTACGGTTTTGGCGGAAAAACGCTATTTTTACGGTTTTGGTGGAAAAACACTATTTTACGGTTTTGGTGGGAAAATACTATTTTACGGTTTTACCGGAAAAATGCTATTTGCAAGAATGGCGAAAACGCGGATTAAACAGTAAAAATAATTGTGATATTTTAAAAAATAATTGGGTAACCCACGGGTTACCCTAAACTTATGGGTTTTTTTGGGTTACCATAGTAATACATGAGTGTTTTTTGGGTTTTTTATTTTAAAGTTATTTTTGGGCGGGTTTGTTTTGGATTCGGGTTGGGTAGGATTTTTTTACCCGTGACAACGTCCCTATATACATCCAAAAAGGCATCCGTAAATCCATACACAACCACTTTTACGTTAAAACTTTGGTGGTACAAAGACATTTACTTTCTAATTGATACGATCACTTGTCTCGATTCAATTGAAAATATAAAATAGTTTTTAATGATGATTTGACCAAAAACTAAGAGCACGCACAATGGTGATATTAGGTGGGAATCATTAGGTCAAATTTAATAATAAGTGTATTAGTTGATACTTAAATTGATACTTAAGTGTTTTTTGTGTTTATTGGTGATTCTCAGTATATTGAATAAAAATAATAAAAATAATAAATGTTTAAAAGAAAAAAAAATTAAAAACAAAATGATTTTGATGAAAAATAATCAAATTACCATATATAAACATAATTGTTTTTATAAAAACCCAAATTTATTATGATTCATAATAACCGATAGATTAGATTAGAAGAGAAGCAAACCGAAAAAGAGAAAAGATGATCGAAGATGATAAAACATGATCGGAGAAGATCGAAGACTATCAAAGACGAAGGCGATCGGAATCGCCTTCTCCGTCGCATCAGAGAAAATTTTGTTTCTCTCTCACTCGCGAAAATGACGGAAAAAAAATTACACTGACACACATTAATTCTACGGCCCAATAACAACGCGACGCGTGTTCATTTTCACTGTGTATATTGGATCACAAAACTGATATTTTTTTAGATAAATTGATACCCAACAATTATAAAAAAATTCTCAGTGGGCTTCTGATACCCAACTGATACCCATGAATATCACCATTGTGCATGCTCTAAAGTTACTATATAAAATATTTTTAAGTCATAATATAAACCAATCATAATATGATTTTGTTTTCTAAACATCTACTTCTAAGTTCAACTATTTAATAAGAGATTTTGAAGTTTAAAATGTTTGTGTCTAGTTGTGTATAGTCTAAGGTTAAAATAGCGGTCCCAGAAGTATATGGGGTTTCTAGTCATTTTGTAATTTTCTTTTGTTATTCATTTAATTTGTATATGTAAAATAACATTTACTTCATCACTTGTACATTTTTTATTTACCATGTAAAATAACATTTACTTCATCGATTTAAATAAAGCATTTCCTTTGGTGATAAGGAAAACTTCATAATTCATCTCGCTTTATTTTCACCTAAATCGGTTTGGCTTTGTAAACTTTCGTACATGTGTGCTTTAGGAATAGTCTTGTCACCTTCGTCCTTATGTCTTCGTCTTTGGTCCAATCTTTATCTTAGTATTGACATTGCTTAAAGCAGGACTTACCACTTTGGCCCAAACTTACTTCGGCATTTCGACAAGTCGACTTTGTAGGGTGACTACGGCACATTGCATAAGTGGTAAGTCCTGCAGACTTCTTAATGTCTCCTAGAAGTGGTCAGCCCTGTGGACTTAGGGACATTGCATAAATGGTAAGTCCTGCAGACTTCGGACATTGTGTATTTCCTTCCTTGAAATTTGTCTCGTACGAATAACCTAGTGTGTCTTAAAGCCCGACCAATGTAATCAATCATTCATTGATACTTTTTTGTTTCGTCTTACCGATAACAAAATGATCAAATAGGCTATAAGGAAAGTGATGTGCCGAAGAAGTTGGTTTATCTGGCTTAAATTTCATATATACATCCCTTGAGAAAGACATCCGCAATTTCATACACAAACACTTGTACGCTAAAACTTGGGTGGTAAAAACACATTTACTTCTTGATATACACCATATTTTACCCTTTTTTACTACGTACTTCGTATAATAATTCTATGAAAATCCCTCTATTATTGTTTCTAGCATTTTTCGTGGGATTTGAGTATTCTTAGGAAAATTTGGCAAAATGAGCCTAAAATGGAGAAAAGAAACCCCTTTTGGAGCAAAGAGATTTTTTTCATTAAATGTTGTGGCTCAGGTGAAGATGGGCCCAACAATGGATCGAGCCCATATTTAGAATATTCATTCGTCCAAATCCGACAGTTAGATCTGAAGATAATCACAAAATACTGGAAATTGTTCGGCTTATCCAGAAACGAAGTCGGTTCAGCGTTATCAAGAGATGACCGATTGGTCACAGGAGGTTCATCATCTCTCAGAAAGAAAAAGACCGCCGTCTCACGGCGACCGATCCATAACAGAAGGTGATCGATCGATCACCCCTCTCGAGAAAAATGAAGTATATTCTCCTAAATCTTTTGGAGATCGCCCTACATCCAAACAATAATAAAAAAAGAGTCTGTAGCCACAAAGAATGGACACAGCTGGTTACGGGGCTTGACAACCCTGGCAAAAAGCCATCATTAAGTTATGCACCCTAAATGATCAATGCTAAATGCAAATGCTCAATGAGTGCTATGAGTTATAATACCTCAATCAACTAACCATAAGTGCATGGTGTAATCAATGTAGTAATTAAGGGTCATTCTTCTACAAGGATAAAGTTTTATTAAACAATTGGAATGCAAGAAACTAATGAAGCTAGGTGAATGCAATTTCAAGGGAGATTTCGATTTTACTAAGCTTAAATGACAATATGAAATGATGCAATAAGTGAAATACAATAGCTTAAACAAAGCACAACACTAAAATGAAGCAAAACAATGCACAAAGAAAGGTAAAACAAGTTTGAAATGCAATTTAAGAAAAGTCAACAAAAATCAACGTAAGTCAATGCAAAAGTCAACAAAATTAAGCAAGATGATCTATATGATTAAATCATGGATCTTGAGTAAAGGCGATTGATTAAGGTTTAAACAAGTGAAGATAGTGATGCACAACAACTAAAGATAACTATTTTCAAAGCATGAATCCATTTAATCTAGACTAATCCACTTCCATGGTACTAATCCATTTCTTAATCAATAATTAACACAAACTTCCATTTGGTTAAAGACTAATCAAGAATCATTAATGAACATGTTCATAAAAGCTTACAATACTCCTTAGACATCAACTACCATTGGCTAAGATGAGAAAAACATGATTTGAGTCTCCTAGACATTTTCACAAACACCTTCTGGGCATGAAAAGACCATGATCTAGATTTAGGGTAATTACTTCCTAATCTAGCATTAGATACTCTCTAATCAGTGAAATATGAAAGACTAACAACTTAGCATCACAAATCTCATGTGAATCAACCTTAATCATCCCTACTCAAAATCCATAAAGGAAACTACTCACTAATCATACCTAAAACACAAAAAGCATGCATATAAAGATGCATAATGAAAAGACTTAAATAAATTAATAAGAAAACTTTACTAAATCATAAAAAGTGAAGTCTTTTCACCTCAAATCACTCAAGAATATATTAGGTTTAAAGTTTACAAAATGGATAAGAGAAATGGCAAAAAGCTTAGGGTTTTAATGCTAATAAGAGTATTTATAGGAAAAACATAAGTGTACCCGGATCAACCCGGGTCAAACTGGGTCAAACTGCAAACTGGAGAGGGCCTATGGATCAGACTGGGGACCGGATCGGCCAACTAGCCGATCCATTAGCCTTTCATGTCTTTCATGTCTTCAACTTTTTGTTCTTCACTTTTCCACCTTTATTCTTCTCTCCACTAGTTCCAAAGTTGTTCCAAGACTCCATTTCCACCTAAAATAGACAAAATATGCATGCAACTGCAAAAAAATAAGAACTTGGACTCTAGACTCACTCTAATATAAAAAGAACGAAATATGCATTAAAACATGTAAAAACCTAAGCTAAATGTCTCAAAATATTACTAAAATGCTTGTTAAAAAGGGCAAATTATGCATTTATCAACTCCCCCAGATTTGCCTTTTGCTCGCCCTCGAGCAAAAAAAGAGAGCAAAACCGATGTATATGTTTGAAAACAAGAAAATAAAACAATAGACTCAAGCAAAGCATTCAACACCATCACCTAAGATAATACAAAACTATCGCTAAGCGCTTTAATGCTCAATCAAACTTCTCGCAATCTATTGCTACTCCAATCTTTCGCCTCTAGACTCGATGATCAAGCATTCATTAAGGATTTAATGCATGATCTTGCTTATAAACTATCAAACAATGTTCAAGGCTAGGTAAAAGAAGGTTAAAATGCGAAAGATGAGGCGGTTATAAAATGATTTAGGTGACTCACACTTAAGAAAGAGTAATGCAAAACATCATGTAAAAGCAAGGAAGAAATGAAACAAATGATGCATACAAATAAGTGCTTCCATTCTACCCAACCCATATGATTTCAAACTCCTAAATTCTACCCATGAGCTTGCAAACCCTTCTTTCTTTTGGTGATCTAAGCCTTTTGAATCTTTCCGTAAACTTTTTAGCTTACTTTAGGGGGTTTCTTTACTTGTTAGACTCTTTTCTTTACTTCATATCCTTTCCTCTATGGTTTATTTTTATACTTTTCTACTAGTCCTTTTCGGTTCTAGCTTATAAATGGGATTTCTATTCACAATCAAACACTAAAGTCTTTCTTTATCTTTAACAATAACAACCTTTCCCTAGAATAGTTCAACTTTTTTTCTTTCTTTAGCTTTCTTTTCATTTCATCCTGAGATTGTAATCAGTTTCAAAGTAAGAAGTAACTGGACTAAAGGCATCAGATGCAGCATAAGTCTTTGACCCAACGCAACACACTCTTTCTTTTGCTCACCAAAATACTCACCAAACCAAACTCATATGAACAACAAATCCTAAGCTAATACTAGTCTTAAAACGAGACTAGCTCTAAATGAAAGCACTTCTTTGTCGTTCCCATCTTTCAAGATTTTTACTTGTATATGCATTTTCAGAAAGGAGGCCTAGTGATACTGGATTGAGCAACAATCCGAATTCGGTCCAAAGAATAGATGAATTAGGTTTAAGCATAATATCACAAAGAGAAGATCAAGTAAAAAGATGTGTATATAATTCTCTATTAAAGGAGATGTCCTCGTTTTGGAGGAATGCATCAAGTATTTATACAAGTACAAAGTCGGTCGAAATAACCCTAAAAGATAAATGGAAAATCTCCTAAAAGATAAACGGAAGTTATACTAATTCTAAGTATTTTCTTTTATCTGAGGTAAGTCTTCTAATTTGCCCGTATTTGCCTAGGTCGGCTAATGCTTCTTAACGGGCCGAAACGCTGCTAATAGGTCCTTGCTGGCCCATCCTCCGAGCTCTCCTCAAACTCCGTATTGAGTCGGATCTTCGGGTATGGTAATGGGTGTCGGACTCGGTACCACCAACTAGTCTCCCCCGAGCTCGGCGAGTATTATTTTAATAAGCTCGGCCGAGACGTACTGAGGAAGATTTGCCCAACTCAGATCTCGAGTTGATCTCGAAAAACTTGCCTTGACACGCGGTTTGATCTGGTCCGTTCACTCTTTGAGGTGACGTTCGACGCGCTAAATACACTTAGGAAATTACAATTTCTGGCACGATTCTCGCGAAATATTCACACCAAGTCTTTGCACTTGACACGCGACACTTCACGATTGGGTGCTTTACCGGCATATGAGAATTTTTCCCAAGGCATTTCCTTTGCCCTAGATTCTTCCTGCTATAAATATGACGCCGGATCCTTTCAGAATCTACACAATCTCAAACATGATTAATATTATTTCTTTCTTCAAGGAAAGTCTGAGGAGTCGGAATCGCTTTCCATCCGTTATTTCAGAAGAGGAACGACGAACTTTTTTTTTTAGTAGTTCCTTCGTACGAAAGAATGGACTTGGATTGATCATTGAGCTCTCAAGAGACGTCGATTCGAGATTTCACCCGTGTCAGAGATCATATTCCCAAGAAACCGTCATGTCAGGGATCATATTCCTACACCAATAGCCAGCTTCTGCTTGTTCGATTGATCCGATGTCCGTTTGGACATCACAACCAAATCAAAATTTGACTTTGAAATGGTTGGTCGGAGGTTCGGGAATAACAATCCCTGATTGAGGTGTTGTGGCCCCCAGAGGAGTATTGGAGTGGGTATTTCTAATATATTGGAACGGTTACTTCCACAGCCTTAGGTGGGTCCAACACCTCGGCACCCTTCTATTGCCACGGTTGTTACTTCGACAGCGAGGTCTGCAAAGATCTCTACTGTCACTATGTCGCGAACCAAAAGGTTTAATGGTTGCAGGATCTTGCACAAGATTTTAGCTCGCTTTAGAGCTTTTGGGTCTTTTGTAAAATTTAGCTCGCTTCGGAACTTTTGTAAAATAATTTTATTTAAGTTTTTTCGTAAGACCTAGCGCGCTTCGGAACTATTGTTTCTCCTTTTAAGGAAAATAATAAGATCTTTCGTAAGACCTAGTTTGCTTCGGAACTTTTGTATTCCTTTTAAGGAAAATAATAAGATCTTTCGTAAGACCTAGTTCGCTTCAGAACTTTTGTGAGATGTTATATTCGAGCTCTGAGCTCATAATCCAGTGTGAATTCTTCATTTTGGATTTTTGCGATGCATGAACTCGACTTTATTAACACCTTATTGTTTCATAAGAAACTTGAATGATCACGAGCTCATGGGGAATCGGCTTATGGAAACACCCTAAGATTGCTTTCGTAAGAATCCTTAAGTGGTTGCAAGCTATGGAGCTCGGCTTTGGACAATAAGATTACTTTCAGAAGACTCTTTAGTGATTTGCAAACTATGTAGCTTGGCTTATTAGAAGCAAGATTCCTCCAAGACTCTGCTGCTTACCAGCTCGGTGTCGGTTCTTAGAATCTGTACCTAGGTACGAGACAAGCTCGGTTTGGGGTTTGACAGTGCAAAGAACTAGTGCTTTGGCTTAGCTCAACTTTTGCCTTAGAACAGCTTCAGTATGCGATCGAGAGTCGGCGTGTGATTTACTTGGTTGTCCTAAGCGCGAGGTGCGGACCTGGCTCTGGCTTAAAAAGGTTGTGGATTATTTCACCACGGCACATATGAGAAGCGCGTTGATCAGATACCTGGCCAAGGTTCCGATGTGTGACAATAGACGAACTGGATCGTATAAAGTTATTTTCTAAGAAGCTGTACATTAAATTCTCGAGCTGATCAGACTGAGTTTTTAATGAACAGTAACATACTTTCAAAAGCAAGTCTTTGGTTTAACCATAATCTTTAGTTTAAAAGAGATATATATATATATATATTTATATGTGTAACAGCATGATATATCATGGTTTTTACCATCTTTTGGCCATGATTTAACCCGGTTTTATCGAGTCTTTTTGGTATTTTTCGAGTGTTTTCGAGTCTTGGCAGGTTCGTGTATGATTAGGGCTTAATTGGTGATTATGGAGCATTTTGGAGCATCAAGGAAAGAGCAGCTGAAGTTGCGAGGACGGATTTTCAATTGCCGTCAGATTGGCGCGTCGATCGACGGAAGCACGTGTGCGTTGATCGGCGGAGGAAACTGTTTCACGAAGGAAGAGGAATTTTCCAGTTCTGAAGATTTCCTTTTTACCCCAGAAGTTCCAGAAGTTAACAAATAAAGCTCTGCCCCAATCCTAGCCTATAAATACCTAGTTTTCTTTTAGTTTTCTTTTAGTTTTCTTTTATTCAAGACCTAGAGATTCATATAGATTTTGAGAGCTAGGGAGACAAGTTTTCAGACCATTCAGATTGCTTCGAACCCTTCTGTATCTCTTTCTCTATCTTTATTTAATGCAATATTATTCAGTTATTGTGATTTGCTTTGCTTCCATGTCTGAGTAATTTGCCTGTTAGGTTTAGGGTTTTTCAAAGGAATTAAGATGAATTGTTAGAATTGAATTCATGTTAGGATTATCTATTGGTTCTTCATCTAGATTGCAATAACCCTGATTTAGGATTGATCACCATTAATTAGTTATCTTAGGTTGATTAATTAGAAGCGGAATCATCAATTGATAACCAAACCATAATCTTAGATGAGCAAAATCACCTATTCTCAAAGGATTTTGGTTTAGGGATTTTGTGAACAATTGAAACCTGAACTTTAATGCTTGCATAAATTGATTGAGTTTACAAAAGAATTTGGATTTCTAAGGTTTATGTATAGATAATTAATTCAACGGAAGTCGTTTAATTTTACATTAGAGTTTCAAGTTCGAGAACGGTTCTTCATTAAAATCCTGACAGTTTTATAATTCTACAATTTATCTTTGCCTGCGAATTTCCCGAAAACCTAGCTTTTGTTTAGTTGAATTCTTAAAAACCAACAATCTTTCTTTGCTTTGAATTATCTCTTGCTTTTACTTTACTTTATTTGCTTAGCTCAATTCGAAGTCATATATCCTATCGTTTGATTTGACTCCCAGTGATTCGACCCCTACTACAATTGATCTCTTAATTTGAGAGAGTAGCTCAGGGTAAATTTGAGCATATCAAATTTTGGCGCCGTTGCCGGGGAGTCAAAATCTTCCATAGGATTTTGATTCTAGAATTTTGACGAAGTATTTTTTTTCTTTTTTACGCGTTTTTCTTTTGTTTTTTGTGTTTCAGGTACAATCTGAGATGGTGCGTCAGCTTGTGGTTGTTCTTCCGAATGCTCAGGGTGAATTGGTTGACAGAGATGGAAACCGATACATCGAGCAGGGGGACAAAATTGATGAAGCTGGTAATGCTATCGTGATGGCTGAGGGGGTTGACGATCCGGTTGTAGCCCAACAAGCTGAGTTTGATAGTCAACGAGCTGAGTTAGAGCGCCAGCACGCTGAGTTTGAGCATCTGGCTTGGGCGGATCGCAGATTTCACGAGGGTGTGGTTAACCAACGCACATTGGGAGACTACAACCGACCTGAAGAATACTATGCTAACAGGGCACCAATCCGAGCCCCTGGATTCGCTAGGCAGGACTTTGAGCTGAAGCCTACTTTCTTCTCACTAGTAGCTCAGCATCAGTTCCATGGACATCCTACAGAATATCCTATGGATCATCTTGAGAGGTTCGAAGACCTCGCATCTAGCATCAAGGCAAATGGGGTGTCTCTAGATTACGTCTTTTGTAAGTTATTCCCACACTCTCTAGCTGGGGATGCAGCTTATTGGCTGAAGCAGTTGGAGCCGGGCTCACTGACCACTTGGTACGATATAAAGAACGCTTTTCTGGGCCATTTCTCCGATGAATCGCGTTTAGATGAGTTGAGAGCGAAGATCTCTTCTTTTGTTCAAGGACCAATTGAAGCATTCAAGGCTTCATGGGAACGTTTCAAGGGCTATCAGAGAGATTGTCCTCACCACGGTTTTTTACAGAGATTCAGCTGTTGGGCATCGTCTTCAGAGGTGTAGATTGGAGGCATCAGATGGCTTTGGATTCGGCCAGTAATGGGGATTTCAAGACTAGATATCTAGCTGATGCTCTTGTACTGATTAAAAACGTGTGTTCGAGCAACAACACGAAGAAGATTGATGAGGAGAGAAGAAAAGAAGCAAGTATGTCAGGTGGAGTTGAGATTGCTGAGGTGAAAGCCAAGATAGATTCTATGCATAACCTTCTAGTGGGAAAGAATGCAGTTCACTTTGCTCAAGAGGAGGAGAATAATCAAAAGGATGTTAACTACATCAATGGGAATGGCTATCAGAATCAGAGGTTTGGAGGCTACAATGGAAATAACTACACTAGGAACTATGGTTCTTCTTCTTATCAGATTCCTCATGCTAGATCTTCAGAGGATGAAACAAAAGCTATGCTAGAGCGGATTTTAGAAGGGCAGCAGAAGATGATAGTCAGTTTCAATGGAAAGATTGATGCCGTGTATACCGATTTGAATGGAAAAATTGAGGCTCTCAATCTTCATGTGAAGAAGCTTGATACTCAGGTTGCTCAGACTACTGAAAGTGTGAGGAGACAAGAAGGTTATCTTCCAGGGAAGACGGATATGAACTCAAGGCACTTCTCCAATGCAATCACGTTGAAGAGTGAAGAACAAGTGATTCCAACTATTGAGAAGTGTAAGGATGAGGATTTGCTCTTGGTTCATGAAGAAAACGTGAATTTTGAGGTTGCAGACCCCAGCAAGAAAATACATGTAGGTTTCAAAGAAGGGTCAAGGTTATGCAAGGTAAGGGAAACCATCCTCATTCACATTAGATGTCGTGAATCGGGAAGACCATTTGGACTAGCAAAAAGTGGTAAAAAGGGTAAAAGAAAGTCCAAATGTGTATATGGTTACTTTAAACAAGCATATAAAGTCTCTAAGCAAGAAATTAAAGTCAATATTAGGTTCAAATTGATAGAATAGGTTGCAACTCTAATATGCTTCAACCTAATCAAGAGTTTCGAGCGAAGAGATCAAGATGCAAAGAAGAGATTTCTATAATTCACTTAGCAATATCTAGCAGTATCATAAGGATCATATTGAATGCTAAGCTACAAACCTCAGAAACAATTTAAAACATGCTCAATGCAAAACCATTCAAGTGCAACTTTCCCAATAGCTCATTAACCTTGTACTTAAGACCACTTCTAGCTAGGAACAACGGACAAGCGAATCTTGTGGCTTCATATGTCGCTTGGTTCAAAATCCCAAGTCGAATCTCATCAACGCGTGACACGAGTTTTTCAATGCGGGTGGTCATAGTTGCTAGATTGATCCTACAAAGAAATGTTTCCAAATAAGAACCATTTTCCATTCAAAGCATAATTTGTGTAGCCAATTCTTAAAGTTGTGTAACATTTGATATAATATAAGGCTAGACAAGGGATCAATCAAGGTAGCAAATAATATTCAATGAACATTCTACTCATTTGTAGTCATATTCAAACTTTCCATTCTCTATTAAGCATAATTATCAAAATTCTAAACTTGAACTTGATAAACTTCAATAATTGTAGTGAATACTAGGTAACAACAAAACTTAATTGCAATAAATGATTAGCAAAACTCATAATGAACTCAATTTCATCTAAGGATTCTTAATTTAAAGCATTTTCATTATCAAAAACTCTTAAGTAAATAGAATCTCAAATCCAACCATCAATATTTCAAATCTGCATAAGAAATCAACTACCCAAGCAATTTTAACTCATATTAAACACAAATCAACTCAATTCATAACCCAAAGATGGTGAATTTCAGAAGATTCTCATGTAAGCTTCCATGAGTTTCAAGGATATAGAAATGGGTAAAGGAAAGGGAGCCTACCTTGTGATAATCAAAGAGAGATCCTAAAAGTAATGGTGAATCTAAAGTTGTAAAGTTTAGAGAAAAAGAAGAACTTGATTTTGAATAGTGGAGAATCTTTAGAGAAAAAGTAAAGTAAGAGAGAGAGAGTTGCTAAAGATTCTATAGAGAATTCAAAATAATTTGAAAATGGGGGAGAAGGGTCTTAAAAGTCTGATTTTTAGAGGCTAAACCGGCCAAAATTGATTGAAAACATTTGAAATAAACTAGTTTAGACCAAAATTGGACCAAGTCAAACGCCCAAGGAAAAAATCAAACCTGACTGTTCGAGACGTCCCACGGATCGGCGTGCCGACCGGCTAGCTAGCCGATCTAAAGGGCACTTTTGTGGCAGTGGGATTTGGCACTTCGGAGCCTCCTACGGATCAGCCAGGGGATCGGCTAGTAAGCCGATCAATTGAGCTTTCCTTCCAGACTTGCTTCAAGATCTCTCTAATCTTCTCTCTTAGTTCCTAGACAAAAATCAATCTCCAAAAACATACTAAACATAAATAAAACGCATAGGAAATATGTACAAATGATACCATGGGAATGCCTCCCAAGCGCGCTTGTTTTACGTCTCTAAGCTTGACAGCTGGTAAAGGCGCTAGTTGGAGATGAATGAAGAACCATTAACCTTGCTTGGTTTCCAATTTTCCAAATCAATGTCAAAGGCTTCTTTCATGGCCTTCTTGGACGTTTCTATCTCTTCTTTGCTCATACCGGTTTGAAAAACGCTCATAGCCTTTGAGAAAAGTCGACAACGCCATTCCAAATGGCTTTACACTCAAGTCCATCTTTACCCTTCTTGATAGGCTTTAGTACGAGCTTGTTCTTGACCTCTCCTTTAGATATCTTGGAGCTCTTACCATCGGCTCCCTTAGGCTCATTAGTTATGGCCATAATCGTCTCCTCAATCGTTTCAAACATCAAACCAATACCACCACCATCAAACATATCCAAGCTCTCCTTGTAATCATCTATCTTGTGAGCTTCTTTCTCAACCTTAATGACCTCTTCACTAGTCTCAAGACTCATCATTTATTCTTCAACAACCTCACTAGAGACCATATCACAAATATAAACTCCAATAGAGCTTTCATGTGGAGGAAATCTAAGCTAGCTCCGGTGGTGGCCAAGCAAGGCGTACCAAGAATAAGCGGAAGCGACTTAGCCGTCCCATTTCCATAACCATAAAATCCGTCGGTATAACGCAATTACCGATCTTCAATGGATAGTCTTCAATGACTCCAAATGGTTGCTTACATGTTGCATCTCCAAAGATGAGAGTGAAAGTGCTATTCTTAAGATTTTCAATTCCTAGAAGCTCCATCATCTCACGAGAAATTATGTTAACATAGGACCCGGAGTCACACAACCCATCATCAATCTCCAAGTCTCCAAGTGTGCAAGTCATAGTAAACTTTCAGGGGTTAAGCTTCTTCTCAAGGGTCCTTGGTTTATCACTTTCCTCTTTAGCTTGGTACTTCATCATAACTTCCCTAACTTTTCGTTGGTTAGCTAACACATCCGTTATGAGATCCCGTTCTTTAGCCATCCTCTTGTAGTTGTCTTCCTTTTGAAACTTAATCCCAATATCCTCTGTGTCCTTCTTGTAACTAGCTGATATTTCATGGTTTTCGCCGGTTTTCGACCATGATAGAAGTCTTTTTATCAAGTCTTTTCATCATTTTTCGAGCCACTTTAGAGTCTTTGCAGGTTATTGTACGTGTGGAGCTTAATTGGTGATTATGGAACATTTTAGAGCATTGTGGAAAGAGGAGCTGAAGTCGGTAGGACGGATTTTAAATTGCCGTCAGATACATGTGTCAATCGACACAATCAATGTGTGTCGGTCGACACACCTTATTATGACAAGGAGAAACGTGATTTTTCCTTTTCGTCCCAGAAGTTTTCTGATGTTATCAAAAAGATCCCATCTCGATTTTAGAACATTATATATGCTTTTCTTTTAGGCTTTGAGTTTTACATCTTGTTTTCTATTGAACAAAGTTGAGAGAGATTTTTGAGAGCTTTAGAGAGAGAAGATTGCTTCATACTTTCGAGATTTCTTCGAACCCTTTGTATCACTTTCTCTATCTCTTTTATATGCATTATTATTCAGTCATGTTGTCTTTTGCATCCATGTCTGAGTAATTCTCTTGTTAGGGTTAGGATTATTCGAAAGGCTTGAAGATGAATTGTTAGATTTAACTCACTTGTTAGGATTATCAAATTGGTTATTTATCTAGATTGTTTTAACTCTGATTTAGGATTCGCGACCCTGAATTAGATATCTTAGGTTGATAAATTGACACGGAAGTGTAATTGTTTAACTTGAACTAGATCTTACATGAGCAAAATCTCCTATTCGCAAAAGAATTTGGTTTAGGGATTTTGTGAACAAATTGGAACTTGAAATTAAAGCTTGTTTAAATTGATTGAATTCGCAAACGAATTTGACTTTCTAGAGTTTAAGCTTAGTTAGTTTTCGCAACTGAAGTTGGTAAATTATACCTTAGTGTTTCAAGTTCGAGAACGGTTCTTAATCAAATCCTAGCATATTTTAATCTACAATTTTGATTCATCCTGAGAATTTCTCTAAAGCCTAGCTTTTTTTTAATAGATTTTTAAAAAACAACAATCATCATTTGCTTTTACTTTCGTAATACATTATTTTGCTTAGCTTAATTCGAAGTCATACATTTTATTGTGTGTTTTGATTCCCAGTGATTAGACCCCTATTACGACGACCTCTTAATTTGAGAGAGTCTAGCTCAGGGTTAAATTTGAGCCTATCCCTAGCCAAGATCTTCTTAACCGCCTTAGTGAAATCCGGTCTTGGAAGGTCTAGCTTAGGCTTGTGTTGCCTATCTTCATAAATTGGAGTTTCCATAGCTCTTTTCGTAACTAGAGTAATCCTTTTTGAGTGCTCTTTCTTCACATTCACATTCAACTCTTGTGGAGCTTCAATAGATTAACCAATTCTTCCAAGTAGAGCTCATCTTCTTCATAATCTTCTTTAGTCAAAGGTCCATACCTTGAATGTCATCCCTTGTCTTCTTCTAGGATCACCACATTGTAAATGTTGCTTCTAGGATTAGACTCGGGTTTACCCGGTAGAACACCCATCGGTGCCTTTGAACTAGAAACAAATTGTGCTTGATGCACATCAATAGTCTTCACATGAGAAGCTAGGCTTGTAATCTTTCCATCCAATTCTTGATTCATCCCATCAATCCTAGAGTTAACCTCATGGAAACTCTTTACAATATCCACATTACTCTTGATTTGTCCATCTAAAACCCGTTAAACCAACGCCTCAAACTCTTGGTCTTGAGAAGCGGGTTGAGTAGAGGTAGTAGCTTGATTGGTAGGAGCAACTTGATTAGATTAGAATTGTTGCTTAGGAACAATAGCTTGTTGTGGCACAAATCCTTAAACTTGTTGGGGAATGAAAGCTTGTTACTTAGGTGGATAGACTTGGTCTTGGGGATTCTCCACATTAGTGTTTCTATAAGACAAATTGGGATGCGGCCTATAGTTGGGATTGAAATCCTTTTGATAATACCCTTGACCTTGAATGTAGCTTATCTCTTCTTGTCCCTCTTGGACTCCTTCAACATCCATCTCTTGATTTCCATCGAAATTCTCTAACATAGTGGACTTGTTTCATACTAGCTAGGATAAGCTTGTCTAGCTTATCACTCATCTCCTTGATCCTTTGATCTTCACTCTTGAGCTCACTCTTTGGCTCCTTGTATGATCTATCATACTCTCTATTGTAGCTTTGATTGCTTTGAGCTAGATTCTCAATGAGCTCTTCTCCTTTTTCTATAGTCAAGCTTCCAAAGTCTCCATTACTAGCTATGTTTAAAGCCAAGTAATACTTCTCTTCTCTTATGACTTTTGTATTTTAGCAAAATGTAATTATAGGGTGATATATTGTATGTATCTACTTCAACAATGTTGTATAATTTTGCAAAATTCTTAGAAGAAGTTGGAAAAGCATCACTAAAGTGTCACTTATTTGTGATGCAGGTGTGACGAATGTGTAACACATTTTTTAATCTGACAAACGATAATCCCAAACTCTAAAGTATCACAAATTCGTTGCAAATGGGCAATACTTTTGCAACAAATTAGTGACAAATCGAAAAAGGGAAAAAAAAAATTGTGGTTCTACCTTGGCTCAAACTCAGGTGCATATGAACTATATGAGATGCAAAACCGTTGGGCCACTGAAGGCATTCGTTACTCTATCAGAATAATAAACATATATAGACGCTGTTAAAATTAGCAATTTCGTAAAAGCAAACATTTAAAAAAAAATGGGGTTATACCTAGGCTCGAACTCGGGTGTATAAGAACTATATGGGATGCGAAACCGTTGGGCCACTGAAGGCATTCATTACTCTATCAGAATAACAAATATATATACACACGCTCATGATTTTAAAATTCTCATAAAAAATATTTTTCACACAATTATTACATACATATTTTACATACACTACTACTATGAAATCTGATATAAATTTCTTCATCTTCGTCTTCGTCTACGTCTTCTTCTGAAGATGATAAATTACAGCGAAATTCATCCATTGTAGCACATCTACAATGCCTCCCGCGCTCGTTCGAGTTCCTTTCCCAAGTGTAGGATCATGCCATTTACAGTAGAAAAGTACGATTTTCAAATTCAAATATCCTGGATATTGGATATCAATAATTTTCTTAATGGTCCCATAGAAATCATCCTCGGTGGCCGCTTCAGAATAATTTTTTCCTCGCACACCAATCCCATAATTCATTTGTTTTTTTGTTTTTTCTGTAGGCCTTTGTATAAAACAAATATCCCCTGGTAAAATACATAGGCCATGACCTAATCTTACCTTCAGGACCGTTTGCTATATCGCGAACCCACATGGGAAATTTTTCTTGACTTTTCATTGCTTCCACCTATATATACATAGAAGGGTAAAAATTTCACTTTGTTGAGGGAAAAAATATATTTTAATTAATAATGAAGTTATCATGAATACATACATATTGGCGGATCCATATATGAAATTCATCATCTCTTTTTGCTATGACTTCAAAACCAGTAAGTCTCGGATTTTCAATTCGAATTTGTGCATCCACCAAACTGTATGTTTTACGAAAGACTTGATTATGAATAAACTGGTGAAAAATATTTACAATTCTTATAACTAATCTAAGAATGATCCTAGCAGTTAAGTTACCTTTCAAGCGGTCGGAAATATTCACAATTATGCAAAACGTATGAATGTGCGTACTTGTAATCATTCTCCGTTAACCAAGATTCGGTACATATTCCACTAGGATGACCTACTTCAGTAAATATATATGGTACTTTCAAATCGTAGATAAGTACTTCACCTTCATCATACCGACTTGTCCTGCATAATCAATTTAGCAATAATTAATAACAATTCATTTTAATTTTTAAAAAGCAATTTTTACATATATGTAAATAACACGACTATTACCTTCTTTTGCTAGCTGTAGAAATATGAGGGGCAAAGTAGTGTTGTGAGAAATAAGAAATCTCATCATTAATGTTCGATTCAACGATCGATCCAGCTGGATATCTCTTGTTCTTTGCTTTTCCTTTCAAATGTTTAAAAAACCTTTCAAACGGGTACATCCACCTATATTGCACAGGACCACCAAGCTCGGCTTCGTATGGCAAGTGTATAGGTAGGTGCTCCATCACATCAAAAAAAGAAGGCGGGAAGATTTTTTCCAAGTTACAAAGTATCATCACAATGTTCTCTTTCAAAAGTAGGACATGACTTATATCCAACGATCTGCTGCTTAGTTCGCAGAAAAATGCTCCAATTCCTGCAAATAATCGATGTGTAAGTACGTTTAAAAAGCTAAAATAATAAAATGATGAAATGACAATTTTTATATCTCTATATATACCTGATAATGCTTGGTGCACTTTTGGAGGGAGAATTTCTGCAATTACAAATGGAAGCAAGCGCTCCATAAAGACATGACAGTCATGACTTTTCATTCCAGAAAATTTGCCTCCACTAATGTCTGCACAGCTTGCTAAGTCAGCTACATACGCATCTGGAAATTTTACCTCATTATTCACCCATTGTAGTAAGACATCTTTTGCTTTTGAACTCAATCTCCAAATTGGAAATGGGGCATTGCCATGATCATCAACGTGGAATTCTTTCTGCGCACACAATTTTCAAGATCTAGTCTTGCTTTGACGGTGTCTTTTGATCTATCTTTAACATTCATAAGGGTATACATGATGTTATCGAAAATATTCTTCTCGATGTGCATCACATCATGACAGTGTCGTAGATAAAGGTCACACCAGTACGGTAGCTCCCAAAAAATGCTTTCTTTATGCCAGTTATGCCAATCTCCGTAGCCAACTGGTTTGATGTGATGTCCATTTCCACCACAATCAGGTGTTTTTGGCGCTTTCGCATACCAGATACGGTGGAGAACCTGTTCTCCAGTTAACAATGTTGGTGGGTCTTCATTCATTACGGTCTTCCCCTTCAAAAAGTTAACTTTGTTCTTCCGTAAAGGATGTTTTGCAGGCAAAAATCTCCGGTGATAGTCAAACCAACAAGTCTTCCTCCCAGGCTTCAATTGAAATGCATTTGTTTCATCCATACAAACCGGACATGATAATTTCCCATGCGTCGGCCAACCCGATAACATTGCATATGCAGGAAAATCACTTATCGTCCACACCAGAATACCTTTAAGGTTGAAGTTTTGCTTTAATGACACACCATACGCTTCAACTCCGTTACACCATAACTCTTTTAACTCTTCAATCAGGGGTTGGAGGAAAACATCTAGACTGGCTCTTGGATGATTTGGTCCCGAGTTCAAAACGGTAAGAAACAAGTACTCCCTACCCATGCACATTCCTAGGGGTAAATTATAGGGTGTCAGGATTATAGGCCATAACGAATGTTTTTTTTACATACCAAATGGGTTGAAACCGTCTGTACATAATCCCAGATAAACATTTCGCGTTTCCTCCGCAAAACTTGGATACTTTTGATTTAAATTTTTCCACTTTGTCGCATCTCATGGATGACACATTACTCCGTCTTCTGACTCATGCTCAGCATGCCACCTCATCGATGATGTCGTCTTCGTTGATTGATACATCCTCTTTAGTCTGTCAGCGATTGGTAGATACCACATCTTGTTGTACGGTATTTTTTTCCGTCCTTGATTTTCCTTGTATCTTGGTTTTCCACAAAACCTAAAATGCTCCAAAAATGCATCTTCTTTCCAGAAGAGCATACAATTATCAATGCATACATCGAGTGTATGGTACGACAGGCCTAGTTTTCGCATTAACTTTTCCGTCTCGTAGTATGAACCAGTCGCCTTATTAGGCTGTGGTAAATAATCCGTAAACGTTTCCGCCCATGAATCTATGCAATTTTCAGATGAATTGTGGTATGCCTTGTTTTTCATGAACCTAGCAGCTAATGATAATTGTGAATGACCTTCTTGGCAACCATCATATAATGGGGTTGTTTGCAGCTTCTAACAAGTCGTAGAATTGTTTCGCCTCATGGGTAGGTTCTTCATAAACATGATCATTTCCACTATGACCATGTTCATCATGATGATAATCATTTAATGGCGTAGAACCATGAAATGCATCATGGACCATTCCAGCGTAAACATCCTCACCACTATAATTAATTGGTTCATTACCACTAATAAAATCATCATTTACGTAATTGCTACTAGTAGGTCCTGCCCCAACTACGTTAAAATCTTCCCCATGTTCGGTCCACACATAATAAACTTCCGTAAAACCATTTTGATGCAAATGGTTTGAAACTTTTCTAATAGGTTTCACACTACCACCATTTTTACATTTCGCGCAAGGACAATAAGTCTTACCGTTGCTGCTGATAGCGAACTCCTGGATATTTGCGAAATTCACAAACTCCTTCACTCCTTCCAAAAATTCGGTCGAGAGATTATACGTTTGCGGATCGATCATTCTATACATCCAATCTCGAGATGAGTTCCACATAAATGTTTTCTTGAAAATTTGTTTTTTTTAAAAAAAGTTTTTTTTTTTTGGTTGAGCGGACTGAATAAGGAAGAGACCACGATGCTACCGTATATATAGGTAAATGTTTGCCACTACTTTGTCACTTAATTTCAGGGTCACAAATTTGTGACGCCATTGTGACTCTTTTGTGACTCTTTTCTCACTCTTTTGCGACGCATTTGTGACAACCTAGATAAGTAAGTGGGCAAGCTACCACTCTTTTTTTTCACGTGTCACCTACTTTATTTCCTTGCAGACATGGTTGCCGACATAGCTGGAGTGACTTCTTCCCCACGCATTTGCCACACCGAAAAATCATAACAAAAGCGTCACAAATTAGTGACTACTTTGCGACACTTTTTAGTGCCTATTATTGGTGTCACAAGAGAGTTGCAAGCTTGTGACGGACATTATGTTAGTCACACAAACGTCATTAATGTAAGACTACTCTGCGACATAGTTGTGTAGTCGCAAATTAGTGACGTTTCTGTGACTAATGTTTTAACAGTCGCTAATGAGTAGCAAAAGCATCGCAAAGGAGTCGCAAAATTTGTGATGGAAAATTCAGTCACAAATAGTAGTCACTAATTATCTGTTTTCTTGTAGTGTTTTACAATTTTCATTGATCATAAAGTTGCACATCACTTACCTGGCCTTGAAAATGTTTGATAGTTGATAGGCAAGATCATGCATTAAACTCTAATGTTAAAGAAATGATGGATAAAATAGTAGGTGAATGCTTGATCATTGAGTTTAGAGGCAAAAGATTGAAGTAGCGATAGATTGCTTAAAGATTGATTGAGCGTTAAAGCGCTTAGCGATCACTTTGTATTATCTTAGGTGATGAAGTTGAATGTTTTGTTTGAATCTATCAGTTTTATTTCTCGGTTTTCAAACCTTTTCACCGCGTTTTACGCGGGATAAAATATTTACCAAGTATAATTAATATACTTTTGGTTTAATAACAAAATTTAGTTACTGATAGATTTATTATACGAAATTTAAGATCAATTTTACATATTTAAATTTGCGATTGTGTTTTTATAAAATTTGTTCACTCGTGAAATAACTAAACCCAACAGAACATATGTTACATAGATATGGTATATGATTCAAAGATACAAAAATTGGAGATTGCGTATATAACTAAAACTTGTTTCTAATTTCTGATCTTATAAATTAATTATTATTTTAGTGTTTATTTAGTAGATAATTCGTGTTTCAAAATTGTTCGATGATATGCATTATAATAGCCAAGTTAGGGGCCCTTATTCATTGATGGATTATGTAGAACTTTTGGATTTTAAAAGTTGTGAGATTTTATCAATTCTTATGGATTTTTAAAAATTATTCTCATGGGTTACAATTGATTCTCATGGATTCTTGTAAATTAATCTCATGGATTTGTAATAATTTGTTTTCCACATAAGGTAATATATATATTCATAGTTTTCTCTAAAAAGCTCAAATAGTATACTTGTCAATATTCTAGACTCCACTTTAGATGTGAGACATCACCATAAAAAGAAGTGAGCTAATCAGCCTACACCATTGCCATCATCATTTTCAAGCATTGCCATCATCATTTTCAAGCAGTGCCATTAACATTACATCATTTGTTCTTCAGACCTGAGCTAACTTTTTTATTGTTTCTTTTTGTTTTTTGTAAAACTTTCTTTGGAGCTTGTTTTTGAACTTTGTTTTGAGATTGTTTTATTATTGATAAAATAGATTTGGATTTTGAATTATAATTTTCATAATGTGTTCTATTTCTTGACTTTGTGATGTCTTTATTTCTAGTTAACTTCAACGTCTTTTTCGTGTTTGTGACTTGACTTTATTTTATAGTTATGTATAACAGGTCGTGAAATTTGCTCTTTCTTTTTAAGAATAATGAGTTCTTGCTTTCTTGGTGTTCTTATACTACGTTGGGTTTTGTTAATATTGTGTGTGTTTTCTTTTAACATGGATTTCAATAATATCATGTATATCTCTAATATTTTGAAAATCATGTTGTATGGGTAAAACTATAGAGATTCCATCTCCCAATAACAATGGATTTTAATTGATTTAGAAAATCAACAAAACATAGATTTTTTGAATAACAATGGATTCCAAAAGGAATGTAAAAATCCTCAAATGAATAACAATGGATTTGATTTAGAATTTAAGAATCCATTAACCAATAACAATGGAATCTTAAAATTTTAAAAATCTACATAAATCCAACAATGAATAATTATTATTTTAGTGTTTATTTAGTAGATAATTCGTGTTTCAAAATTGTTCGATGATATGCATTATAATAGCCAAGTTAGGGGCCCTTATTCATTGATGGATTATGTAGAACTTTTGGATTTTAAAAGTTGTGAGATTTTATCAATTCTTATGGATTTTAATTGATTTAGAAAATCAACAAAACATAGATTTTTTGAATAACAATGGATTCCAAAAGGAATGTAAAAATCCTCAAATGAATAACAATGGATTTGATTTAGAATTTAAGAATCCATTAACCAATAACAATGGAATCTTAAAATTTTAAAAATTATTCTCATGGATTACAATTGATTCTCATGGATTACAATTGATTCTCATGGATTCTTGTAAATTAATCTCATGGATTTGTAATAATTTGTTTTCCACATAAGGTAATATATATATATTCATAGTTTTCTCTAAAAATCTCAAGTAGTATACTTGTCAATATTCTAGACTCCACTTTAGATGTGAGACATCACCATAAAAAGAAGTGAGCTAATCAGCCTACACCATTGCCATCATCATTTTCAAGCATTGCCATCATCATTTTCAAGCATTGCCATTAACATTACATCATTTTTCTTCAGACCTGAGCTAACTTTTCGATTGTTTCTTTTTGTTTTTTGTAAAACTTTCTTTGGAGCTTGTTTTTTAACTTCGTTTTGAGATTGTTTTATTATTGATAAAATAGATTTGGATTTTGAATTATAATTTTCATAATGTGTTCTATTTCTTGACTTTGTGATGTCTTTATTTCTATTTAACTTCAACGTCTTTTTCGTGTTTGTGACTTGACTTTATTTTATAGTTATGTATAACAGGTCGTGAAATTTGCTCTTTCTTTTTAAGAATAATGAGTTCTTGCTTTCTTGGTGTTCTTATACTACGTTGGGTTTTGTTAATATTGTGTGTGTTTTCTTTTAACATGAATTTCAATAATATCATGTATATCTCTAGTATTTTGAAAATCATGTTGTATGAGTAAAACTATAGAGATTCCATCTCCCAATAACAATGGATTTTAATTGATTTAGAAAATCAATAAAACATAGATTTTTTGAATAACAATGGATTCCAAAAGGAATGTAAAAATCCTCAAATGAATAACAATGGATTTGATTTAGAATTTAAGAATCCATTAACCAATAACAATGGAATCTTAAAATTTTAAAAATCTACATAAATCCAAAATTTTAGTATACTTGTCAATATTCTAGACTCCACTTTAGATGTGAGACATCACCATAAAAAGAAGTGAGCTAATCAGCCTACACCATTGCCATCATCATTTTCAAGCATTGCTATCATCATTTTCAAGCATTGCCATTAACATTACATCATTTTTCTTCAGACCTGAGCTAACTTTTCGATTGTTTCTTTTTGTTTTTTGTAAAACTTTCTTTGGAGCTTGTTTTTTAACTTCGTTTTGAGATTGTTTTATTATTGATAAAATAGATTTGGATTTTGAATTATAATTTTCATAATGTGTTCTATTTCTTGACTTTGTGATGTCTTTATTTCTATTTAACTTCAACGTCTTTTTCGTGTTTGTGACTTGACTTTATTTTATAGTTATGTATAACAGGTCGTGAAATTTGCTCTTTCTTTTTAAGAATAATGAGTTCTTGCTTTCTTGGTGTTCTTATACTACGTTGGGTTTTGTTAATATTGTGTGTGTTTTCTTTTAACATGAATTTCAATAATATCATGTATATCTCTAGTATTTTGAAAATCATGTTGTATGAGTAAAACTATAGAGATTCCATCTCCCAATAACAATGGATTTTAATTGATTTAGAAAATCAATAAAACATAGATTTTTTGAATAACAATGGATTCCAAAAGGAATGTAAAAATCCTCAAATGAATAACAATGGATTTGATTTAGAATTTAAGAATCCATTAACCAATAACAATGGAATCTTAAAATTTTAAAAATCTACATAAATCCAACAATGAATAACCCCCCCCCCCCCCCCTTTAGTATTTAGGTAACACGAATAAACTTATTTAATTTTTGAATATAGGTATTAAGGTATTTGGAGGATTTGGATAAGAATATTGTAGTAGTTAATAGTTATTGTTGTTTGGATATAGGGATTAAGTTATTTTCTAATGTTTGGATAAGTGTATAGTATGAATTAATAGTTTTAATTAATTAAATCAAAAATATGAGAAAAAAAGAAAAGCTTGACAAATCAGCATAAAATGTATCTCCTTTAATATATATATATATAATATATAGAGTATAGTTCATGTAATTAACAAAAAAAATAAAAATTTACGAAGATAAGTTGTGTTTTTACCTTAATAGCAATCTAGCATTCCTTTAGTTATTTGTTTAAAAAAATTATTTTAGCATTCCTTAATCTTATGATTGATATTATCATTTTGTCTACAATCTCTGTGAGCTAGTGACGCGTCAAATCCGCGTTATATTAAATATTTAAGGATATATAAGGAAATAAATTTATGTCGAAAGAGAATAATAATTTTACATTTTGGTAAACATGAGAAATTTCAGAGAAGACACGAGACTTTTTCTTTGCTTTTGACTTAATTTGAGGTGCTTATTAAAAAGCTAACCACTTCAGAGGTTACGATTAGTCCCAATTTCTTTTTTAATCTTAAGTCCTGCATTTGACGAAAAGACCAAAGCTTTTTACTCGGAAAGCAAATTCCTTTGATCTAAAGAGAGAGAGAGAAAAAAAAAATGGAGAATATGTTAGGTCTTCTAAGACTTCATGTGATTAGAGGTGTAAATCTCGCCATCAGAGATTCCTCGAGCAGCGATCCTTACGTCATTGTTCGTATGGGTAAACAGGTTAAAAAAACCCGCATTCCTAATTTATTTATTTTAATATCAATTTAGCATTCATTTTCGAGTTCTTAATACATTATTTTGGAACTAATATATCTTTTTGGTCATGAATCTGGTTATGCATCTCAGAGACTCTGTTTTTTCTATGTAATGAGAGAATTTTTTTTTTTCCCCCGCAATGAGAGAATTATAGTAAAAGAATATAGATTTAAATGATCTTCAAAGAAAAAAGTTTCTTGTTCAGATTCAATGCATTAAGTAGAGGAATGTTAACTGTAATGAACATCTCCAATGTAATCATTACGGCCCCAAATTTTTTGTGTTAAAATGGAAGATAAACATAATTTTAAATTTCAGTTTGATGTGTATTCTATGGAATCTAGTTGCGGGTTTCGGGTATTTTACATCTAAAATGTTGAGTGATCAGGCTAACGAGATGTTCCTAGGATTTGATTAATCATTTAAAATATTAGTTATGGTTACTGTCTCTGTCAAGCTAGAAAAGAAATGCAAAGTAACAAGCGTTCAACAAAATGTTACTTTCCTTTTCCTCTGCGGATAACATTAGTAGATAATTATCTTGTGTTTTTGTACTTTCTTTGACGCAGAAGCTACGGACCCGTGTGATGAAAAAGAATTTGAATCCAGAATGGAACGAAGACTTGACACTTTCTATTACTGATCCAACTCTTCCCGTTAAAATCGTAAGAAAATCCCTACATTACAGCAACTTGCACTTTCTCAGTAATACCGAATCAAACACGATTTACTAGACCAATATTGGATGCTTGATCTTTTAAAAGTTATACCAAAATAAAACATAACAAGAAAGTGGCTATTTTTCTTGTGATGATACAGCTGGTTTACGATAGGGACTGGTTCTCAAGGGATGATAAGATGGGAGATGCAGTTTTCCACATTGATCCGTTCCTTGAAGCCATCAGAATCCAAAACCAGCTAGGAGGACTCCCCGATGGGACTGTAATAATGAAGATTCAGGCAAGTAGGCAGAACTGCTTGTCAGAAGAGAGCAAAATTGTGTGGCATAAAGGAAAGATTGTCCAAAATATGTTCCTTAGGCTCCAGAACGTTGAGCGCGGAGAGGTCGAGCTTCAGCTTGAGTGGATTGATGTCTCGGGCCCTCTGAGTACATAGGAGAATACGAAAGTTGTTTACATATCCATTTCTGTTTTACATGAAGTTTGTCGGAAAGTATACTAATTTGAGACCAAAAACTAGGACTCGATCTATGTTTAGGAGAGGTTTCGGGATATAGGATTATAGGTTTCGACCCAAATTTCCTTTAGTTAATCAAATAACAATATGAAAGAAAAAATGAAATATACTAAAAAAGCTGATCAATTATATGTTTTATGATTTTATCCCTAATAATCGGTCGCTTGCATGGCTAAGTTTTGCAACTTGTGTTTGTGATTTGGTAGACTGAGAATATTTTAAATTATATAATGCTATATAACTGAAAATGTGGTTATAGACAATCACTAAAAATCATTTCATCTTAGTATTTGTTATATAAGAGAAATGATTTTAGGGGAATTAGGTGGAATAATATGTTTTGACATATAAATTAATAAAGTAACATGTGCAATTGGAAAATTGGGTAACTAACAAAGAGAAAAATTAAATTTGACTAATTTACCAAAAATAAATTCAAATAATGTTGTCAATTTTTACCACACTTAATGATAATGTTGTCAAATTTCATCACATTTAATGTTAATTTATTTGTAATAAATAAAAAATAATAATTTCATCTAGAAATAAATTTAAAATTGACATATATAAAAAATATTTCATTGAAATAACATTTTTTTTTTCTTCTACATTATACGTTTACTTAAAATAGCCATAATTTTTTTACCTTTCAAAATAATTAATTATTTTTTGTATAAATAAATTATATAGTGAACTATATCACAAATTGAAAACTATTGATATAAATAGTGAACTAACTACTTGCTTGATATAATGAATTTCACACCAAAATTACGTAATAGTGAACTATTTATGAATATATTTAACTGTATATAATAATGAACTATTGTTAAATATAACAAGTATAGTTGATTGTTTGTGAATAAAGTTAACTATATAAATGATTAATATTTATTTGTAGCTAACTAGTACACATGGATATAGTTATATATATACAGTATATAATAGTGAACTATCTTATGCGTAAATATAGTTTGTGAAAAAATTAAATATATACATAATATATTCATAGTTTCTAATTTGTGATATAGTTCACTATATAATTAATTCATGGAGTAAATGTATAATGTAGAAAAAAGAAAAAAGAAATGTTTTCTTTATGTCAATTTTAAATGTAATAAAATAATTTATTTTTATATATGACAACTTCAAATTTATTTATAAAAAGTTAAATGTGATAATTACTACAAGGAAAATTTACATTAATTTTGCATTAAATGTGACAATTTTGATTGAATGTATAGAAGGATATAATCATTTAATTTTATTTCTCTTTGTTACTTACTAAATTTTCATATTACACATGCTACTTTATTAATTAATATGCTCAAACCTATTATTCCACTAATTAACCCATGATTTTATGACCTTGTGATCCGGTATAAGATTTTGATTTCTCTTATCCTCTAAATATTTTTAGAGAGGTGATTTTGTTAAAAGTGTGTATATGGCTTATTCTCATTCAAATTTATACTAAAAAAATGTCATGTCATATGTGACATGACTAATTTAATCATTGACTAATTCATTGACTAATTCTACTTACCCCCATTAATTTAAATAAAAAATGTGGGTCAACATTACCATTTGTAATTCCTAAACCTAATTCAATGGCATAACAATTAACTTACTAGCCCATTTCATGACAAATTTAAATCATAACTAAATCTTTTATAAAAATCTTCTATAACTGTTTTTTTTATTTACAGAAATAAATAAATATAAATTTTAATCAATACTTTATAATATTTTCGTTGGTAACTTAAAAATGTATAAAAATTAATTTTTGTTACCTTAAAGTATTAAAAATAATTTATAATAAGACTTACCAAGATTTTACTATGTCAAATTTAAATATGCATAATTTAATAATTTAGAAAATGAGATTTCTATTCTGAAAACTCTACAAAACTTAATTAATTAATATTCGATTATAAACAAATACATTTAAAAATAGGGATCATTATTCTATTGATCGTTAGGATATTCATTTATGTTATGATTTCAGCGTCTTGAAACCTTCAACCTGTGAATCTATATTACTTTAAGCAAGCGATTGATTGCTTCACGAACAAATCCTAGAAATCTAACGATCGTCTGAACATGCAAAGATAAGGGATAGAGATTCGCTCAAGAGATTGTTTACCCAGTTCACACCTCGATGGGAGGATGCTACGTCTGGGGCTTAACGGCACAAGCAAAAGATTTCATTATAACAAGAGAATACACCAAGATCTAGTTACAAGAGAACTCAACAAACCATTGAAGGACTCTTCTAGATCTCTCTTCTCTCCGAAGACCTAAACCTTAGGTTTTCTACAAGACGTTGTGTCTTTCTTTCTTTCTAGGTTAAATCTAGGTTTGAACCTTTTAGGTTAAATTGACAAACTCCCTTCCTCTTCATATATATATCAGAGGCCGGTCCACCCTGAGTTAGACAGATCCAATAACCACATCGGTTATCTCCAACAGACTCCTGAACCAACAGAATCAAACCAAACCCTGTTTAATTCTAACAATGAGTTGTGACAATGTCATACCGAAATCAACAAATCTCCACCTTGACATTCACAACTCTGAGTTCGTCCCTTGTCGCCGTCAAGCACAGCCAATGCCTTAGCATTTGCCTACCTTGAGCATAGCCAAAGCTTGCTCAAACTTCTCAACTGTAATGCAAAGTCCTTCAGCTAATC
This sequence comes from Arabis alpina, assembly GCA_900128785.1. Lineage (NCBI taxonomy): Eukaryota > Viridiplantae > Streptophyta > Magnoliopsida > Brassicales > Brassicaceae > Arabis > Arabis alpina. Next base: position 14,427,172 of record LT669789.1, on the reverse strand, counting down.
CTTTCAGCCAAACACCTTCCTTTGCAGCTTCTGTCAAGGCAATGTACCCAGCCCTTGTTGTAGATAAAGCCACAATACCCTATAGACTTGATTTCCAACTCACTATATTACCTTCAGTAGTAAACACATACCCGGAGATTGACCTTCTCGTATCCAAATCTGCTTCAAAGTCCGCATCAGAGTATGCTTCAACTCTGAAATCTTCATTCTTCATGAATACCAGCCCTCTGTTTCGAGTGCCCTTAAATATCAGTCCTCTGTTTCGAGTGCCCCTGAATACCAGCCCTCTGTTCCGAGTGCCTCTGAATACCAGCCCTCTGTTCCGAGTGCCCTTCAGATACCAGAGAACCTTGTTCTCTTTGCCCTTCTCTACATACCCTTCTGGTTGATCCATGTAGATATCTTCATCAATCGTTTCATGTAGGAATGTTGTCTTCACATCATGATGTTCCAGTTCAAAGTCCTGATTCACTATAACAAACAACATGAACCTGATTGATACATGTTTCACCACATGTGAAAACACTTCCTCATAATCAATGCCCTCTCTTTGAGCATACCCTTTTGCTACCAGCCTTGCCTTGTGTCTAGGCTGCTCAACTCCTTGAATATCAGGTTTCAATTTGAAAACCCATTTGCAACCAATGGTCTTCTTTCCGTTTGGTAAATCCACCAAATCCCAAGTACCATTCTTCAAGAGAGAATTCATCTCTTCATCCATACCGGAGTTCCACTTCTTCCAGTCTTTACCCTGTGAAGCTTCCATGTAATTATTTGGTTCTTCAAAATCCAATACTTCCCCTAAATTCAGTGCAAAAGCAACAACCTCATCCTCATCATCTCGATACCTTAGAGGTTTAACTATTTCTCTTCTAACCCGGTCTCTGGCTAGCCGAAATTTACTCAAACTTTCTTCATCTTTTTCAGACACAGCTTCACTACCAGGAACTGCTGCAGCAGCTCCACCTTCATGTGAAGTCTCTTCAGCTTCATCCTCTGAGTCACTTAGCACCGTGACTTCATCATCCTTTCCGGACCCTGAAGCTTCTATCAACAATGTACCGTTCCCCTTATTCAACACACCAGCAGAACCTATACCAGATTCTTTGTCCTGTAACAGACCCTTGTAAACAGCTTCTTCTTGAAACACTGCGTTTCTACTGATTACAACCTTCTTATCTTTGATCAGCCAAATCTTATAACCTTTGACTCCTTGAGGATATCCAATAAACACTCCTTTGAGTGCCCTTGGCTTCAATTTCCCTTGGTCTACATGAACATAAACCACCGAACCAAACCTCCTCATTTGTGCATACCCTGGAGTCTTCTTCAACCAAATCTCATCCGGAATGTTGAAGTCATTTGCTGATGATGGTGTCCTGTTGATGACGTATACAGCTATAGCCACAGCCTCAGCCCATAACTTTTCTCCAAGTCCTGTCTCATTCAGCAAACATCTGACTTTCTCCATGATGGTCCTGTTCATTCTCTATGCCACACCATTCTGCTGTGGTGTGTAAGCACACATCCTGTGTCTCTCAAGACCGTGTTTCTGACAGAACTCATCAAACTTCAAGTTGCAGAACTCCAGACCATTGTCTGTCCTGAGACATTTTACCTTCTGATTCACTTGATTCTCCACCAGAAGTTTCAATTCTGCAAACTAATCAAAGGTTTCATCCTTTGTAGCAAGAATCTGAACCCACACCTTCCTTGAGCAGTCATCAATTATGGACATGAAGTACTGCTTCTTCCCAATTGAAAGTGTGACATTGGGTGATCCCCAAATATCAGCATGAACATACTTCAGGACCTCTTCACTGTTGTGCTTCCCAACATTGAAGCTTAACCTCTTGTTCTTGCCCATGATACGGCTCTCACAGAACTTCATATCACTAATTCTCTTCTTGTCCAGAATCCCTTTCTCAACCAACACCTTCAGATTCCTAATACTTGTATGACTCATTCTACTGTGCCACAGGGCTGTGTCATCCTTTGACACAACATGATTCGACTGAACAACCACAGTCTCACCATCCAAAAGATACAGACCCCCTGTACCAAGCAACGTTCTCTGTAAAGCCAACTTCTTGTTCTTGTAGAATCTTGTCTTACCATTCCCACCTTCCTGTGTGAACCCTTGCACGTCAAGAGTACCAACATAGATCAGATTACGAGCAAGGTTAGAAATATATCTGACATTGGTGAGTCTTGTGACAGGTCCTCCTGTAGCACTGATCCTGACCGAACAATCCCTTGTACTACCACAACTCTGTCATCAGCCAGCAACACTTGGTTTCCTGTGACTTCTGTGAAATCATCAAACCAATCCCTCCTAGATGCCATATGGTACGAACATCCAGAATCAATGATGCACCGATCATTATGATTTCTGCCTGATATAGACAGTGCATCAATCACCTGAAGCTTGTCTATCACAATAGCTGCTTCACCGCGTTGATCATTCTCCATCCTTTTCTTCCACGAGAAACAATCCTTTTTCAGGTGACCCTCCTTCTTGCAATACCAGCAAGTAACCCTTGAGCCTGAACCAGATCGTGACCAAGAGTTGTTCTTGTACTTGTTATTGTACGACTCTCTGTTTTCAGGTCTTCCTCAAACTATATAGGCTTCCCCACTTCTCTGTGAGCCTGGATTTTCCCTTTCTCTCTCTCCTTTGATATATCATCTGAGATCACTTCTTCCAAGGTAAGACTCTTTCTACCATACTTCAGAGTCTCCTTCAGCGAGTTATACTGCTGTGGCAGTGAGTTCAACAACAAGATAGCTTGCAGTTCCTCTGACACAACGACCTTCACACTCGCCAACTCCGATACAACCATCAGAAAATCATCGGTGTTTTCATCAACAGACTTCTGTTCATTCATCTTAAACGTATAAAACTTATGCTGCAAGTAAATACGATTAGGAAGTGACTTAGAGAGATAAAACCTTTCCAATGTTGACCATGTAGCTGCAGCAGTCGTGCAGTCATCGAGCTTGCGCAAGACTCGATCTCCAACATTCAGGAAAATCAGATTCATAGCCTTCTCTGATCGTTCGACCCGATCTGCTTCCTCCTTCTCAACACAAAGCTTTGCTGCAGTAGGATCTTCATCCTTCTTAACCGCTACAGCCTGCGGAACAGCTTCGACCAGGACATCTTTCAGTCCCAAAACAGACAGATGCGCGAGCATACCCTTCTTCCATAGAGAGAAATCCCCCTCTCCATCGAATCGCTCCACCTCGATTCGAACGTTCATCATAGATTCACTCGACCTGAGCTCTGATACCACTTTGTTATGATTTCAGCGTCCTGAAACCTTCAACCTGTGAATCTATATTACTTTAAGCAAGTGATTGATTGCTTCACGAACAAACCCTAGAAATCTAACGATCGTCTGAACATGCAAAGATAAGGGATAGAGATTTGCACAAGAGATTGTTTACCCAGTTCACACCTCGATGGGAGGATGCTACGTCTAGGGCTTGACAGCACAAGCAAAAGATTTCACTATAACAAGAGAATACACCAAGATCTAGTTACAAGAGAACTCAACAAACCATTGAAGGACTCTATTAGATCTCTCTTCTCTCCGAAGACCTAAACCCTAGGTTTTCTACAAGACGTCGTGTCTTTCTTTCTTTCTAGGTTAAATCTAGGTTTGAGCCTTTTAGGTTAAATTGACAAACTCCCTTCCTCCTCATATATATATCAGAGGCCGGTCCACTATGAGTTAGAAAAATCCAATAACCACACCAGTTATCTCCAACAGACTCCTGAACCAATAGAATCAAACCAAACCCGGTTTAATTCTAACAATGAGTTGTGACAATGTCATACCGAAATCAACAATTTATTTATCCTTTGATCGTTCATGCTTTATTATCTATGGTATACAAGAAAATGTCGTTATTACATAATATTTGACTATGAAGGAATTCAAGAGGACTAGAGATTGGTTTGCCACTTTAATTGTTAATAAAAACCTAAAGCTATAAAGTTTGATGAAGTTTCACAATTAATGAGTAATTTTATAATTCCTTAAAACAATTATTTTGCATGTTTACATTAATTATCTTAAATCTACTTTTTGGAGATAAAAATTCATTAATTTGTTTTAGGTTCAGTTTAAACCGAATTACTATACGAGTTAATCCAAAATCTATAACAAAGATTTTAAATTTTAAAAAGAAATTTAACATTACTATATATTCCAATTAAAAAGATTGTGAAACAAGAAATGAGATTATACAGTCAAACAAAAAAAAAGATGAAGAAAAAGTAGAAAATTTTGGAGAAGAAAAAAAAGTAACAAATATATATCAAATAATTTGCTCTGAACCTTAAATTATAAAGAATGTTATTTTATTTAAATTATTATTTATGATGAAGTATGACACATATAAAATATTTAATAAAAGATAGTAAATACATATTTTAAAATTTTTAGTAAATATCAAAAAATATACTTATACTATTAATTTTTTTCCATTTGGTATTAAATATTTATCTTTGCGCATAACGCGGGAAGTCACCTAATTATAAATGAGTTTTAAGTCATTTTGATGTTAAATTATGTCATTAGAAGATATTCAAACTAATGTGGCTATATTTGGAACACAAATTTAACCTTAAACAAATGTCATATATATATTTACGTTATTAGAGAATCGCCCAAACATGTTTATGCATTAACCTTATCTATGTTATTAGAGTTTTCTCTATGGTGGAAAAGCCATCTATGAAGCCAAATGAACCAACCCAAGTCATCATATCATGAAGATAAACCACATTTTCAAGTTAGACATAATACTTACGCCAAAAGTTTAGCAATAGACAGAGGATCCATTGAACTTCAAATTTGATAAAACCTGGAGTAAGGAAAGACCTTTGAGTTAGCTTTCCGATGGAGTTGTGTTTAAAACATTTGGAGCTCTAGTTAAGAAGATACGACCAAAAGACTGAAAACATGTCAAACTGCTGGGAAGATAAATAGTGACCAGTGGTCAATCTTAGGTTGATATACTCTCCAAAAGCTTGTTATATCTCTTAACCAAATATTTGATGAGCTAATGGTCTTAACAATTTGATAAGTTAGTTAACGAATTTAGTGCACAATCAAATCTTGACTTAGTTAACGCTTGTTTTCACCTTGTAAACCTGCGATAGTTGAGCCAATTTGTAACGTCCGTCAACCAAAATTTGAGAAGTATATATACTTATTTTTGGGCTAAATTGATAAATTTAGAAGTTTAGGATACTTTCAGGGGGTTTCTGATCGTTTTGAAAGTTTAAAGCTGTATCTGTAAATAGTTATTAGTAGAAGGACTAAAGTGCAAAAAAAAGAATAAATCGAGTTTGCGGTTCAGAAAATCATGGGATGAGATATGGAAACTAGAATCTGCATCTCTCAACCCTAGTATGCCGTATATATATGAACAATTCTTGGGTCCGCCCCTAGGGGTGGACGATACTTTCATCCACCCTCTCCTCCTTAACCAATTAGAGCTAGAATAACATTTATTGTAGAGACCACTATTCCTCTCTATTTTCTTTCTTTCATGTGTCTAATTTTTTTTTCCTGATATTGTCTTTTTTCTTTCTTTTAATGGAAAAGATTAACAAGATAATAACAAAACCCCATATACTAAACCCTAAATCCCATCTTGAAGTTTTTTTTCCAAAAATACCACAGGGCTGTGTCATCCTTAAAAAGCAACTTGGAAAAATGTGGCATTTTTGGAACTTTGGAAAAAAATGTGGTATTTTTGGAAAAAAAACTTCAAATGGTGGAATATGAGGGAATTCCTCTTTAATATTTGGGATTTAGAGTTTTGTACTTGGGGTTTTGTTATTTTTTTTTAATCTATTTCCATTAGAAAAAAAGAAAAAGATAGAATTTGGATAAAAAATATATTAGTCACGTAAGTGAGAGAGAAGAAAAGAGAGAAATTCTCGTCCCTACAATTAAATGTTATTTTTGTGATTTTTTTTTCTAAATTTGATTGGTTAAGGGCGAAGGGGTGGATGAAAGTGCTCCACCCCTAGGGGCGGACCCAAGAATTGTTCTATATATATCCGTTTTCAAGCCCCAAAACTTCTAAGCCGTAAATTGAAGAGAAAACTAGTGAATTTGAAGAGTTTTACCCTGTGTTTTGTTGAATGTAGAGAAAGGAGGAGAAGATGGTAGGTGGTGTGAGTACTAATATTTTGGTGCGTTTTCCGATCTAACCGTAATGACCCAGACGACGATCTTCATATCTCTGGATAGATCTCGTTTCAAAGTTTCCAAGGCATCTTTCAGATCCCGATTCCAAGATAAGAAGTGGCCGATAATTGTTTTGAATAGGTGTTTTTTAGGCGTTTTCCCGTCGACTCAGCGAGACTCTGATCGTTATTTTGGTGTCTCTAGAAAGGTGTTGTAACAAGGTTTCCAAATCAGGTCTCCGTTTTTGATTCGATCTAAATAAAGTGAGTTATTCGTGTTGCTTTCTAGTCAAGTAATATGTTTTTGTCAAAAACCCAGAAAACCCTAATCTGACCTGAAACACAAACACACTTTTGAAACGCAATTTCCACAGACGTCAGACGCCCGAAATAGCGTTTCAACCGCTACCGCCCGAAACACTATTTTCAACCAATATTTTCTTGACTCAAATTTTAGACGTGATTGTTAAGGTGAGTGCGTGACCATGACTTATCTGGGTGAATGGAACATTTAGTATTTCTGGTGATAGGTTTGATGGATTGGATTATCATAGGTTGATTGAGTTTCTTATATGTGCACGATTGTTTTATGATGTTTCTTTGTGTTATTGATTTTGTGTTGCCTGAGCGGTTCATTGTGCCTGTGTGTATAGCCAAGGAGATGGGATGACCGTCTCACTGAGTATTTATGATAATACTCACGCATCTTTTTTGCCATGTGTTGCAGGTAAAGGCAAAGTGTAACCGTGGGATCATAGCTATGAGGAAGAGGATGATCTAGGGTCTCATTTTAGTGGTGTTTTCTTTGTTGTTTAGATCTTCTAGTTAGGTTGTTGTTGGAGGGTTTGCTTTGAGAGATATTCGGGTTGTTCAGGATTTCAAGGATGTGTTTCAGTCATTGCAGGGGTTACCGCCGTTCGGTCTGACCCTTTCACGATTGATTTGGAGCCTGGGACGCCGCCGTTATCCAAGACACCTTATAGGATGGCTCCAGCAGAGTTGACAAAGCTAAAGAAGCAATTGGAGGATTTGTTGGATAAAGGTTTATTCGACCGAGTAGTTCACCGTGGGGAGTACCGGTGTTGTTTGTGAAGAAGAAGGATGAGAGTTTCCGGTTATGCATTGATTATTAGGGACTTAACCGAGTCAGAGTGAAGAACAAGTATCCTTTCCGTGAATTGCTGAGTTGTTGGATCAGTTGAGAGGGGCTAATGGGTTCTCAAAGATTGACTTGGCATCCGATTATCATCAAATCCTTATTGATGAGGCAAATGTCAGGAAGACCGCTTTCAGGACTCGGTATGGGCATTTTAAGTTTGTGGTTATGCCTTTCGGGTTGACGAATGCACTGGCTGCGTTTATGAGGTTGATGAACGGAGTCTTTTAGGAGTATCTGGATGAGTTCGTGATTATCTTCATTGATGAAATTTTGGTGTATTCTAAGAGTCATGAGGAGCATGAGAGGCATCTGAGGGCCGTTATGGAAAAGCTGTGAGAGCAGAAGCTGTTTGCTAAGTTGAGCAAGTGCAGTTTTTGGCAGCGGGAGATGGGTTTTCTGGGTCACATTGGTTCTCCAGATGGAGTTTCTATGGATCCAGCTAAGATTTAGTATATCCAAGATTGGCATAGGCCGAGGAATACTACAGATATCAGGGGTTTTCTCAGGTTGGCAGGTTATTATAGGAGATTCGTCTAGGGTTTTGCGAGTATGGCTCAATCCATGACGAAGCTGACAAGGAAGGATGTTCCTTTTGCCTTGTCTTCGAAGTGTGAGCAGAGCTTCGTGAACCTAAAGACGATGTTGACTAGTACACTTGTGTTGGCGTTGCTAGAGCTGGACGAGCCTTATGTGGTCCATACAGACACTTTTGGAGTTAGTCAAGGTTGTGTGTTGATGCAGTAGGGTAAGGTGATTGCTTATGCTTCGAGGCAGTTAAGGAAGCACGAGGGGAACTATCCTGTCCATGACTTAGAGTTGGCTGTAGTGATCTTTGCCTTGAATATTTGGAGATCTTATCTGTAATGAGGCAGGGTTTAGGTGTTCACTGATCATCATAATTTCAAGTACATTTTTACTCAGCCAGAGTAGATGTGCAACATATGCGATGGTTGGAGTTGGTGGCAGATTATGACATGGATATAGTTTACCATCCTCGTAAAGCTAACACTGTCGCATATGCTCTTAGTCGTAGGCGGTATGATTCAGCTCAGGAGCGGGATGTGGAGGCTTTAGTGGGTGAGCTTAGCACTTTGAGGCTTTGTATTATCTCACATGAGTCGTTGGGGCTGGGGGCAGCTAATTAGGCAGACTTTCTGAGTAGGATTCGAGTAGCTGAGGAGAAGGATCATTGATTGATTGATCTTTCTAAGGTTGATGGTTCTTGATGCGCTATTTTTAGCTAGCTTAACCTTTGCTAAAGACCAAAGATCCGACTAGGCGCTCAAAGCTTTAATATTTATAAAGCCTTAAACAAAACCACAAGTACATGGTTACACCGAGGTAGTATTTAAGGGTCGATCCCAAGGAATAAAAATTGCAAGACACTAAAGATTCGAGAAACAAACTAATCTATATCATGCATTTTTATGGGGTTTTCATTTAGATTAATATGATAAGAAAAGCAAGAAACTAAGATGCAACGAAAATGCAAAACAAGGAAAAGACATTGGACCATAAGCTAATCTATCATAAGAGCAAGTAACAATCAAACAATGATATCAAAGATTGAATTAAACACCATCCTAGAACATGAAACTCAATAATTCGACTACTCCACCTCCGTGGCTTTAATAACTTCACATAATCACCTAATCATCACAACTTCCGTTGGTAACTAGATAAATCAAATGAGCTTTAAGGAAAAAGTTCAATTAGTTCACTAAACACCATGATCGCCAATTGTTAGATGGCTATGATAAGTCAAGCTCACAAAGGTTTGGTTCAAACAATCTCACAAACACCTTCCGGGTGGAAATCGCTTAAGATATATCCAACAAGCTTCAATCATAACAATCATCATTTAACTATCACGCATTCTAATCAATCATAACTCAAAGTCCAACAAAAGAGAAAACATGAATTAAAGATGAAGGTTATTGAGTAAGGATGATTAACAAGTAACTAGAGATATCAATCAAGTTCAATTCCAAAACATGAATCCGTTTAATCTAGACTAACCCACTTCCATGGTGCTAATCCATTTAGTAATCAACAATTAACACAAACTTCCATTTTGCTAATCACTAATCAAGCATCATTAGTGCAAATGTTCATATTAACTTACAAATCTCCATATGACATGATATGAGAAATGCATGATTAAAGTTCTCTTATACATTTTCACAAACACCTTCCGGGCGTGAAAAGACCATGATCTAGATTTTAGTTAGCTACTCCTAAAGCTAGCATTAAACACACTGTAATCAATAGAAATCACAAGATTATAAACCCAACATCATTAATCAACCATCAATGCTTCTTAATCTAAACCATATGCATAATCCATAAGAAGAATAGAAGAACTACTAACACATATGAATGTTAAACATCAAAACTATAACAACTAAAGAGATAAGCATGATTATAGTTATGAAGTGATTAAGAAACTTCAATAAACCATATAAAGGATTCAAAAATTAAAGACTCAAACTTTAAACAAGGAAGAAAAGTAAATCAAGATAAGAGAAAGAACAATATCTAGATAAAACTAATATGCATAAACATAAAGATAAAGATCAATGTTGAAGAATCCTTCTCTAGGATGTAATGAACATGAAGATCATATCCAAATCATCAAGAAAAGAGTTTGGATCTAGGCCATCTCTAGAGGAAAGGAAACTTGGAGAAAAATATGTTTTTATAAGTATTTATACTAGAGGAAGCAAGGGAACTCGGGTCAACCCTAATTATTTGGTCAACACTTTTTTTTCATTTCCGTCAGATTTGATATACGCCCAGTAAATCGATCATAACTCCTTCAATATAGCTCTGATTGAGTTGAAACCACCGCCATTGGAAAGCTAACTCAATTTACTATCTAATCCCAAAATTTCAGATCAACTAGAGCAGTATAAGACTTCCATATGACATGATATTAAAGAGGTTGATTTTTGGGTAGTGACTTTTGGCACTTCGGAGCACCCTATGGATCGGCTAGGCGACTGTTTTGCTAGCCGATCCATTGGCCTTCTCGATCTTCAACTTCTTGTTCTTCATTCTTCCATCTTGATTCTTCTCTCCATATGTTCCACAATATTTCCAAGACTCCATTTGCACCTAAAATAGACAAAATATGCATGCAAATGCAAGAAAATAAGAACTTGGATGTCTCAAAGCTAAATGTATGCTTAAAAGGGGTAAATTATGCATTAAAACATGTAAAAACATAAGCTAAATGTCTCAAAATATTACTAAAATGTATGCTTAAAAGGGGTAAATTATGGGCTTATCAGTTTTGAGTATCAAGTTTCTGCCAAGGGAACTATCTTAGTGCACGGACGAGTTTGTGTGTCTAAGGATGAGGATTTGAGGCAGGAGATTCTGAGAGAGGCTCATGCGAGCATGTTTTCTAAACGGTACTATCACTGAGTCAGGATGAGGAAGGCTGTTGCTAACTAGGTTGCATCTTGTGATATTTGCCAGTTGGTGAAAGCTAAGCATCTGGTTTTGAGTGGTTTATTGCACAGTTTACCCATTCCGGAATGGAAGTGGGATATGACTACCATGGATTTTTGATATATCATGGTTTTTACTAGTTTTTGACCATGATATACGACCTTTTATCGAATTCTTTCGGTGTTTTTTGAGTCTTTTCAGTATCTTTATAGGTTTATGTACACGTGGAGCTAAATTGGTGATTATGGAGCATCATGGAGCATCAAGGGACGAGCAGCCAAATTTACAAGGTTGAAGCTGAAATTTCCTCCTGGTAACGACCGACACCACCAAGGAGTCACGACCGACACCACTTACGAAATCGGAGAGAAACGAGTTTACTGAGATTATAAGATTTTCTTTTTCAAGTAGAATTTCCAGAAGTTCACAAATTTGACCCGACACGAATTTTCCCCTTTATATATTCAGTTTGTCTTAGGTTTTTAGAGGATACTTTTCAATTTGGAGATTTTAGAGTTTTGGAGAGATTTTGAGAGCTAGGGAGACAAGTTTTCAGACCTTTCAAATTTCTTCGAACCCTTTTGTATCTCTTACTTATTCTCTTACGTTAATGCAATATTATTCAGTCATAATGTTTTCTGCATCCATGTCTGAGTAATCTACTTGTTAGGTTTAGAATTTTCAAAGGATTGAGATGAATTGTTAGAATTGAATTCATGTTAGGATTATCTTATCGTTCTTCATCTAGATTGCATTAATTCTGATTTAGGATTGATCACCCTGAATAAGACATCCTAGGTTAATTCAATTAGAAGGGAAGCATCAACTGATAACCTGACTAGAATCTTAGATGAGCAAAATCACCTACTCTCAAAGGAATTTGGTTAAGGGATTTTGTGAACAATTGAAACCTGAACTTTAATGCTTGCGTAAATCGATTGATTTCACATAGAAATTTGGTTTCTAGGGTTTATGCATAGATAATTAATTCAATGGAAGTCGTTTAATTTTACATTGGAGTTTCAAATTCGAGAACGTTCTTCATTAAAATCCTAACTGTTTTCTTAAATATGCAATTTTCTTTATCCTGCGAATTTCTTAAAAGCCTAACTCTTTTCCAACATTGAATTTAAATCACATAAAAAAATCAAAGTCTGTTTTCATTCGCTTGTACATTCATAATTTGCTTAGCTTGATTTGAAGTTAGAGTTTTATTGTGTGATTAGATTCCCTAAGTTCGATCCTTACTGCATACGATCTCTTAATTTGAGAGAGAGTAGCTCAAGGTAAATTTGAGCATATCAAATTTTGGCACCGTTGCCGGGTGGTCAAAATCAACATTAAAATTTTGATTCTAGAATTTAGTCTAAGTTTTTTTTATTTTTGATGTTGAAGCTCGATGCTGAAGGCAATGCTATCATTGCCATAAAAGATGTCAACGATGGAGCTGCAAGAGAGTGAGAGCAAGCTGAGTTAGATCGTCGGGCTCAGTTGGATCGTCAGGCTCGGGAGGTTGTAGTAAATCAACTTACTTTGGGTGATTACAACCGGCCTGAGGAGTACTATGCCAATAGGGCAGCTATCAGACCTCCTGCGTTTCAGAGGCAAGATTTCGAGTTGAAGAATGCTTACTACTCACTTGTGGCTCAGTATCAGTTCCATGGGCATCCGTCCGAGCACCCTATCGACCACCTTGAGAGGTTTGAGGGTCTTGAATCCAGCGTAAAGGCGAATGGGCTGTTCCATGATTTCCTCTTTTGTAAGCTATTCCCTTACTCTTTGGCTGGAGAAGCAGCTCACTGGCTGAAGTAGTTGGAGCCACGCTTATTGACTACTTCGAACGACACGAAGAACACGTTCCTGAACCAGTTCTGTGATGAGGCTCTGATAAGTCCATAATTTACCCCTTTTTAACATGCATTTTAGATAGTATTTTGAAGTAGTTAGTTTGGGTTTTACATGTTTCTTGTACTTTTAGCTTCATATAGCATACATATATTGAGTCTTAGAGTCCTCGATCTCTTTTCCTGTGCATTTCTTGCATATTTCATCTACTTTAGGTACCAAAGAGGTCTTGGATCAATGTAATAACCAAAAGAAGGAAAAGGAAAAACAAGGCACATGCTCTCCTATGCTCAAATGCAGTTTCATTCCGAAAGCTCTTGAATATCATCTCGGATGGAAGCCTTATACTGCTTCAATCGATCTTAAATTTTGGGGTCACATAGGAAATTGAGTTAGGTTTCCAATGACGGTGGTTTCAACTCAATCAGAGCTATATTAAAGGAGTTATGATCAATTTACTGAAGGCATGTCTAGCAGTCGAGGAACGAAAAATGAAGTTAGAGAAGCCTTATGGATCGGTAGCTAGCCGATCGCCTAGCCGATCCATAGAGTGCACAGAACTCGAAAAGTCACTGCCAAGATTTTCCCCCTTAGACTGGCTAGCAAGCCGGTCTCTAGTCCAATCCGTAGGCCTTCTCTAGCTCACAGTTTGCAGTTTGCAGTTTGACCGGGTTTGACCCGGTTCGACCCAGGTTGACCCGGGTACACTTTCCTTTTCCTATAAATACTTATATCCACATTAAAATCCTAAGCTTTTGCCTCTTTTCTAGTATTATTTGTGCAAAGGAAGAACCTTAAGGTTCTTAGTTGTCTTTGAGCAAAGTTTAGTGTTTTTATTAGAGTTTTGCAAAAGTTTCACTTTCATTTACATTTAAGCTTTAGATTATGTCTTTTTTGATTTATGCTTAAGCTTTTAGCCTCTTATCTTTTTATCCTTTGTAAAAACAAGAAACCTTTTGTGTTCTTGGATGATTTGAGATTAAAGGCTTCACTTTTTCTGTTTTAGTAATCTTTTCTTGTTAGTCTTTTCATTATGTCTTGTTTAACTTATGCTTTTGGTGATTCCATGATTATTAGTGAGTAGTTCATCTTATGGATCCTGGGTAGATTAGATTAAGGTTGATTCATGTTAGATTAATGATGCTAGGTTGTTTATTTTTACATTTCCATTGATTAAAGTGTGTTCAATGCTAGATTTAAGAGTAGCTAACTTAAATCTAGATCATGGTCTTTTCATGCCCGGAAGGTATTTGTGAAAATGTCTAGGAGAACTTTAATCGTGCATTTCTCATCTTAGCCAATGGAAGTTGATGTTTAAGGGGATTTGTAAGTTAATATGAACATTTGCATTAAAGTTTCTTAATTAGTGATTAGCAAAATGGAAGTTTGTGTTAATGGTTGATTAAGGAAAGGATTAGGACCATGGAAGTGGGTTAGTCTAGATTAAATGTATTCATGCTTTGGAATTAGCTTAATTGAGTTGTTATGCATCACTTATTTCATATGTTTCACTATTGATCACTCATCTTTACTCAAAGTCCATACTTTTATCATCTTGATCATCTTTGCTTATTTAGTTAACTTTGCTTTGACTTTTGTTGACTTTTTATAAATTTCATTTCTAGTCTTGTTTTCTATTTGTTTATGCTTTGCTTTGTTTCTTTTCTGTGTTTTGTTTCATTTAGTCCTTGCATTTTGTTTAATTTCATCATTTACTTAGGTTGATAGATTGTTACTAAAACCAAAATCACTTGAATAGATTTAGCTTATAAAGGTCTTTGCATTCTTTTTGTCCTAATCAATTTCCTTGTGGATTTGATCCCTAAATGCTTCAAGACATCACTATGCACTTGTGGTTTACATTTAGGGTTAAAACTTAGTTGGTAGTTTTGCTCTCATCAGGCTCGCTCAGAAGAATTGAGTGCCAGGATCTATTCATTCGTTCAAGGTCCAACCAAAGCATTCAAGGCTTCGTGGGAGCGTTTCAAGGGTTATCAGAGGGATTGCCCTCACCACGGTTTCACAAAGGTTCAGTTGTTGGGTACCTTCTTCAGAGGTGTGGATTGGAGACATCATATGAAGAAGTCCAAGATGGTTCTCACTTTGTCTCAAACTAGAGCCTTCACCAATCGTCAAGCCCAGAGACGTTAAACAAGCGCACTTGGGAAGCATTCCCATGGTATCCTTTGTATATATTTCTTATACTTTTTTATCTATGTTTAGCATTTTTTGAGAGATTGTTTTTGATGTAGGAGCTAAGCAAGAAGATTGTAGAGGCCGTGAGGGAAGTTTAGAAGGTGAAAAAAGGTTTCTGCACTCGGATCGCGCGGCAACCCGGTCTCCTACCGATTAGTAGGAGGCCCAAAAGTGAAGAAACCTCTGCAACAAAATCACCATTTTGACCGGCTAGCAAGTCGATCCTCAGGTCGATCCATTAGAGCTCTCCAGTGCCAGTTTTGACTTTTCTACTGTGCGTTGACTTTTTCAGATAGTTGACTTTTTGAATTTTCTTTTGGTTTTGCTTTCTCATCGAGACGATGAAATGTAAGTCCGGGGGAGGTGGTTGCTAATGATCATTTTAGTTGTTTTGTTTTAATTTTGCATCATTTGAGTCTCATAGCATGTATTATATTATACATATGAGAAAACCCAAAAAGATTTTTCATAGTCATATATATTTGCATTTCATACATTTGTATGATTACTTAGGTTGCATTCTGCATGTTTTAACATGTTTTCTAGATTTATAGCTTAGCATTAAATATGATCCTTATGATAATGATAGATATTGCTAAGTGAATTATAGAAATCTCTTCTTTGCATCTTGATCTCTTCGCTCGTAACTCGTGATTAGGTTGAAGCATATTAGACTTGAAGTCAATTCTATCAATTTGAACCTAATATTGACTTTAATTTCTTACTTAGAGACTTGATATGGTTGTTCAAAGTAACCATATACACATTTGGACTTTCTTTTACCCTTTTTACCACTCTATGCTAGTCCAAATGGCTTTTCCTATTCACGACATTTAATGTGAATGAGGATGGTCTCCCTACATTGCTTGACGCTAGCCTTCTTTGAAACAACCATTATTTATTTGAGTGAGGCATTTTCTTGAAAATGCATACACTAGTAAAATCTTGAAAGATGGGAACGACAAAGAAGTGCTTTCATTTAGAGCTAGTCTCGCTTTAAGACTAGTAATAGATTAGGATTTGTTGTTCTTATGGTTGGGTTTGGTGAGAGTTTGGTAAGCAAAACAAAGAGTGTATGAATTGAAATGAAAAGAATCCAACGAAAGAAAAGAAGTTGAGCTACTCTAGGAAGTTGAGCTACTCTAGAGCTAAATACCAAAAGTTTAATTCCCCTCCATAAGCTAGAACCCAAAAGGGCTAGTAGAAAAGTGTAAAAGGAAATCATAGTTGAAGCAAATTAGTAAAGAGAAGAGTCTAGCAAGTAAAGAAACCCCCTAAGTAAGCTAAGGAGTTTAAAGAAAGATTCAAGGGGCATAGGATCACCAAAAGGAAGAAGAGTTTGCAAGCTCATGGGTAGAACTTAGGATTTTGAAATCATATGGGTTGGGTAGAATGGTAGCACTAATTTGTATGCATCAATTGTTCCATTTCTTCCTTGCTTTTACATGATGTTTTGCATTACTTTTTCTTGAGTGTGAGTCACCTAAAAACGTTTAATAACCACCTTATCTTTCACACCATAAGCCTTCTTTTACCTAGCCTTGAACATTGTTTGGTAGTTGATAAGTAAGTTCATGCATTAATCCATAATCAATGTTAAAGAATTGGTGGATGGAATGGTATGTGAATGCTTGATCATAGAGTCTAGAGATAAAAGATTAGAGTAGCGATAGACTGCAAGAAGATTGATGAGCGTCAAAGCGCTTAGCGATAGCTATGTATTATCTTAGGTGATGTGTTGAATGCTTTGTTTGAATCTATCGATTTTATTTTCTTGTTTTCAAACCTCTCCATCGGTTTTGTTCTCTTTGTTTGCTACAGGGCAAGCAAAAGGCAAGTCCAAGGGAGTTGATAGGTCCATAATTTACCCCTTTTTAGCATGCATTTTAGTTAGTATTTTGAAGAAATTAGTTTGGGTTTTACATGTTTCTTGCACTTTTAGCTTCATATAGCATATATTGAGTCTTAGAGTCCTCGATCTCTTTTCTTGTGCATTTCTTGCATATTTCATCTACTTTAGGTACCAAAGATGTCTTGGATCAATGGAATAACCAAAAGAAGGAAAAGGAAAAACAAGGCACATGCTCTCCTATGCTCAAATGCAGTTTCATTCCGAAACATCTTGAATATCATGTCGGATGGAAGCCTTATACTGCTTCAATTGATCTTAACTTTTGGGGTCAAATAGGACATGAGTTAGGTTTCCAATGACGGTGGTTTCAACTCAATCAGAGCTATATTAAAGGAGTTATGATCAATTTACTGAAGGCATGTCCAGCAGTCGAGGAACGAAAAATGAAGTTGGAGAAGCCCTATGGATCGGCTAGCTAGCCAATCGCCTAGCCGATCTATAGAGTGCCCAATACATGAAACGTCACTGCCATGATTTTCCCCCTTAGACTGGCTAGCAAGCCGGTCTCTAGTCCAATCCGTAGGCCTTGTCCAGCTCACAGTTTGCAGTTTGACCGGGTTTGACTCGGATTGACTCGGGTACACTTCCTTTTTCCTATAAATTCTTGTATCCACATTAAAACCCTAAGGTTTTGCCTCTTTTCTAGTATTCTTTGTGCAAAGGAAAAACCTTAGGGTTCTTAGTGGTCTTTCAGCAAAGTTTAGTGTTTTGATTAGAGTTTTGCAAACGTTTCACTTTCATTTACATTTAAGCTTTAGATTATGTCTTCTTTGATTTATGCTTAAGGTTTTAGCCTCTTATCTTTTTATCCTTTGTAACAACAAGAAACCTTTTGTGTTCTTGGATAATTTGAGATTAAAGACTTCACTTTTTCTGTTTTAGTAATCTTTTCTTGTTAGTCTTTTCATTATGTCTTGTTTAACTTATGCTTTTGGGGATTCCATGATTATTAGTGAGTAGTTCATCTTATGGATCATGGGTAGATTAGATTAAGGTTGATTCATGTTAGATTAATGATGCTAGGTTGTTTATCTTTACATTTCCATTGATTAAAGTGTGTTCAATGCTAGATTTAAGAGTAGCTAACTTAAATCTAGATCATGGTCTTTTCATGCCCGGAAGGTATTTGTGAAAATGTCTAGGAGAACTTTAATCGTGCATTTCTCATCTTAGCCAATGGAAGTTGATGTTTAAGGGGATTTGTAAGTTAATATGAACATTTGCATTAAAGTTTCTTAATTAGTGATTAGCAAAATGGAAGTTTGTGTTAATGGTTGATTAAGGAAAGGATTAGGACCATGGAAGTGGGTTAGTCTAGATTAAATGTATTCATGCTTTGGAATTAGCTTAATTGAGTTGTTATGCATCACTTATCTCATATGTTTGACTCGTGATCACTCATCTCTAGTCAAAGTCCATACTTTTATCATCTTGATCATCTTTGCTTATTTAGTTAACTTTGCTTTGACTTTTGTTGACTTTTTATAAATTTCATTTCTAGTCTTGTTTTCTATTTGTTTATGCTTTGCTTTGTTTCTTTTCTGTGTTTTGTTTCATTTAGTCCTTGCATTTTGTTTAATTTCATCATTTACCTAGGTTGATAGATTGTTACTAAAACCAAAATCACTTGAATAGATTTAGCTTATAGAGGTCTTTGCATTCTTATTGTCCTAATCAATTTCCTTGTGGATTTGATCCCTAAATGCTTCAAGACATCACCATGTACTTGTGGTTTACATTTAGGGTTAAAACTTAGTTGGTAGTTTTGCTCTCATCAGGCTCGCTCAGAAGAATTGAGAGCCAGGATCTATTCATTCGTTCAAGGTCCAACCGAAGCATTCAAGGCTTCGTGGGAGCGTTTCAAGGGTTATCAGAGGGATTGCCCTCACCACGGTTTCACAAAGGTTCAGTTGTTGGGTACCTTCTTCAGAGGTGTGGATTGGAGACATCATATGAAGAAGTCCAAGATGGTTCTCACTTTGTCTCCAACTAGCGCCTTCACCAATCGTCAAGCCTAGAGACGTTAAACAAGCGCACTTGGGAAGCATTCCCATGGTATCCTTTGTATATATTTCTTATGCGTTTTTATCTATGTTTAGCATTTTTTTGGAGAATGTTTTTTATGTAGGAGCTAAGCAAGAAGATTGTAGAGGTCGTGAGGGAAGTTTAGAAGGTGAAAAAAGGTTTCTACACTCGGATCGCGCGGCAACCCGGTGTCCTACCGATTAGTAGGAGGCCCAAAAGTGAAGAAACCTCTGCAACAAAATCACCATTTTGACCGGCTAGCAAGTCGATCCTCAGGTCGATCCATTAGAGCTCTCCAGTGCCAGTTTTGACTTTTCTACTGTGCGTTGACTTTTTCAGACAGTTGACTTTTTGAATTTTCTTTCGGTTTTGCTTTCTCATCGAGACGATGAAAAGTAAGTCCGGAGGAGGTGGTTGCTAATGATCATTTTAGTTGTTTTGTTTTAATTGTGCATCATTTGAGTCTCATAGCATGTATTATATTATACATATGAGAAAACCCAAAAAGATTTTTCATAGTCATATATATTTGCATTTCATACATTTGTATGATTACTTAGGTTGCATTCTGCATGTTTTAACATGTTTTCTAGATTTATAGCTTAACATTAAATATGATCCTTAGGATAATGATAGATATTGCTAAGTGAATTATAGAAATCTCTTCTTTGCATCTTGATCTCTTCGCTCGTAACTCGTGATTAGGTTGAAGCATATTAGACTTGAAGTCAATTCTATCAATTTGAACCTAATATTGACTTTAATTTCTTACTTAGAGACTTGATATGGTTGTTCAAAGTAACCATATACACATTTGGACTTTCTTTTACCCTTTTTACCACTCTATGCTAGTCCAAATGGCCTTTCCGATTCACGACATTTAATGTGAATGAGGATGGTCTCCCTACATTGCTTGACCCTAGCTGATATGATCATGGAAATGCACGAACCCGAGGAACGGCTCGAACCGGAAAGGAGCTTGGAGCAAGTACACGAGGAGCGGCTTGAACCCGAGGAGAGCTTCGCGGAAGCCTTGAACGTGCCTTGTGGACCAATGAATCGGTCTAGGACTAAGCAATTCCATCACGCCATAGACTCACTTCTTCGAAGGATTGACTGTCCGACCTTGAGCCAAGCGCTTGTCCGACCACGTTGGTTGTGATTCAAGCGGCTTAAGGGTCTTTGGTAAGAGGTGTGCAACTCATACTCTTTTCCTTAGCTTGGTTTTATCCCAATGGGTTTTCCAAGCGAGGTTTTTAACGAGGTGAGGTTCGCACACTCTTAACCAAAACCTTACCAGAGACATTGCTACAAAATTGGAGAGAACCGGAGCCAAACCGAATCAAACCGGTCGCAGATTTTTCTTTGCCTTAGTGCATTAAATTCAGTCAAAACTTTGAACTTAGTCTTTGCCTTTAATTAGCTTGTTTTTCCGTGTAGTCTTGGGGAAGTTGGAAGGTTGTTTCTACACTTCCCCCTCTTATATAAACTTGGCTCCTCTCTCAAATAAAATCATCAAACTTTCTATTTTTTCTCAACAAACTTGTTTGATCACTTGTGTTTTGTTCTTAGCGTTTTCACCTAAGTTCTTCACAAGCCTTGTAGTCTAAAAGGCTTCCATTCCCTTTTAGAAGTACGTTTCACTTCCCCTTGTCTTGTTCATCATTCGATCGTCATCATCATCATCCATTTCGCAACCGTTCATCTTCATCCACATCCGACCATCCGACTTCCATCATTTGTTCGTCGATCATCCGCTGCCTCGACGAATTTCCATTCACTTCCAATCATCCTTAGACGTCGTAGACCCTTCGAAGTTACTCACTGGGCGTTGATCTCCAACCAAGATCATATCAAGTGGTATCTAGAGCCAACTCCGAAGAAGGTTTAGTCGTTCTAACCAAGATTTTTGTTTTTCCAGATTTTTGTTCGATCTTAAAAACTTTTTAATAAATCACCTAGCGATCGAAAAATTGTGATTTAAGTTGAATCTGAATTATGAACGAGTCTAGAATGTTTAAAAAGTGTTTCCAGAATTTTTGAAACAGTTTAGATAATTATTAACGACTGTTCATCTCCTAGTGTTAAAACTGTTCATCTTTTGAAATTCCAGAATTTTGTCGATCTTGCAAACTTTTTAATAAATCATCTACTGATCGGAAAATTGTGTTGTAAATTGAATCTAAACTGTGAACGAGTCTAGTATTTTTTAAAAGTGTTTCCAGAAATTTTGAAACAGTTTAGACAATTATTTAAGACTGTTCATCTTCTTGTGTCGAAACTGTTCTTTTTTCTTTCTGAAATTTCTGTTGAGTCATTTCCTTGGACGTTTTTACTTGTTAGTTGTTGAAAATTTCAGGTACCATGTCCGAATCAGAGGAAGAGTCATCATCTCACCAATCAGAGAAGATGAGGGTAATGATCAACAAGTTGTTGGACGAGAAACTAAGTGCGTTACAACTAAACCATGCCACCCTTGTAAAACCAGTGGAACATCCGGTTGAGGCTGAGGATGCGCGGAGCTACTACAGCCGCAACTCTTCACGGCACAGCCAGAGGAGGGGTAGACCAGAGAGAGACAGAGCGCCACTGCGAGACACTCTTGGCGGTCTGAAAATTCAGATTCCTCCGTTCCATGGAACCAACAATCCGGAAGCCTACTTGGATTGGGAAACCAAGATAGAGCTTGTGTTCATCTGTCGAGAGTGTACTGAGGATACAAAGGTTTGAATCGCAGCCACGGAGTTCTATAACTATGCCCTAAGTTGGTGGGATCAACTCGTGACCACTCGGAGACGTGCCGGTGATTATCCCATCGAAACTTGGAACCAAATGAAAGCCGTCATGCGAAAAAGATTCGTGCCGAGCTACTATCAACGAGAGTTGCACCAGAGGCTGCAGGATTTGGTTCAAGGCAGTAGTTCCGTGGAAGATTACTTCAAGGAAATGGAAACCATGATGCTTAGAGGCGACATTCGAGAGGAAGGTGAAACTCTTATGTCCCAGTTCATGGGAGGGTTAAACCGTGACATACAAGACCTCTTAGAAACTCAACACTACGTGGAGATAGAGGAATTGCTTCACAAGGCAGTGATGTTCGAGCAACAAATCAAGCGAAGGAAAGCTAAGTCTAGCTATGGGTCAACGAAGATGGGTTTTTCAGGAAAACCGAGTTATGCCAAGGAAGAAAAGCTTAGTTTCCCGAGAGATAGCAAACCCTTTGTCAAGCTGAAAAATGAAGAACACGATCCAAATGAGAAAGCAAAAGAAGGGTCAAGGGCTCGAGATATCCGATGCTTCAAATGCCAAGGTCGCGGTCACTATGCGAATGAGTGCTCCAACAAGAGAGTCATGATACTTCAAGATAATGGGGAGTTAGAATCTGAGGATGAGCAGCCAGAGCATGACGCCTTACCCGAGGATTATGAGCTAGCGCCATCCGGAAATCTCTTAGTGGCCATGAGGACGTTGAGCGTTATGACCAAGACCGAGGAACAAGAGCAGCGAGAAAACCTTTTTCACTCCCGCTGCATAGTGAAAGACAAGCTATGTAGCCTCATCATAGACGGAGGGAGTTGCACCAATGTTGCGAGTGAGACAATGGTCCGAAAACTTGGACTAGAGGAGCTCAAGCATCCGAGGCCTTACAAGCTGCAATGGTTGAATGAGGTTGGAGAAATGGCCGTCAAAAGTCAAGTAAGAGTACCCTTGTCCATTGGGAAGTACGAGGATGAGATTTTGTGTGATGTTTTGCCGATGGAAGCTAGCCACATCTTACTTGGAAGACCATGGCAGTCTGATAGAAAGGTCATCCACGATGGGTTCACCAACCGCCATTCTTTCGAGTTTAAAGGAAGAAAAACTGTCTTGATACCGATGGCTCCCCATGAGGTGTACCAAGATCAGTTAAGTATGAAAAAGAAGGAACCCGTGGCTGCCAAAACAAACCATCACATTACCACCGAGAGTAAGCCAAAGGGAAGTAAATCTAGTTTACTCTTTGTTTTCAAAGGAATGCTTACTTGTACCGCTAATCAAGAACCGGCGCTGCCGAGTCAAATTAAGCTTCTTTTACAGGAATTCAAAGATGTTTTCCCCGAGGAAACTCCAAACAGGTTACCTCCCATCCGAGGAATCGAACATCAGATCGACTTCGTACCCGGAGCTTCCTTACCGAACCGACCAGCCTACCGCACTAACCCCATGGAGACTAAGGAGCTACAAAAGCAAGTGACCGATCTCATGGAGAAAGGACATATCCGAGAGAGCATGAGTCCTTGTGCCGTGCCCGTTCTGCTTGTGCCAAAGAAAGATGGCAGCTGGAGAATGTGTGTTGATTGCCGAGCCATCAACAACATAACAGTGAAGTATCGCCACCCTATACCTAGATTAGATGATATGTTAGATGAATTGCATGGTTCTAGCATCTTTTCTAAAGTAGATTTAAAAAGTGGTTATCATCAAATTAGGATGAAAGAGGGTGACGAATGGAAAACTGCATTTAAAACGAAACATGGGTTGTATGAGTGGTTAGTTATGCCATTCGGGCTATCAAATGCACCTAGTACATTTATGCGACTAATGAATCATGTTCTTAGGGCGTATATAGGCATTTTTGTTGTGGTCTATTTTGATGATATCTTAATTTACAGCAAGCACTTAGAAGAACATGCTAAGCATCTCAAATTGGTCTTAGAAGCGCTTAGAAAAGAAAATCTCTATGCTAATCTTAAGAAATGCACTTTTTGTACGGATAACCTTGTCTTTTTAGGTTTTGTTGTAACTGCAGATGGGATCAAGGTAGATGAAGAGAAGATCAAGGCGATCAAAGAATGGCCAAGTCCTAAGACCGTTGGTGAGGTCCGAAGCTTTCATGGGCTAGCCGGCTTCTATAGGCGTTTTGTTCGCGATTTTAGCACCATAGCCGCACCTCTTACCGAAGTCATCAAGAAGAGCGTCGGTTTCAAATGGGAACAAGCTCAAGAGGATGCCTTTCAAAACCTAAAGGATAACCTTACTAACGCTCCCGTTCTTATGTTGCCCGATTTCCTTAAAACTTTCGAAATCGAATGTGATGCTTCCGGGTTAGGTATTGGGGCTGTGTTGATGCAGGATAGGAAACCGATTGCCTACTTTAGCGAAAAGTTAGGAGGCGCCACGCTTTCATACCCGACCTACGACAAGGAGTTGTATGCCCTCGTCCGAGCGCTCCAAACGTGGCAGCACTACCTTTGGCCGAAAGAGTTCGTCATCCATACGGATCATGAGTCCTTAAAGCATCTTAAGGGTCAGAAAAATCTCAACAAGAGACACGCAAGGTGGGTCGAATTCATTGAGACCTTTCCCTATGTCATCAAGTATAAAAAAGGTAAAGACAATGTAGTTGCCGATGCATTGTCCTGAAGGTATGTTTTGCTCACAACTCTTGAATCTAAGCTACTTGGGTTTGAGCAAATTAAATCTCTATATGCAAATGATTCTGATTTTGGAAAGATTTATTCATCTTGTGAGAAATTTGCATTCGGAAAATACTGTAGGCATGAAGGATTTCTGTTTTATGATAACCGATTGTGTATTCCTAATTCTTCTTTGAGAGATTTATTTGTTAAGGAAGCACATGGAGGCGGTTTGATGGGACACTTTGGTGTTGCCAAAACACTTCAAATAATGCAGGATCACTTCTATTGGCCACTTATGAAGAGAGACGTGGAAAAATGTTGTGAAAGGTGCACAACATGTAAACAAGCTAAGGCCAAATCTCAACCCCACGGTTTGTATACTCCTTTACCGATTCCTTTGCATCCATGGCATGATATTTCTATGGACTTTGTTGTTGGTTTGCCTAGGACCAAGAATGGTAAGGATTCGATATTTGTGGTGGTAGATAGGTTCTCTAAAATGGTACATTTCATACCATGTCATAAAACCGATGATGCCATAAATGTTGCTAACTTGTTCTTTAAAGAAATTGTTCGTTTGCATGGCATGCCTAGAACCATAGTTTCTGATCGTGACACTAAGTTCCTTAGTTATTTTTGGAAAACGTTATGGTCTAAGTTAGGAACTAAGTTGTTATTTTCTACTACATGTCACCCGCAAACTGATGGACAAACCGAAGTAGTTAATAGAACGTTGTCAACATTATTGCGAACTTTGATTAAAAAGAACCTTAAAATTTGGGAAGATTGTTTGCCTCATGTTGAATTTGCTTATAATCATGCCGTGCATTCTGCTTCTAAGTTTTCGCCATTTGAAATTGTTTACGGGTTCAACCCCATTTCTCCTTTGGATTTGATGCCTTTACCTTTGAGTGAAAGAGTTAGCATGGATGGCAAGCAAAAAGCCGACTTAGTGAAACAGATCCATGAGAAGGCAAGACAGAATATTGAAGAAAAGACCAAGCAATACGTGAAGCACGCTAACAAAGGTCGGAAGGAGATAACCTTTAAAGAAGGAGACTTGGTCTGGATTCACCTCCGAAAGGAACGCTTTCCCAAAGAAAGAAAATCGAAGCTCATGCCGCGGATCGATGGACCATTCCGCATAACCAAGAAGATCAACAACAATGCGTATCATGTGGACTTGCAAGGTAAGTACAAAGTGAGTAATAGTTTTAATGTTGCTGATCTCGTGCCTTTTCTTGTAGACGAAACAGATTTGAGGTCAAATCCTTGTCAACCCGAGGAACGGCTCGAACCGGAAAGGAGCTTGGAGCAAGTACACGAGGAGCGGCTTGAACCCGAGGAGAGCTTCGCGGAAGCCTTGAACGTGCCTTGTGGACCAATGACTCGGTCTAGGACTAAGCAATTCCATCACGCCATAAACTCACTTCTTCGAAGGATTGAAAGCAACCTTGAGCCAAGCGCTTGTCCGACCACATTGGTTGTGATTCAAGCGGCTTAAGGGTCTTTGGTAAGAGGTGTGCAACTCATACTCTTTTCCTTAGCTTGGTTTTATCCCAATGGGTTTTCCAAGCGAGGTTTTTAACGAGGTGAGGTTCGCACACTCTTAACCAAAACCTTACCAGAGACATTGCTACAAAATTGGAGAGAACCGGAGCCAAACCGAATCAAACCGGTCGCAGATTTTTCTTTGCCTTAGTGCATTAAATTCAGTCAAAACTTTGAACTTAGTCTTTGCCTTTAGTTAGCTTGTTTTTCCGTGTAGTCTTGGGGAAGTTGGAAGGTTGTTTCTACACTTCCCCCTCTTATATAAACTTGGCTCCTCTCTCAAATAAAATCATCAAACTTTCTATTTTTTCTCAACAAACTTGTTTGATCACTTGTGTTTTGTTCTTAGCGTTTTCACCTAAGTTCTTCACAAGCCTTGTAGTCTAAAAGGCTTCCATTCCCTTTTAGAAGTACGTTTCACTTCCCCTTGTCTTGTTCTTCATTCGATCGTCATCATCATCATCCATTTCGCAACCGTTCATCTTCATCCACATCCGACCATCCGACTTCCATCATTTGTTCGTCGATCATCCGCTACCTCGACGAATTTCCATTCACTTCCAATCATCCTTAGACGTCGTAGACCCTTCTAAGTTACTCACTGGGCGTTGATCTCCAACCAAGATCATATCACTAGCCTTCTTTGAAACAACCATTATTTATTTGAGTGAGGCCTTTTCTTGAAAATGCATACACTAGTAATATCTTGAAAGATGAGAACGACAAAGAAGTGCTTTCATTTAGAGCTAGTCTCGCTTTAAGACTAGTAATAGATTAGGATTTGTTGTTCTTATGTTTGAGTTTGGTGAGAGTTTGGTAAGCAAAACAAAGAGTGTATGAATTGAAATGAAAAGAATCCAACGAAAGAAAAGAATTTGAGCTACTCTAGGAAGTTGAGCTACTCTAGAGCTAAATACCAAAAGTTTAATTCCCCTCTATAAGCTAGAACCCAAAAGGGCTAGTAGAAAAGTGTAAAAGGAAATCATAGTTGAAGCAAATTAGTAAAGAGAAGAGTCTAGCAAGTAAAGAAACCCCCTAAGTAAGCTAAGGAGTTTAAAGAAAGATTCAAGGGGCATAGGATCACCAAAAGGAAGAAGAGTTTGCAAGCTCATGGGTAGAACTTCGGATTTTGAAATCATATGGGTTGGGTAGAATGGTAGCACTAATTTGTATGCATCAATTGTTCCATTTCTTCCTTGCTTTTACATGATGTTTTGCATTACTTTTTCTTGAGTGTGAGTACCTAAAAACGTTTAATAACCACCTTGTCTTTCACACCATAAGCCTTCTTTTACCTAGCCTTGAACATTGTTTGGTAGTTGATAAATAAGTTCATGCATTAATCCATAATCAATGTTAAAGAATTGGTGGATGGAATGGTATGTGAATGCTTGATCATAGAGTCTAGAGATAAAAGATTAGAGTAGCGATAGACTGCAAGAAGATTGATGAGCGTCAAAGCGCTTAGCGATAGCTATGTATTATCTTAGGTGATGTGTTGAATGCTTTGTTTGAATCTATCGATTTTATTTTCTTGTTTTCAAACCTCTCCATCGGTTTTGTTCTCTTTGTTTGCTACAGGGCAAGCAAAAGGCAAGTCCAGGGGAGTTGATAGGTCCATAATTTACCCCTTTTTAGCATGCATTTTAGTTAGTATTTTGAAGAAATTAGTTTGGGTTTTACATGTTTCTTGCACTTTTAGCTTCATATAGCATATATTGAGTCTTAGAGTCCTCGATCTCTTTTCTTGTGCATTTCTTGCATATTTCATCTACTTTAGGTACCAAAGATGTCTTGGATCAATGGAATAACCAAAAGAAGGAAAAGGAAAAACAAGGCACATGCTCTCCTATGCTCAAATGCAGTTTCATTCCGAAACCTCTTGAATATCATGTCGGATGGAAGCCTTATACTGCTTCAATTGATCTTAAATTTTGGGGTCAAATGCAGTTTCATTCCGAAACCTCTTGAGTTAAGTTTCCAATGACGGTGGTTTCAACTCAATCAGAGCTATATTAAAGGATTTATGTTCAATTTATTGAAGGCATGTCCAGCAGTCGAGGAACGAAAAATGAAGTTAGAGAAGCCCTATGGATCGGCTAGCTAGCCAATCGCCTAGTCGATCTATAGAGTGCCCAAAACTCAAAACGTCACTGCCAAGATTTTCCCCCTTAGACTGGCTAGCAAGCCGGTCTCTAGTCCAATCCGTAGGCCTTCTCCAGCTCACAGTTTGCAGTTTGACCGGGTTGACTCGGATTGACCCGGGTACACTTCCATTTTCCTATAAATTCTTGTATACACATTAAAACCCTAAGGTTTTGCCTCTTTTCTAGTATTCTTTGTGCAAAGGAAAAACCTTAGGGTTCTTAGTGGTCCTTGAGCCAAGTTTAGTGTTTTGATTAGAGTTTTGCAAACGTTTCACTTTCATTTACATTTAAGCTTTAGATTATGTCTTCTTTGATTTATGCTTAAGGTTTTAGCCTCTTATCTTTTTATCCTTTGTAAAAACAAGAAACCTTTTGTGTTCTTGGATGATTTGAGATTAAAGTCTTCACTTTTTATGTTTTAGTAATCTTTTCTTGTTAGTCTTTTCATTATGTCTTGTTTAACTTATGCTTTTGTTGATTCCATTATGATTAGTGAGTAGTTCATCTTATGGATCTTGGGTAGAGTAGATTAAGGTTGATTCATGTTAGATTAGTGATGCTAGGTTGTTTATCTTTACATTTCCATTGATTAAAGTGTGTTCAATGCTAGATTTAGGAGTAGCTAACTTAAATCTAGATCATGGTCTTTTCATGCCTGGAAGGTATTTGTGAAAATGTCTAGGAGAACTTTAATCATGTATTTCTCATCTTAGCCAATGGAAGTTGATGTTTAAGGGAATTTGTAAGTTAATATGAATATTTGCATTAATGTTTCTTAATTAGTAATTAGCAAAATAGAAGTTTGTGTTAATGGTTGATTAAGGAAAGGATGAGGACCATGGAAGTAGGTTAGTCTAGATTAAATGGATTCATGCTTTGGAATTAGCTTAATTGAGTTGTTATGCATCACTTATCTCATATGTTTGACTCGTGATCACTCATCTCTAGTCAAAGTCCATATTTTTATCATCTTGATCATCTTTGCTTATTTCGTTGACTTTGCTTTGACTTTTTGTTGACAATTCATAAATTGCATTTCTTGTCTTGTTTTCTATTTGCTTATGCTTTGCTTTGTTTCTTTTCAGTGTTTTGTTTCATTTAGTGCTTGCATTTAGTTTAATTTCATCATCTACTTAGGTTGATAGATTGTTACTAAAACCAAAATCACTTGAATAGATTTAGCTTATAGAGTTCTTTGCAATCTTAATGTCCTTATCAATTTCCTTGTGGATTTAATCCCTAAATGCTTCACAACATCACCATGCACTTGTGGTTTACATTTAGGGTTAAAACTTAGTTGGTAGTTGTGCTCTCATCAGGCTCGCTTAGAAGAATTGAAAGTCAGGATCTCTTCATTCGTTCAGGGTCCAACCGAAGAATTCAAGGCTTCATGGGAGCGATTCAAGGGTTATTAGAGAGATTGCCCTCACCACGGTTTCACAAAGGTTCAATTGTTGGGTATCTTCTTCAAAGGTGTGGATTGGAGACATCATATGGCACTGGATTCTGCGAGTAATGGAGATTTTAAGACTAGATATCCAGCTGATGCTCTTGTACTTATTAAGAACGTGGCTTCTAGCAATTGCACCAAGAAAATCGATCTTGAAAGAAGAAGAGAAGGAGGGATTACAGGTGGTGTTGAGATTGCTGAAGTGAAAGCCAAGATAGATTATGTGCATAGCCTTCTAGTGGGAAAGAAGGTAGTTCACTTTGCTCAAGAGGTGGAGACTTTCTTCCCATAGGAGGAGAATAATCAAAAGGATGTTAACTACATCAATGGGAATAGTTTTCAGAATCAGAGGTTTGGAGGCTAGAGTGGAAGCAACTAGAGAAACAATTACTCAAGGGACTATGGTTCTTCTTTTATCAGTCACTACCTGCTAGGTCCTCAGATAGTAAAACGAAAGCTATGGTAGAGCAACTTTTGGAAGGCCAGCAGAAGATGACTGTGAGCTTGAATGGTAAGATTGACCTACACGGACTTAAATGGGAAGACATAGGCGATGAATCTTCATATGAAGAAGCTTTATGTTCATGTTTCTCAAATTGCAGAGTCAGTAAAGAGGCAAGAAGGTTGTCTTCCCGGAAAGACGGATATTAACCCAAGGCACTTCTCCAATGCAATCACGTTGAGGAGTGACAAACAGGGGATGCAAGCTTTTGAGAAAGTTCTAGATGAGGAAAAATTCGTGGAGCCTCAAGACTCGGAAGAAAACGTGAATTTTGAGATTGCAGAGCATAGTGTCGATCAACACACTCCTGGTGTCGATCGACACCACTATCTAACGACAACTTTGAAAGAGACAATGTCGATCGATACCACGAAGGAGTGTCGATCGCCACTAGTTAAAAACGCAGAAAAACTTGAAAAATCAGTATGAAATCACTGTCGAACGTGTCTACAAGCCCAAGAATCCGTACCCAAGGAGTTTATACCCTTTACCTATCAACCATGACAGTGACAAAGCACCTTAAGGAAAAAGGGAAATAAGCTGCACCATCATTGAGGAAGCTACCAAAGTTGTTGAATCTAGGGATGTTCGTTGTTCCGTACTTAATCAAAGGTGTAGAATTGAAGGATTCTCTTTGTGACACATGAGGTAATGTGAATGTCATGACTGAGTCTGTTGCAAGGAAGCTAGGGATTTTGGATTTACATAGAGCTTATAGATTCCTCTTCTACAACTTCAGAAGGCTTCACTCCTGACGTGTTGCTTCAAATAGGAGACTGTCTTGTTCCTATAGACTTTTACATCATCAATGATTTGAAGAAGGACAGTTATAAACCTTTGGTTCTTGGTGCACATTTCCTTGCAACGGTGGGAGCAATTGTGGATTTTCCTAAAAACCGAATCTCCTTCTCGAATATCAATAAGAATGTCTTCTATCCTGTAGTTCTTGTGACACAGAATTCTTGTATGAGTGTCAAAGTTGGAGATACGCTAGGTTTAGATAATGGAGATGATACGAAGGAGGTTCAAAACATCCACAAGTTGGCTCCCTCCACTGCACATCATAATGCCAACTATCCTGCAAGTTCCAAGAGCATAAAGATCCCCAAAGTGAAGTGCATAAAGACCTCAAAACAGATCTCCAAGTTCAGAATTGTCATTCGTTTAGGGTTGAGGGAGAAAGAAGAGGTAGATATCCAAGAGATGATGAATAATACTATGAAGCTTTTTCCTGGTATTGTTCCTTACAAGTCTGGGGGAGTGCACTTCAGAGATCCACCTCCAGCCTAAACGACATCCATAGTCAAGCTAATGACAGAAAACAAGCGTTTGGTGGGAGGCAACCCACCTGTAACTCTTTTCTTTTCTCTTCTCTTTTCTATTTCTTTTTTCTCTTTTCTTTGAGTCAATCTTTTGTTTTCTTTGAGTCAGTTTGTTTTCTAACTTTCTTTAGATTTCTAAAAACGTGTGGACCTTATTAGATTATATCATGTGTTGTGCCTTTTGATCGTGTTCATTTGAGTGATATTGCAGTTTAACTCAGGAATGCTTGAATCGCGGTGGTGTTGATCGACACCAAACACGACCAAGTCCAGATCTTTTTCGTTTTCACAATTTTGTGTCTTACTTTTTCGTTCTTTCACCAATCTTAGACTTAATAACACTGGTGACAGTGTTGTTTAAGTATGGAGGCGGTAGTTGCTAACATTGTTTTTTGTTTTGAGAGTCAAAAGAGTCTTTTACTGAGTCAAAACTTGTAGGGAATGATGACCTTTTCTAGGAACAAACGCTTAGTCTCTGCGATTTATTAAATGTTGCGGCAGAGCCTTTGGAAGGAGCGAATTCAAAGCCAAATGATTTTACAGGTTCCCCTCTTATCGCGGTTTGCAAAACAAAGTAGACCACACTCTAGACTTCCACACTCGATCTCCATCTCACTATTTGTCTCTGATGATGTCACGATAGTAATCGATCCAACATTCAGGACTGGTTATCCTTTTTACCATTCTTTGTTGATCCTGAATGGCCAGGTCATCTTTAGTTGGTACCCAACCCCGAACCTTAAACTTTATTCAAACCTCATGCAATCTTTTTCCCTTTCGTTTATATGCAGGCATGTGTAAAAATGCCGGAAAGAAAAGGGACCGACACAGTTTTTCATTCACAAGATTGCGCGGGAAGAGACATTTGGGTGGAATACATGGAGAAGCATAATGAGCTTGGCATTCTTTGGGATTTTCACATTTATAATGGTATTTTTCGAGACATATCATATGTAGATCATTCCCCCTTCATTAGTTAAAAAAAAATGAAATTTTAATAGATAGAAAGGGAATGATCTATTTTCAAAGGTGTCTAGTTCTAAGAAGTCCCAAGGAATCAAAGGATGGAGTGGAGTGTATGGAATAAGAACTTATTTGGAGGAGAGTGCGCAAGTGAATGAGAACTTGTGGGCATCAACTGGGCCATTCTCTCTATTGCGATTTTGCATAATGTCTGCATCCACCAAATAAAATCTCGTAACCCTAAACACCTTTAACTCCACTAAACACCACAAGCTCTTTTACATAATACCTAACCTTTTACTTGGTTGACATTGTTAGAGAGAATTCCATTACTATGGATTGAGTGTGCGACAGTTAGGAGAATGTGAAATTGATAGGTTTGCACGCTAAGATTTGAGGCCCAACCTATGATGGTTGTGAATTCGTGACAACCAAGGGTACTTTGTTTATATACATCAAAAGAGTCAAGGAGGCAAAGGCTATGTTCCCAAGGATGTATCGTGATCTGAAATGGTACTATCACTGGGTCAAGATGAAGAAGGATGTTGCTAACTAGGTTGCATCTTGTGATATTTGCAAGCTGGGGAAAGCTGAGCATTGGGTTCCGAGTGGTTTAATGCACAGTTTACCCATTTCGGAGTGGAAGTGGGATATGATTACCACGTATTTTTGATATATCATGGTTTTTACCGGTTTTTGACCATGATATAAGTCCTTTTATCGAATCCTTACGGTGGTTTTTTAGTCTTTTCAGTATCTTTACAGGTTTATGTACGTGTGGAGCTAAATTGGTGATTATGAAGCATTATGGAGCATCAAGTGAAAAGCTGCCGAAGTTTCAAAAGTTCACAAATTTGGCCCAACACGAATTTTCCCCTTTATATATTCAGTTTTACTTAGGTTTTTAGGGGATACTTTTCAATTTGGAGATTTTAGAGTTTTGGAGAGATTTTGAGAGCTAGGGAGACAAGTTTTCAGACCATTCTGATTTCTTCGAACCCTTTTGTATCTCTTACTTGTTCTCTTTCTTTAATGCAGTATTATTCAATCATATGTTTTCTGCATCCATGTCTGAGTAATCTACTTGTTAGGTTTAGGATTTTTCAAAGGATTGAGATGAATTGTTCGAATTGAATTCATGTTGGGATTATCTTATCGTTCTTCATCTAGATTGCATTAACTGTGATTTAGGATTGATCACCCTAAATTAGACATCCTAGGTTTATTCAATTAGAAGCGGAAGCATCAATTGATAACCTGACTAGAATCTTAGATGAGCAAAATCACCTACTCTTAAAGGAATTTGATTAAGGGATTTTGTGAACAATTGAAACCTGAACTTTAATGCTTGCATAAATCGATTGATTTCACAAAGGAATTTGGTTTTCTAGGGTTTATGCATAGATAATTAATTCAATGGAATTCGTTTAATTTTACATTGGAGTTTCAAATTCGAGAACGTTCTTCATTAAAATCCTAACTGTTTTCTTAAATATGCAATTTGCTTGATCCTGCGAATTTCTCAAAAGCCTAACTCTTTTCCAACATTGAATTTAAATTACATAAAAAAATAAAAGTCTGTTTTCATTCGCTTTTACATTCATAATTTGCTTAGCTTGATTTGAAGTTAGAGTTTTATTGTGTGATTGGATTCCCTATGTTCGATCCCTACTGCATACGATCTCTTCATTTGAGAGAGTAGCTCAGAGTAAATTTGAGCATATCAATTTTATGGTAGGATTGCCTGTTTCGCGTACTCATGATGCTATATGGGTGATTGTGGATCGTTTGACTAAGTCTGTACATTTTCTAGCAATTAAAAAGATCGATGGAGCAACGGTTTTGGCTAAGAAATTTGTGAAGGAGATAGTGAGGCTACATGGATCGCCAGCGAGTATAGTAGACAGAGATCCGATGTTTGCTTCTGATTTCTGGAGAGCATTTTAGGCCGAGATGGGCACTAAGGTGCATATGAGTACAACTTATCATCCTCAAACGGATGGGCATTCTGAGAGGACGATTCAGACACTTGAGGATTTGTTGAGGATGTGTGTGCTTGATTGGGGTGGTCAATGGGCGGATCACTTGAGTTTGGTGGAGTTTGCCTAAAATAACAGTTATAAAAGCGAGTATTAATATGGCTCCTTATGAGGCTTTGTATGGGAGGCCATGTCGTACGCCTTTATGTTGGACCAAAGTGGGAGAGAGGAGCATTTATGGTGCAAATTTTGTTCGAGAAACGATAGAGAGGATCCGTGTTTTGAAGTTGAATATGAAGGAGGCTAAGGATTGGCAGAAGAGTTATGTTGATTAGAGGAGAAAATAATTAGAGTTTGAGATGGGAGATCAAGTGTATCTCAAGATGGCTATGTTGCGGGGTCCTAACATATCCATTTAAGAGGATAAGCTGAGTCTGAGGTTTATGGGTCCGTTCCGAGTTGTGGACCGTGTGGGACTAGTTGCTTATCGATTGGTGTTACCTCATATTATGAAGAATTTTCATAAGGTGATTCAGGCGTAACTTGACTGTGGAGATGAGACCGGTGAGAATCCTTGAGAAGAGAGTTAAGGTTCTGCGCCGGAAAAAGGTGCCGTTGTTGAGAGTCTTGTGGGGTTATGACGGTATTGAGGAGGAGACTTGGGAACATGAGGCTAAGATGAAGACAAAGTTCAAGAAGTGGTTTGAGAAGCAAGCCGAGGTGTGATCTTGTTTTTTTTTCATGGTTTCCAGTTTCAGTTTTTTATTGTATTTCACCTTGTGTGGTGATGTTGTTTTTGGATTATGTATTTTCGTTTGATTTGTAACGATTATGACATTTTTCCTATTTATCAGATGAGTATTTCTTATGTTTGGCTGTGAGAGCTGGGTGTGTTGTTAGATGATCTCGAAATAGAAAGTTTTATGGTGGTTAGAACTTGTCTATTTCGGAGAGACTTTAGTGGGACACCCAGTGTGATGGGTTGTCCAGATGACCTGAGCATTGGTCATGGTGGAGATGGTATTATGGGGTTTAGGAGTATCATGTGGAGACTACGGGAGGTAGTTCCGATCAGAGATGTATTTATAGACGTTAAAGAATTGATTTCGTTCGGGGATGAGTATTTCCTCGCATAATTCAGTGAGGGATGGTGGTTCCCTCTAGGAGATAGTGTTCTCCTGCAGATCTTTGAGAGATGGTGGTTCTCTCTAGGGGATGGTGGTTCCTCTGTATACAGAGACCTTTAAGGGCCGTGTCTCCCAAAAGTGTGAGGGGTATAGAGATAGTTGATATTAATAGCTTGACGGGTGGTGGTCCTGAGGGTGGGAGTGGTATGAGGCACCGAGAGCTCGAGGGGTGACGACCCCTGAGAGAGGAGTGGTGTAGTTATAAGCTATGAGTGATCAAATTCTGAGACAGGGCTATAAGCATAGGTCTGAATGTGAACCTCAAAGGGTCTAGGAGATCTTAATCTCCGATATTATTGCCCGAATAGGTTAGGTCCGATATTATTGCCCGAATAGGTTAGGTGTTGGGTCGTGACGACATTGTTTCAGGATTCGAGGACGAATCCAGGTTAGTGGGGGAGAGTTGTAATGCCTGTGTACCAAAATTTGAGAAGTATATATAATTATTTTTGGGATAAACTGATCAATTTGAAAGTTTGTGTACTTTCTGGGTTTTTTGATTGTTTTGAAAGTTTAAAGTCGTATCTATAAATAATTATTAATGGAAGGACTAAACTGCAAAAACAAGGAATAAATCGAGTTGGCTATTCAGAAAATCATGGGATGAAATATGGCAACTAGAATCCGCATCTTTCAACCCTAGTATGTCGTATACACAAGTTTTGAAGCCCCAAAACTTCTAAGCCATAAATTGAAGCGAAAACTAGTGAATTTCAAGAGATTTAACCTGAGTTTTATTGAAACTAGAGAAAGGAGGAGAAGAGGGTAGGTGGTGTGAGTACTGATATTTTGGTGCATTTTCCGATCTAACCCTAAGGACCCAGTCGACGATCTTCATATCTCTGGATAGATCTCGTTTCAAATTTTCCACGTCATCTTTCAGATCCCGATTCCGAGGTAAGAAGTGTCCGAAAATCATGTTTGAAGTTTGCCCTGCAATCATGTTTTTGCAGAATTATCTTAGAACTAGCTGCTTTTCAGTTTCGAATATCTGTTTTTGGAGGTTTTTTCCTGTCGACTCAGAGAGGCTCTTGTCGTTATTTGGTGTCTCTAGAAAGGTGTTGTAACAAGGATCCTAGATCAGGTCTCTGTTTTGCGATCCGATCTAAATCCAGTGAGTTATTCGTGTTTCTTTCTGGTTAAATAATATGTTTTTGTCAAAAACCCAGAAAACCCTAATCTGGCCTGAAACGCATACTCAGTTTTGAAACGCGATTTCGACAGACGCCAGACGGTTCATTATGCCTTTGTGTATTGCCAAGTAGATAGGATGACTATCTCACTGGATATTTTGATAATACTCACATATTTCTTTTTGCCATGTGATGCAGGTAAAGGCAAAGTGTGACAGCGGGATCATGGCTATGAGGATGAGGATGAGGATGATCTAGGGTCTCGTTTTAGTGGTGTTTTCTTTATTGTTTAGAACTGCTGGTTATTTGGAATTGTTGAAATTGTTTTCATTTGGTTAAATGATTTGTTTACGGGTTTAGATTATTTTGGTTTGTTGTTGATTTCCGTTGGTTTGTGTTTGGGTTGCTTGGATGTTGAGGATTAACATTTATGGGAATGTTAATCTGATTCCAAGATTAAATGATTTAATTTTTAAAAAACGGTCAGGTTGTTTCACTATTAAGGCGTTAAAACATAGGGAATGGAGCCACTATAGTGGAACGATTCGACATATTTGGTTTGAGTTCTAGAACAACTTGCATCAAAACCCTAATTTGTGTTCTTACTCGTTGCATAATTTCCTGCGACTGCATCTATCATCTAGTTAATATCATACTAATTATATATCCCTTTCTTTTGTTTCATTGTTCATCCCGTTTTCATAAAACCCAAAAAATAAAACATAATTTGATTTAGCTTAATCTACATCATATAGATTCTTTGTGCATCATCGATTCTTTGGGTTCGACCCCTAAGTACTATTGCGTTTGATGTGCACTTACAGTCCGTCTAGGGTTTTAAGGCTTGAAAGAATAACCCCATCATAAACACAAGGGCATACTATTTTGGTGACTTTGTATGATCCTTCCTTGGCTCTGAGCTTGCATGTGTTTCATTATGTTGTGTTCTGAAAAACTTCACACTAATTCTCCTTTGAGGAATTGTCGCTGTTTAACCTTAGAGTTATAGTATCTTCTCGCAACATTATGATGGTTGATTATCAGGATCAACATTTGGTCTTCTTTCTCGTTGATCAAGTGTAGCTTGTCGAGCATTAACATATGGTTGAGACATTCTTATGTTGGGAGAAGTTAATGTAGAACCCTAGGAAACAAGACTTTCAGAAGAATGACTCATTATGTTCTATATACAAGGGAAAATAGGGTTTCGCCAGTTGATCTTCGTGGAATTGTGCATTGAGACCATAACACACCTTCCCGCTCATCAGCCCATCTTCCTTTCTTATTATCTAAACTTTTCTTGAGGTCGTCAAGAATTTTTATGTGGATCTCTTAGGCTTGATTGTTTCCTTGCCGACATCTTTTGGTAGACTTGCTAGTCTTATCTTCCAGCTTTCGCAAAAGGTCTCAAACCTTGTAGAGATAAACTAGGAACAATTGTAGGTAAGGATTTTGTATGGAATTCCATGTCAACATATGACTTTTCCGCAAACAAAATTCTCTACATTAACATGGTGGCATAAGACTCACCTTTGACCCACTTGGAGAAATAGTCTATCAAGACAAGCAAAAGTCGCTTAAGTTTTTAAGTGTAGTGGTCCGATATGTTAATAGACTATCGCATGAACAGATAAGTAGAGGTCACTCAAGCAAGCATTTATGTAGGCTGATGGATCTTTAGAGCATGTGGCTGACACTTTTCGCACTTGGCAAAAAATTTGTCGCAATCTCTAACCGTGGTTGGCCAGAAGTGACCGTGACGTTTTATCTTGATACTAATGCTCTTCCTCTTAAATAATTATCGCAAGATCTACTATGGACTTCTTCCATGATCTGCATGGCTTCCTTTCCTTCAAGGAAGCCAGCAAGAGTCCTAGAAATCTCCACTTAAAAACATTCCCAAAAAGCAAGATCTATCAAACTTCATGGATGTGAAGCTTGTGAGCTGTCTAATTTTCTTTGGGTAAAGTTCCATCGTAAATTTATCCTCATATTTTTTCTATCCAATTCCTATCGCAATTTTATTCGAGCTCTTGTGAATTATTATCCATTGCGGTTGGCTTATATTCTTAAGCGAGTATCATTCCACCAATAAGGGCTTTGTATTCTGCTTCATTGATGGATTCTCAAAATCTAGGCAGAAGGAATGCTTGAGTATCTCGCCTGTCGGTAATGATAAGTGATACGCTCAAATGTATCAGGAGCTACTACCTCAAATTAAGAGATCGTCGTATTGGGGGTCGAATCACTGGGAATCTCAATCACTATGGAATTTCAATTTCGAATTATGCTAAGTGAATTATGTAAATATGAATGCAAAAACAAATAAAAGCAAATGAAAGTTGTATGTGTTTTAAAATCAACTAGCTTAGGACTCGTGCTATGCTTCTTCTTTTTTTTTTTGTCGACAGCATTATAAACTACTTTACTACCAGTTGGTGACCCAATTTGGTGGTGAAGTGTCTACATAAGAAACATACGAAGTCCGTGTACGGACTCGTGCTATGCACGAGTTTAAATGTAATTGTTAGTTTAATTATAATATTAATCGATTATATGTAGATATAGATATAAATAATATTGTTAATACTATGAGACATTAAATTTTTTGATTGACTGAATGGTTTGTAATTGTATAATAATTCAATATTTAATGAAATCATTCATCAGTAATACCAACACTTAATTTTTTCGATTAATCAGTAACCACAACATCAATTGTTTTTAGTCTTTATTTAATTATTCATATTTGATTTTGGTAGCAAAAAAATTGTTCTTCTAGTATTAAGAGTATAGTACCATCATCACCAAATCACCATCATCGAAATATATTTTTTGATTAAAAAAACAAAACTTGTTCCACTGAAAAGTTAAATTTTGATAGAAAAATTCAGCATACATCTTTTTGCTTGTTTTGATAGAAATCATCAGAATCCAAGTAAAGTTGTCTTAAAAATCAAACAAACCAGGAATCTTAAATTATGAAGTTGTTAAATCTGAACCAAGTTAGGCTAGTTTGTGTTCAAAATAAAGATAAATGGTAAGTTTCAGATTTAGCGTACAAATTCAACATGTAAACGCATGTTTTCTTTTCTATATTATAAACATAAGACATTAACAAAATGAAAATAAAAATACTTAACACACAACTTTACGTGGAAACTTATGTTATTATCTTGCTGTTTTGAGAAAAAGTATAAAAAAAAACTAATATAACTACTCATGAAAATCGTAATTACACAAAAATTTATGAAAATTATGTTTTAAAAATTTCAATTACAATGGTAAACGATAAATATGGTTAATTATTTTATTATTTGTTGAACGAAAATTTCCTAAAATAGTTGAAGTTAATTTTGGTTAGGTTGCTAGATTTTTGTGAGAAATTAATAAATATGGTAAGTAATTTATTTGTTTCCTTATTAATTTGTACATAAAATTTTGTTATTAAAAGAAATATTTGAATTTTTGTGGAGTTAATTTTTGTTTGGTTATAGAGTTAAAGTTTTGTGGTAGTGTTTGGGAATGAGTATAGTAGGAATATAATAGATGATTTAAATAAATATAAAAAGGAGAAAAAAATGAGAGCATGACACATAAGCCAAAAATGCTTCTCCTTTAATATTTAGAAGACTAGACAAAAGAGTTAGGCTTTTGGAAAATTCGCAGGTAAAGATAACTTGTATATTAATAAAACAGTTATGATTTTATTAAGAACAGTTCTTGTGCTTGAGACACGAATGTAAAGATAACCAACTCTCATTGCGAAAGTTATCTATGCGTAAATCCTAGAAAACTAAATCTCTTTGCGAATTCTAACAACTTAAACAAACATTAAAGTTCAGGTTCAATTACTCACAAAATCTCTAAATCAAATCTCTTTGCGAATAGTAATTTTGCTCATCCATGATAGTTCAGAAAATCAGTTATACTCTCGTATCAGTTAATTAACCTAAGATCTAAATTAAGGTGATCAAAGTAGAACAAGCATTAAGAGTAATCTTAGATGAAGAACAAGATGATTATCCTAATCAATTATGTGAATTTAACAATCCATCTTTAACCTTTGAAAACCCTTAACCTAACAAACAAACTACTCAGACATGGATGTAGAAAAAATGATGACTGAATAATATTGCATTAATAAGAGAATAAAGAAAGAGATACAAGAGGGTTCGAAGAAATCTGAATGGTGTGAAAACTTGTCTCCCTAGCTCTAAAAAACTCTCTGAATTTCTAAGTCTCAAAATTCAAGATTCCCCCTAAAACTAAAAGAAAACTGAATATATAAAGGGAAATTCATGCTAGGCTTGATTTGTAAACTTCTAGAACTTCTTGGACGAAAAAGAAAACTTCAGATTTGGAAAAATCACGATTTGGCTTGTCAACATAAGGTGCGTCGATCGACGCACATAGGTTGGCGTCGATCGACGCCTGTAGCTGACGACAATTGAAAATGCGTCCTAGCAACTTCAGCTCCTCTTTGCACAATGCTCCAAAATGCTCCATAATTACCAATTAAGCTCCACACATACACTAACCTGCAAAGACTCTTAAACACCAAAAAGACTCAATAAAACGGGGTTAAATCGTGGTCAAAAACCGGTAAAAATTATGATATATCAATAAGGTATCCCAACTCCCGAACCGTTCTTGATGATTATCAGTCACCTCAAGGTTCTCCTTAGTGTTTTGCCAAAACCCAAGTTTGTTCTCCTTAGTGTTCCCCTCTTCGAAAAGCTTGATAAGAAAATCTGCCAGCACCTACGACGTTAGGCAGGTTTATCCATGATATTCAATATTGTATTCACTAAGTTTGATAGTCCAATTAGCCAACAAGTCACAGTAACTTGGACTATGTAGAATGTATCGCAATGGGAAGGTCCTAATGACTATAGTGGAATGAAACTGAAAATAAGTCCTTAGCTTTCAAGCTGGCATTATGACTGACAAAGCCATCTTCTGCATGTGAGGATATCTTCTCTTGGCATCTGTAAGTATTTTGCTAACCTATAAGATTGATTTTTGCTCGCCTTGATCCTCTAAGATAAGCACTCCACTAATAGATGAGTTACAAACCACGGTGCATAGGAACATTGGTTTACCTTCCAGTAGCTAGAAAAGACAGGTGGAGTGGCTATTTACTTCTTCAGCTGCAAGAAAGATTCCTAGCACTTATAGCTCCACTCGAACTACTTGTTCCCTAACAAAATGTTGTAATATCAATTATCGGTGGAACAAAATAAATCGGTTGAGTGCACCCACTCCTCCCATTTACCTATGCACTTCTTCTTTTATTCTCAGTGACGCCATCTGATAAGTGCATAATTTACCCATTGATGGGGTGTAAGTTTTACCTCAGTAAAAACAATCAATAGGCTGCAAGTGCACATCTATCAATGTAGTACTTAAGGGTCGAATCCATTAGAGACCGAAAGGGCACTATAAGTTTATCAAGTCGTGTTAAGCTAGGACAAATATGGATTGGGGTTTTGTGTCTCGAAAATAAGAACTGAAATAAAAGTTTGATATCAATTTAAAGCAAGCGTTGGGTTTCATGAGATTTTCTAGGGTTCATGGATTAAAGTATTCATGAATGACAAACATAGATCTAGTAAAGTATGCAAACCTGTTGTAAATTAATCAAATACTCTCGTATGATTAAACAAGTATAACAACCTAGTTCACTCAAGTTATGATGATCAAAGAGGGAGACTATGCCGCAGAAGCTGATACTACTCATGTAATGCTTTTGTATTGCTTCGATTAAAATCATCAACAAGGATAAAACCAATATATAATAGATCAACAAAGTGTTTAACAATTGATCAAAACAAAAATGAGTTCCAAATCATAATTTATTCATATTTGTCAAGCCATGTGAATAACCACTTTGAGAACCATTTACCCAAAAATCAACTACTCAATCATGATATGAGGAACCAAAGCAATAACAAAAGAATTCATTATAAATAAAAGAGAATAGGGTTTAGAAAACTTCTCAATATTAGAATTATGCGGAATAAGATTAAGATTTGTAGAGAAGATAAAGAATAAATTGATGATGGAGAGATTTGTAGATTTAGAGAAACTAGGATTGGAAGAGAGAAGAATAATTCTCCTTAATTGATGTAAGTACAATACAACATATTTATGATAAAGGAAAGAGAGAAAATAGACTAACTCCAATGGTCATATTTCCAACGGTCATAATATATCTGAGTTCAAATTATATTCTAAAGACCTTCCTAAAACCCGTTGATAGCTTCCTAAATAACGGTAACATTATCATGACTGTGTATTGTACACAAATTGTGATTTGTACCAGGAATACCTTCCTGACTGTGTACCGGAAACAGAATGTGACTTGTACCTTCTTGTATTTTAGGAACACCTTCCTGAAATCCGTTGATAGCTTCTGATTTAACACTTCCCCTCAAGCTTAACTATAAAGATCAACGTTAAGCTTGCACCATGAAGACTCACCTCATTAAAACCTTAGTGTGGAAAAAACACGTGGGACAAAACAACACTCAGGAAAAAAGAGTACAAACCTAATTGATCTCTATGAGTCCAAGCTTTGAGTAAATAAACTCACACACCTTCAA
Source organism: Arabis alpina (assembly GCA_900128785.1). NCBI lineage: Eukaryota > Viridiplantae > Streptophyta > Magnoliopsida > Brassicales > Brassicaceae > Arabis > Arabis alpina. The sequence goes on along the minus strand of LT669789.1, from coordinate 14,384,127 downwards.
GCTTGCCGATTTAGTAAATATGTCGGCCAACTGATTTGAGCTTCTTGTATAGCAAGACAAGATCAACCGTTTCCCTACAGCTTGACGTACTTTATGGCAATCTACTATGATATGCTTAATTTGCTCATGGAACACCGAATTAGAGGCAATATGGATTGCTGCTTGATTGTCGCAATGCATTGTTATTGGATCCTGTGATTCAATGTCCAGGTCTTTGAGAATGGCCTTGATCCAAGTTAGTTCATTGGTGAGCTTCTTCATAGTTCTATACTCAGCCTCGGCACTCGAACATGCGACCACCTTTTGCTTCTTGATTTTCCAAGTAACTAGATTTCCTCCAATGAATGTGCAATATCCAGTTGTAGATCTTCTATCCTTCCTATCACCGGCCCAATCAGCATCACAATATCCTACAATTTCTGAGCTTGCATTGCATCCCATCCAAATTCTGTGACGTGGAGTTCCATTGACATATCTTAAGATCCAGTCTATCATGTTCCAATGATATATCTTGCGACTTTGCATATGTTGGCTTACATGATTCACACCAAAACACAAGTCTGGTCTATGATGGTTAAGTAGATAAGCTTACCAACTAGCCTTCGGTATTGCTTAACATCTTCAAATGGTCCATCTTCCATCCCCCACTCTCGTTTTACTTTGTAGCCTTCCTCTAAGGGTGTTTTGGCTGGTTTTGAGTCCAACTTTCCTGTTTCACTTAAGAGATCATGGATGTATTTCCTTTGTGACACGAAGAGTCCTTCCTCAGAGCGACATACTTCTATCTCTAGAAAATACTTTAGCTCTCCAAGATCTTTAATATCAAAGACAATTTTAAGATAGCATTTAGCATCTTAAATGCCTACCTTGTCATTCCTGGAGATGATAATATCATCTACATAAACGAGAATGAAAACAATACCTTCTTGGCTTTTGAGTGTGAAGAGTGTATGATCTGATTCTGACTTTTTGAATCCTCTATCTCTCAAGGTCATGGTCAGCTTGTGGTACCAAGCTCTTGGCGATTGTTTCAACCCGTAGATAGTCTTTCTAAGCCTCAAAACTTTCCCCGGTGTAACATAATCTTCAAGATCCGGTCGAGGAGTCATATACACTTCATCTTCTAATTCACCTTGAAGAAATGCATTATTCACATCCATTTGCCATAGATCACATTCCAATTTAGAAGCTAGGGATAATATGACCCTTACGCTGTGTAATTTTGCCACCAGAGCAAAGGTGTCATTGTTATCCTCTCCATATGTTTGAGTAAAGCCTCTTGCCACCAATCTAACCTTGTGCCTTTCTATCTCTCCACTGCTTAGATATTTGATCGTAAAATCCACTTAGAACTCACAGCCTTTTTATCCTCTAGTAAATCCGCTTCATCTCAAGTATGATTTACCTCCATAGCTTTACGCTCTTCACCTACTTCATCTCTCCATACTTCGTGTTCCTTAACTTCCTCATAGCTGATTGAAATCTGTTCTAGATCGAGTTGACCAATGAAGACTGATATATCATGGTTTTACCATCTTTTGGCCATGATTTAACCCGGTTTTGTCTAGTCTTTTTGGTATTTTTCTAGTGTTTTAGAGTCTTGGCAGGTTCGGGTATGAATAGAGCTTAATTGGTGATTATGGAGCATTTTGGAACATCATGGAAAGTGCAGTCGAAGTCACAAGCTTGATGCAGAAAAGTGCAGAAAAATCAGCTGTCCGTCGATCGACGGAAGAACGTGTGCGTCGATCGACGGAAGATATTAAGTCGCGAATGAAGAGGATTTATCCAATTCTTAAGATTTCCTTTTTACCCCAGAAGTTACAGAAGTTAACAAATAAAGCCCAGCCCGAATCCTAGCCTATAAATACTCAGTTTTCTTTTAGTTTTCATTAAGTTTTCTAGTATTCAAGACCTAGAGAGATTCAGAGAGATTTTGACAGTTAGGGAGACAAGTTTTCAGACCATTCAGATTTCTTCGAACCCTTTTGTATATCTCTTTACTCTATTCTAATGCAGTATTATTCAGTTATTGTGATTTGCTTTGCTTCCATGTCTGAGTAATTTACTTGTTAGGTTTAGGGTTTTTCAAAGGAATTAAGATGGATTGCTAGAATTGAATTCATGTTAGGATTATTTATTGGTTCTTCATCTAGATTGCAATAACCCTGATTTAGTATTGATCACCCTTGATTAGACATCTTAGGTTAAGTAATTAGAAGCGGAAGCATCAATTGATAACCTGACCATAATCTTAGATGAGCAAAATCACCTATTCTCAAAGGAATTTGGTTTAGGGATTTTGTGAACAATTGAAACCTGAACTTTAATGCTTGCATAAATTGATTGATTTTACAAAGGAATTTGGATTTCTAGGGTTTATGCATAGATAATTAATTCAACGACAGTCGTTTAATTTTACATTTATCTTTGCCTGCGAATTTCCCGAAAACCTAGCTCTTGTTTAATTGAATTCTAAAAAACCAACAACTTTTCTCTGTTTTGAATTGTTTTTGCTTTTACTTTACTTTATTCGCTTAGCTCGATTCGAAGTCATATATCCTATCATTTGATTTGACTCCCAGTGACTCGACCCCTACTACAATTGATCTCTTAATTTGAGAGAGTAGCTCAAAGTAAATTTGAGCATATCAAAGAGTTGATTATCTTTAGAGATATGAGGTAGAGTGCAAACTGCTTGAACCGAATGAGCTACTGCATTACTGTTATAGTAGACGCTTTTCTCATTTCGCCTCTCACTTCTCCTCAATGTGATTGGTTGAGGTTGCGGTTGCGCTTCTTGGAATGATTCCAGTCTTGCACTTCTTCTCAATGGAATGGGTGGAATTGATTGCGGTTGCTCTTCTTGAACTGATTCTACTTCACTATCAAATTCACCTTGATCATGAACCGTATCTTCCTCTTGATTTATACTGCCTCCCTCATGATCAAGGGGAATAACTCCACCACTAGTAGCTTCCGAAGTTGATTGAGAACTCGGATTGTTTCCAACCACATTTTCTGTTGGTCTACCAATTCCAAGCGTCTCCAAAATACGTCTCAGGTTTTGTAGCTCGGTCAGATGGAGCATGAGAAAGATCTTTCAGATTATCCCAATTTATTTCCTCATAATAGCCCTTAGCCTCCACAAATTTCACATCCCTAGATACAAGAACTTTCCTTCTTTCTAGATTATAACACTTGTATCCCTTTTGAGTTGTGGAATATCCAATGAACATAGCTTTCACACTCTTTGCTTCAAGCTTGTTTCTTCTTTCTCCTGGTATCAACATAAAACACACACATCCGAACACACGTAAGTGATTAATAGAGGGTTTGGTTTTGTTGAGTACCTCAAATGGAGAAATGTCGTTTAGGATTTTGGTAGGAATACGGTTGATCAGGTGGTGATACCGGATTGAGCAACAATTCGAGATTGGTCCAAAGAAATAGAGAAACTAGGTTCAAACGTAATATCACAAAGAAATGATCAAGCAAAAAGTTGTGTATAGAATTCTCTATTGAGGGCGATGTCCTCGTTTTGGAGGAATACATCAAGTATTTATACAAGTACAAAGTCGGTCGAAATAACTCTAAAAGATAAATGGAAAATCTCCTAAAAGATAAAAGGAAGTTATACTAATTCTAAGTATTTCCTTTTATCCGAGCTAAGTCTTCCAATTTGCATGTATTCGCCTAGGTCGGCTAATGCTCCTTAACGGGCCGAGATGTCCACATGGGTCCTCGTTGGCCCATTTCTCTGAGATGCTTCCCAAAGCTTCATGTCGAATTGGATATGGGTCGGTTATGGTAATCGGTATCAAACCCGGTACCACCAACTAGTCTCCCCTGAGTTCGGCGAGTATTACATCAGCAAGTTCAGCCAAAACGTACTAAGAAAGATTTGCCCAACTCAGATCTTGATTCGACACGTCGCTTCACCTTTACACGCGACACGCTTTGGACCGCTCGTTCTTGAAAGGACGCTGAATACACGCCTCGGTTCGCTCGCGTCTGCCGCCAAGGTTTAATGATTTCCCTAGACTTTTGTGCCTTGCAGTATAAATGCCAGATCTTTTGACTGTTGGATTATCCTTATTTATTCGTCGTCCGAAGAAGGTAAAATCTTCTCTCTCCTTCTCTCTCTTCTCTTTCCCTTACTCATCTGCATTTTAGGGTTTATCTCCTTTTCCGTACGACTCCGATCATGACAAAGATTTTCAAATCTTTATCTCCTTCTTTCTCTCCGGAAAGAAATTGACTCCTCCGGTAAATTTTGACCCTTCTCCTTTTTCGACAGAAATCGAAGCGTCGTCGTCAAGATTTGCGTCTGGTTATGCTAACAATCTGGAGCAGACTGGTACAAATCTTGAAGCTTTAACTCCATTTGTCTGTACGAGTAATCGTACGGGAGCTGGATCTGGCAAACAGTATCCAGACGAACATATCGGCTAGGAACAGGTCGCTCAAGAACAGGTCGTCCAAGAGATCTTGACTGTTCAGTTCGATATTTATAATATCTCTCCTTCTCTATCACATGAGAGGTTGTTGGACTCAATGAGGAGGGTGTATCGTATGTTGGAGGAATTAGAATTCCTGGCCCCCAGACCCAATGAACGTCCATGGGATCGTCCTGCGGGTTACATCTGTCTTCACGAACAGATGTTCGTTGATTGTTTCATGTGGTTCTTGTAGCCTTATGTCTTCTTAAGGTTTTACGAGCATAGGAACATCTGCTTCCGACAAATGACGATGGCCGGGACATGCAATCTCGTGGCACTTATAGTACTTGGTGCCGAGCTCGGCATTAACTTTTCTGTTGAAAAGTATAAACAGATTTCTTTGATGAGGATGGTCAATTCCCTGGCCATTTTTACAACAGCATGAAGGTTGAATGTAAGTTTATCGAGTTGAAAAGTAAAATCGGCAAATGGTTTGACTTTTTGTGAAGATAAACAATGCCCCGGTCCAGGATACCACCAGGACGTATCATAGTCGATAGAAGAGGTGGTAATGTAAGCTATAAAGATGGCTCTGAAAGCCGAATTTTGAAGAGGTAGTACGTTCGGGTTGGGAGAATGAGATACTAGGAGGTGAGCCAACACTGGGAGACCGAATAGCCAACTGTAGGAAAACCATTTCGTGATGGCGAAAACAGGATCAGTTTGTCTCCAAGGAGGAAGTAGAGGCTTTGAAGGCCCGTCTAGAGGAGGCTCAGAGCAACGATGATGCCACCATCGAGGACATTGCGGCGATACAAGAACAACTATGTATTGCTCTTCGGGATGAGAAAATTTACTGGCAGCAGAAGAGTAGGGTTATCTGGCAGCAAGAGGGGGACCAAAACACGAAGTTTTTTCATGCCTCTACAAAGCAGCGGAGGGAACGTAACAAGATTATTGGCATTTTAACAGAGTCAGGAGAGTGGACAGAGAAGGAGGAGGAAATTGAAAAAACATCGACTGACTATTTTACGGAAATGTTCACCTCCTCGGCCATCTCTGATCTTGAAGTGTCCTTGACACATATCACGAGTTGTGTTACTCCCGAGATGAATGCAATTCTCACTGGGGACATCTCATAACAGGAGGTTAAAGCGGCAGTGTTTTCCATTCATGTAGAAAAGGCACCGAGTCCAGATGGGATGACAACTCTGTTCTACCAAAAATTCTGGAATATGCTTGGTCCCCAAGTCGTGGAGATGGTCCGCAATTTTATGCGTACGTGGGTTTTGGACTCTGTAAGCAATATGGTTAATATCTGTTTGATTCTAAAGTCAGACCGCTCACGGTTAATGAAGGAGTTTCGTCCAATTAGCCTGTGTAATGTAAGCTATAAGGTCATTTCTAAGGTCCTTTGTCAGAGAATTAGAAGATTCCTACCTGCTCTGGTGTCTGAAACTCAATCTGCGTTTGTGGCAGGAAGACAGATTACGGATAACATTCTTATAACTCAGGAGGTTTTCCATGCCCTAATGGCTAATTCGGTTGGTAAAAGGGAATATATGGCCGTTAAGGCGGATATGAGTAAAGCATATGACCGGGTAGAATAGGGTTTCGTGGAGGCGCTGATGCGGAAGATGGGCTTCTCAGAAAGATGGATCATGTGGATTATGACTTGTGTCAATTCGGTATCCTATACTATCTTATTGAATGGAGAACCAAAAGGAGCCATAACACGCTCACGCGGATTAAGACAGGGAGATCCTCTTTCTTTGTAGCTGTTCATTCTTTGTGTAGAAGTGTTAATTGCCAATATCTAAGCAGCGAGGAGGCTTGGAGAATTAGTGGTATTCGGGTGGCCCCAACGTCTCCTTCGCTTTCCCACTTATTGTTCGCAGATAATAGTTTTTTCTTCTGTAAAGCAAATGTGGAGCATTGTGACAATATCCTAAAGGTGTTGAAGGTGTATGGGAATGCATCAGGACAACGCATCAATTTTGACAAATCAGCAATTACGTTTGGAAAGGATGTGCCTTTAGACCGTCGAGGGACACTCAAGACAAGGCAGAACATTCCGACGGAAGGAGGATCAGGGAAATATTTAGGTATTCCAGAACAGTTGTAGGGGTCGAAAGCGGAAATATTTGCCTATATTTAGGAGCGTTTGAACCAACGGATCAATGGCTGGTCAGCCAAATTTCTGTCGAGAGGAGGAAAGGAGATTATGATTAAATCAGTGGCACAAGCCCTACCGACTTATGTGATGTCCACGTTCCTCCTCCCTAAGAATTTACTTCGAAAACTAGCGAGCTCGGTTTCTAATTTCTGTGGAAAACTAAAGAGAATTCCAAGGGGATGCATTGGATAGCTTGGAAAAAGATGTGTCTCCCGAAGAATGCAGGTGGTATGGGTTTTAAGTCTTACGAAGAGTTTAATAAGGCTTTATTAGCTAAGCAGCTCTGGCGACTACACTGATACCCAAACTCTTAGTGGCAAGAGTATTGAAAGGAAAGTACTTTCGCTACTCGAACCCTTTTGAAGCTAGGAAACACTACCGACCCTCCTATGGATGGCGAAGTTTACTCAGTGCCCAACCTCTCTTGGACAAAGGGACGCGACGTACTATAGGATCGGGCGCGCAATCATGGTTTTGGACAGATAAATGGATCCTTGATGAATACCCTCGGAGAGTTCATAGTCTGGTACAAAATCCTAATAGACAGGAACGAGTATCAGACTTTATTGATCCTCGGTCAGGACTTTATGGAAACTGAATAGGCTCCGATCCTGCGTCAAGGCAGAGGATATCCAACTAATTCTAACCATACAACCCTCCTTGAGAGGCGTAAAAGATGGTTTTTGTTGGCATTTTACAAGCTTTGGTCTGTATACAATGCGGTCCGGGTATGACATTGCTCGAAAACAATTGGATTCTGATTTGGTGTATACCCAGCAATTACCGTCGATGATTCCACTAAAGGAGAAAGTTTGGAAGCAGAAGACATCTAATAAGATCTGTCATTTCCTTTGGCAAGCTATCTCTGGGGCAGTAGCGCTTAACGAGAGACTTGCGCATAGACATCTCTTGCAAGAGAGACAGTGCCCTACATGCGGAAACAGTGATGAGACAACTAATCATGTATTATTTACATGTTCGCCGGCTAGACAAGTGTAGGCATTGTCAAATATTCCAAATCCTCCGGCAATTTTTTCTTTGGATAATTTATGGGGCAATATGGATTATTTGTTTTCAAGAATTTCATATCCTCCAGATTTAGAGGAACACACCAACTGTTTCCCATGAATCATTTGGTACATTTGGAAGGCTCGAAATGCCAAAGTTTTCAACAATGTGGATCGAACACCACAAGCAATCGTGGAATTAGCCAGAAAGGAGGCAAGGGAATGGTTTCTGGATAAGGAGTCTATGGAGAAGCCTTCACATCCCCATGGACAGATTATAGCGGAGGAGGACTCGCACCCGCAGGCGGTGTTCCGGTGCTTTGTTGACGGTTGGTGGAAAGAGGAAGATGCCACGAATGGGGTGGGATGGATCTTACAACTCCAGGATGGGACATCAGATTTACTGGGAAATAAGGGGATGCGGCAAGTTTTATCACCTCTACATGCATAATTATATAGCCTTATTTGGGCTATGTTAAGTCTGAACAAATATGGACGTTATTGTTCGGTGTTCTACACGGATTCACAAGAGTTGTTGAGCATGGTAGGAGACCCAGAGAGTTGGCCCCGATTCCGTTCAGAAATTGAAGAACTGCAGGAGTTACGAAGTTCTTTTCCAGACTTTACGCTTACGTATTGTCCTAGGGGAAAGAATGCAAAAAGCAGACTTCTTCGCGAAGAATGCTCGTACCCGTAATTCGGTGTTTTCCTAGCATTTCTATTCCGCATTGGTTCAATGATGCTTCTGTATTTTTGTAATCGATAAAGATAAGTGTGTTCGTGACAAAAAAATTTTTTTGTCAATAACTTCTCCAAAGACTTTTTGTTAGTGTTTGTTTCTATTTTACATGGATAAATTATTGTATTTTTCAGTTTAATTTTAAATATTTATTGTTTTTTATTTTATTTAAATTTGTAAAACGAGAATATTAATTACAATAGAGAAAATAATTATTTGTTTCAGTTTCATCTCTTTATCATCACTGAAAACAAATTTTTCATACTTAACATTTTAATATAAAATTAAAATATTTAAATTAACGACAACAACTTTCTTTATTACCAACTAGATTAGGACCCGCGGGTTAACATAGTTGATATAAAATAGTGTTCTAAAAAGCGCTCTAGGCGTTCGTCTAGGCGGCGCTTAGGCATTAAACCCCCATAGACGTGAAGATTACCACGTATGCCGCCTAAAATATTATGGTATTATAATAATATAGTAATATAAATTTTATTATTTATAAATTATAAAATTCTATAGATTATGCTATAAAATGATGATAATAAACATAATAAACATTTAACTACTTATAAATCATAATATTCCATATATATCTTGCTATATTATATTTTATTGTAAAACGTTTAGAACGCCTAAAAAATCGCTTAGGCTTCGATTAGCCGTTCTAGCACTAGGCATTGGTTCTCCGTTCACTTAGTGCCTGCGCTTTCTTGAACATGATTCCATATAACTAAGGTAAAGTAAAATAGTTTTGATCAATTTGTTGAATATTTGAACTCATAACTTGTTTGATTAAGAGAGTTGAGTACATATTTAAAATTAGAAACGGTCTTGATGTTATTATAAAGATTTTCGTTTGCCAATCAAAAATAAGCTATTATGCTTTTTTCTTCGAGTAAACTCTAAGGACATTTTGTTATTTGAATATAATGGCTATTATACTTTTTTGTTGATATGTACTTAATTTTCTTTCTCAAGTTGTATTTTTTTTTAAAATGTTATAAAAAACATATTTACCTGATTTTATTGACCATTATAGCAGGTGTATTTTTTTATCAAGATTTCATTTCCTTTTTCAGGTACATTGTCGATTTTCTTTTTCTAATTGTTATGAATCTTTTTGCCTTATTTTTTGTTGTGAATATACTTTTTCCTTAATTGAATTTCTTTATTTTTTTTCTTATTGACATTTTTTATTTTTTATTACTTTTTAAATTACTAGATTAAGGCCCGCGTTAATACGCGGGTAATAGTATTAAAAATTATTCATAGAAATATTTTAATTTTAATTAATAACCCGTTGAATTATTAGATGTAAATTTTTTATCTTAATTTTCATGTTTTATTTCATATCATGTGGATTATATATATATATATATATATATATATAAATGTAATTTAACTCTTATTCTACAAAGAAAAAACCTATATTCTTATCTATACTGCATATATAATTGTTATTTGATAAAATCGTTAAAAATACAATTAATGTAAAGTTAAATTAAAAAAAATGTAATGTTAATATTCTCATAAAACCTATAAATTTATTTTAATAGTACATATATTGTTATTATTTTCTTAACGTGTATAATTTTTAGATCATACAATTTTTCTTTGACATAGTTATGGATATCTTAAACTTTTTAAATTTCAATATTTCAATGGTGAGTACAGACTATACCCTTTCTAATTGTTTTATGTTTATATATTCTATTGTTTTATCAATTTTTTTAATTATTCTTTCGTTTTTTTGTTTTGTTTTTTACGATTGATATTCCTGTAAGTTATTATTTTTATTTATATTGTCTCTCGGCCCATGTTTATGACTTATATTCTTTCGATTTTTAATAATTTTTTTTATAATTAGTTTAGACTATTAGAAATCTTATTTATTTTTTCTAATTAGTATAGACTACTAAATTTTTTATTGTTATCTAATTAATTTAGATTATTAACAATTTTGCTTTTTTACAATTTGATTAGTTGCTTAGCAATTATTTTGTGTGTTTTCCATTTTTGTGTTTTTGAAATTGTCATTTTTTACAATTTGGTTAGTTACTTAACAATAATTTGTGTCTTTTCAATTTTTAATTTTATTTTTTTATTTAAGTAATTTTAATATTTAACACATATCATCATCTCGATCAATATTAGACACGTGTCATGATTTCATGAGTTACAATTTTACTTACGTGTCGCGCTCTCATCGAGGGAAGTCTCCTTTATATAATAAGATACTACAATTTCATTTAAAAAGGAAATAATACATTTTTATCGATCTTTTTTTTTCAGTTGGTTTGTTATGAAAAAATACTTCTCTTGCTTATCATTATGAAACTTGTTTGCCTTATTTTTTGTTGTAAGTAACTATACTTTTTTCCTTAATTAAATTTTGACTCTACATTTTTTATTTTTCTTTCTTACTGACATTTTCTTTTGATTTATTATACTACAACTTGATTTAAAAAGTAAATAATATAGATAAGGAAAATTTTACTTGACACATATATACAATCCGAACTAACAATGATATATGTCAAAATCTCGTGAGTTATAATTTGGTGCGCATCCAACTTTATATAATTAGATAAGACTTAATAAATATTTAAAAGTAATAGCTACAATTCTTATAGTCTTCTCTACACTACAACAACATTCAACAACCATAATCCCTACCAATCGGTCCCTGAATGAGGATCTCTATTTAAGTCATTTGGTTTTGAAGGGCCAAGAGTATGGAGATTCTTATTAGAGTTAAAGTAGTTGATGCTTGCAGTTAATATGGATGACTCTTAAGGGAGCCTAGATTCCACACTCACCTCACTACAGTCTAACTGTCGAGCCAAAGCTCTCATGAAGATTCATATGAGTGGATTGTTGATGATATTCTATGTAAGGGTTTTCTACAGCTAGAACTTGGGAAGCAGTCATGCCTAGGAAAGAGGAACAGAAAGAAACTGATTAAGTTTTGTCCAGAGGAGTCGTACCAAAACATGCTTTCAGCATGTGGGTATGCCACTTGAACATGTTGCCAACAAAAGCAGGTTGGGGAATGATTACTTCAACAAATTGCTGATTATGTTCAACTTCAACAGCATAAACTCGGCATCATATAATGCTACTGTGTTGTTACTCTAATGAAATGTGGAAACATTTCTTCTTTCGGTTAAGTTCGACACAACACTTGTTTTCCTCTTGGCCAGAACTCTAATTTTGGACATATTTGAGAGCTACACAGAGTCCACCACTTCTTAGGAAAACCGTTGGTCAATCGGTTCTTTTTCACATATGAAAAAACAAAAAAAATATGCTCCACAACAAACCATGTCATTCCACCGATGAAGACTTTAAAAAACATAGATTGAGAAGTGTGAAATACCATCACATCATGGCGATATAGAAAGTATTAAAGAGATCTAATGCAATTTTGGATAAAATAACTACACCAATGTCATACCTAAAATTATTGTAATTTTTTATTTTTTTTAGCCAAAGATAACTCAATTATAGGTAGTGCTCGATGTAATATTTCAAATGTTTTTTTTTTTTTAATGAAACCAAAAAAGATGAAAAGCTCTTAATGATAAAACATAGAATCGTATCGTAATAACTTGTTATCAATGCGCCAACCGCATATGGGAAGGTTAAAGATCACATGGGATCGTGAATTGCAACCATATCTCCTCACAAGATGCACATGATCAATCAAACCATCTTTTCATAAAGCAAAAAAAAACCATATTAATAAAATATCGATTAAAAAGGTAATAATATATGTCTTCTTCTTCTTTTTTTTTTATAGAAAAAAGATCGATTCATCCTTTGAATTAGTACATTAACTTCCCTAATTAGGGAGCAAAAGCAAGATTCTTCTAGTTTAATCGATAACATCAATGCTAGAACCTTCTAATTCAAATATAAATTCTAAAAGTTAAAAAAAAACAAGGACAAATTGTAATTTGCATATTTACAAAAGAAAAAAAAAGAAAAAAAGAAACTACGATTACTACTCACCACCGTCTTGATAACCCGATCTGCCAAATTCGATTCGAATCAAGCTCCACCGTTACTCATCATCTTCTTAAATTCTTCAAAATTAACGCAACCGTCACCGTCAGCATCAACTTTGCTAATCATCCTCTTACAATCCTGAATCGAACACTTCTCGCCGAGATTTTTCATCACGGAGTGAAGCTCTTTCGCCGAGATCCGTCCGTTACGATCTAGATCGTACAGATCAAACGCTTCCTTCAGATCTCTGATCTCATTATTGTTTCCGTCTCCGGTGGTTTCGTCTCCGTGTTTACTTCCGATTTGGAACAGAGCAACGAACTCATCCATGTCGATGAATCCGTTACCGTCGAGATCGAACTCTTTCATCATTGATTTCGTCTCTTCTGGAGAAGCCGTGGGACTTAGTGCTCCGATCACGTCTTTAAGCTCTTCCATTGAGATTTTTCCGTCGCCGTTTTTGTCGAATCGCTGGAATACTTTACGAATATCTGCCATGGAACCTAAGCAATTTCTAGCGCCGTTCTTCGACATTGAGAGAAAGAGAGAGACGATTTCGAAATTGGAGTAAAAATTTGAGAGAGGAGAAGATGCTGGTTGGTTATAAATAGAGGAATAAGGGGAGTGACGAAATAACGCGGTTTTAATAACGCGTGAAGATTGCGTGAGTTGCAATTTGTATATATATTTTTAGTTGATTCTGATTTTTATTTTATTTCCTTTATTACTTACTAGTCTTTTTATTACTTGCTTAGCATTTATGGTTACGCTTATGTAATCAAATTCATTTAAATACATCTGTTTATGTAATCAAATTCTTTGTAGCTAATTCAGATTTTCCATATCGTTATGATTCATTAATAGCTAAAGAAGTTAAAAAAAAAGCCAACACTGTTATAAACCCATTTACTAGATACCCATTAGAGGCTCATGTTCTAAAATATTTCTAAACCCTACTTCCTCTCCAAATATTGTATCCCCATATATACTACGTACTTCTCATGGAATAATATACAAAACAATTCTCTCTATTCTCTTCTCTTATTCAGAACACGTTATCAGCACGAGTTCTAACTCGCTGAGCAAACCCTAACCACTAAATAAACCTTAATTGTCACCCACCGTTTTTCATGTTACTCTCAGACGTCTCCGATCTCACCACCACTGTGTCTCCAAAAGTCACTCACATCAAGATAAGTAGTATTTTGATATGATTAATTTATGTGTACGGTGATGTTGGTCATATTCTATTATGTTCATGACATGATTACATAATTGACATCATGAATATCTTATATAATATTTTAAGATTTCACTAAGTTAAAGCTTTGACAAGTTGCCATGTGTCACTTTTGTGTTAGCAAGTAATGTCCATTTTCATATTTAGAACCTAATTTTTACTTAATAATGATATTTGCCCTTTAAAATTTAAAAAATTTAAATTGATTTTTGAAAAGAAAAATATAACATCACTTTTAATTTAAAGTAAACATTTAGTATCAAATTATCTTCATGAATTTATGGAAAATATGTAAAACCATATTATCATATATATATTTTTTACAATAATATGATAGATTTTTATATATTTTAAAATAATTCACATAAAATAGTTTAAAATTATTGTTTAATTTTAATCTTAACTTCGCTAAAATAATAAATTGTGAGAGCCAAGAAAGGCCTTTGAGTTAGCTTTTCAATGGAGTTGGAATCAGAGAATTTGGAGCTGCACTTAAGAAGATACGACCAGAAGACTGAAGACATGTCAATCTACTAAGAAGATGAAAGTGTTCTGCAAACTTGTCTCCATTAATCTCCAAATATATTATAATAAATCGTATATTATGGGATTTAAACCCCATACTTCTTAGTGTAGAAGTTTTAAAGCCCTTAATTAACTATTAGACGAAAAGAGCTTTTACAGATAAATCATGTTTAGTCGTTGCTAATTTATATAGGATAATGATACAATCTAAACACGGTTTCCACCGCCCCAATTTCTTTAATGTATATATTAATTATATCATAGGGACTAAATTATATGGGCTATATAAATAAATTATAGTGTGATCTTCTCAACTCTTTACTTTTGTAATGATGAAAAACTAAATTCATAATAATTCTTAAATTTTTATTTACATGTTACATGAATCATGAATCATAGAAAGAAGGTGACCGAACTTACGGAGTGGGCATCCTGGAATTGCAAGATAACACTATTAATCTTCTTAGGTTCCACGGGGACTGTTAGAGTATTTCACATTTTCATACATAAGTAAATAGCCTATTATGACAACGAATAGTTTGCAACAAAAAAGCGCATGTACCGTTTTTGTTTTGTGAGTTCACTATCATAATCGCACACCCGAATGATTGGCCGACATTCCAATCAGCATAGAGTAAATTGGCAGAATTACATAACTTGCTTTGGTAGTTTGAAATTGTCTACCATTCCAGAGACAAGAATGTGGAGGGCGATTCACTTGTGAAAAATACACGGGACCAGAAATAAAAAAAAAATCTTTTATTAGCACTACCATCCCGTTTTGGTTTGTAGATGTAGAAAATGTACTATTATTTACTTGAACGAAAAAGTGTTTATGAACAAAAAAAAAATTGATAAGTAGTTTATCCACACGGTAAAAAAAACTAACAGATGATTGAACATTCGATATCTCATCTGATATGGTAAAAAAACAAAGTATTTGGAGTTTCGATATATTTACAAATATATATAATATTGGGATTTGATCCATAGATGTTTCATTTGTAACCTTTTAATATATATGTATGAGGATCTTTTTTGTATGTGAATTCAACTAATAGGAGGAAAGTCTCTTTCACGAGTAAGAAAATCGTTGAAGCTAGGAAAAGAAATGATGATGTTGAATTTTCTAATCACTCTTCAACGTTTCAAGTTATCAAAAGTGCAAAAAAATACCAATATACCTCAAGTTAAAACGTGGAAAACCGAAATAAGTAAAAAAAAAAAAAAAAAAGAACAACGAGACATCATGTTAAAGAAGTTAATCCTCAGTGTATACGAACGTTGTAGAAGAAAATTGGGTGAATATATAACTAGTGACCAACGGATCTCGTGGGCTAATGGTTAAGCGTAGAGGCTGGTGTTGTTGTGTTCCTAGTTCAAGTTAGGGCTGGGCTAATGGTTAAGCGTAGAGGCTGGTACCCGTTCGGGTACGGGTCGGGTATTTCGATAAAGGGGTCTAGGAACCGATCAGGTATATTATAGTATCGGTTCGGAAACGGGTAATACCCGATCGGGTACGGATATACCGAATTACATTCGAACTTCTTACTTGTAAGTAAAAAACATGTGATAACAAATGGAGAAAGAGAAGAGACTAAACTATTAAGGCCAATCATTCATAAACTGAAAGCTTTAAAATGACCAGAACTACTGAAAACAAACACAATTCAAATCACAATCCATAACAAAGCCAAAACACAACTGCAAAATCAGTCGTGTAATGATAAAAATAGAACAAGACGAACACAACAACTCCAATGTCTTTCACTCTCCTTTTGGTCCTGTTGGAAGTAGTTTCAGAAGAAAGTCAGTACTAAGAAGCCAAAAAAACATTGTCTAAATGTGAGTTTGTGTTTGATATGTACTTAAATAGCTTAGGGTTCAAGGTTCATAGCTCCAAACTCTGTAAAGGAAAATCATAGTCACAGTTACAAGTGAGTACAAAACTAACTTAACTTAACCGAAAACAAGAAGACAAGAAATGTACCTCTTTGAAGATCATCTTCGTATCCAACCTCTGAAAGTATTTATGCATTTGTAAGCACCCTTGATTCAACCTTGATGTCTTGTTTCATCCACTGCTCCGTACACATCAATACCTCAACCATATAGTGAGTTAGACAACTCCTATATGGCTCAATTATTCTCCCACTAGTGCTAAAAGCACTTTCAGATGCAACCGAAGATACTTGCATAGCGAATAAATCCTTAGCCATCTCTGATAGAATAGGGTACTTGCCACAGTTAACTTTCCACCAAGAGAGAACATCAAACTCAATACCCATCACCACTTCCGGATTCTCTACTGTCTCTCTGAGGTAAGCTTCCAACTCATTTGTATCTCTAACTCCAATCTTTATAAGCAATGTGTTGTATCTTTGTTCCACTAGGTTGTAGCAATCCAACATCTCCTTGTCAACATCATGAGACTTGTTCTGAGTCTCCTGAGTATCCTGAGACTGATTTTGAGAAGAAGTTTGCACCTGCGATGAGCCTGAGCTTGTTGCGCTTGCACTTTTGCTCTGTTGTACCTTTCAGCATACTCATTGTACATATTACGCAATACCGCAAGAATGGTCTCACCTAATGCATCAGCTGTTGAACTCTCTACTCCATACTGACCCTGAAGACACAAGGTTGCAAACTGCATCTTCTTCCTTTGTAATGACCCTCGCTTAAGGCCAAGCCAAGCCCCGACAAAGACCCATTGTGATGGTCGGATCAGTATGTTGAGTTTTTGGCTTACACCTAGTTAAGCACCTCGATGATTAAGCTAAGTGCTTGCTTAGTTGTGAGTCACCAACCTTACCCTCGGACGAAGAAACGTTTGTTACCTCGATACGAAGAAACGTCCGTTACCCTCGGACGAAGAAACGTCCAAGCTAATTGGGATTGACCAAGCACGACAAATCCCTTAAGCACGAGGTGTCGCGACCATGTGCAACGAGTCAGCGGAAGCACGACAAATCTGTAAGCACGACAAACTCGTAAGCACGACAAATCCACAAGCACGACAATGCAGTGTCGAGTCAGTATTTTAAGGTTTCACTAAGTTAAAGCTTTGACAAGTTGCCATGTGTCACTTTTGTGTTAGCAAGTAATGTCCATTTTCATATTTAGAACCTAATTTTTACTTAATAATGATATTTGCCCTTTAAAATTTAAAATTTTTAAATTGATTTTTGAAAAGAAAAATATAACATCACTTTTAATTTAAAGTAAACCTTTAGTATCAAATTATCTTCATGAATTTATGGAAAATATGTAAAACTATATTCTCATATATATATTTTTTACAATAATATGATAGATTTTTATATATTTTAAAATAATTCACATAAAATAGTTTAAAATTATTGTTTAATTTTAATCTTAACTTTACTAAAATAATAAATTGTGAGCATAAATTTTAAACATCACTTAATTAGCTATATATATAGAGGAACAATTTTCTATAACTCTGTGACAGGTTGCCACGTGTCCCTTGTGCTTGACATCTGTCTTTATTTTTTATTTTACCTTTCTAATAATAAATTTACACAATCAGAACAATCTCCCTCGATGCAATTGAACTGTCCATCGACCCAAATTCAAGCAAATTCTCCGAATCAAAATCTCCAAATTCAAGCCTTAAATCCGCGATCTCGGAATTTAGAAGCCGAAGTTGGGCTTGAATGATCGGAAAATGACGGCGATTTGAGAATTGGCCGTCATGGTTGCTTTTCACGAAGCCGTACAAGTTTTCTTCTGATTTGATTCTTCGCGAACATTGTATATATTTCAACAATATTTCATCTTAATTTGTTTTATACAAATAACATTGTATATATGCAATAATTTAATATTTAATCTCTGAACCTAGATAGTTATTTACTATTAACACCGAATTTCTATAATATTAAATATATAAATAGCCAATACGTTAATAATTATTGTATATAATACCATGTTAAATTTTAAATCCACGCAACGCGTGGACATACTCTAGTATTATATAGATCTTTATTGGTTCTTGCTTTTACTATTAAAATCTACTGCCTCGTCATATCGTAGAATATATTGACATATGCTTTTTATGTTTGATCGATTCGTGATAATCGTCAATCTAAACAGTTTGACATTTGCTTAATCTGATTTTACTTAATTATAGTATATGTGGGTTTGGTAAATCATTAGTTTGAGATGTTTTGATTCTAACCAATTGTTTACCTCTGGTATGTAGTTCTTGGCTTCGATAAGCGTAAAATACCAAAGCACTGGCAGCACTGCCCAACGTCTCCTCTCTGCCAAGTCCACTATGCGGATTTATTTCTGATTTCCGGAGAAAGCCATCTTCGTTACCTATCGAGATAAGTATTCTTTATACTTTATAATAATCGCATCGTGATCATGCTTATACACTGAGAGAAATAAGACTATTCATTCTTTTATAATTGATCATGTTTTTATTCTTAATTTAATATCACGTGGCATGAACAAGTCACTCCATCAATTATGGATTATTCACAATTGCTTGTTTGGAGAATTGATTTAACGAAATTGTGATGGTCTTAATATGACTACTATTTAGTCTTGATTGAATTAATATGATAGGGATTAAGAACACTTTTCTCTGTAAAACACTCCTTTTTATTGAATCCAAGTTCCGATTACAACAAGAGAGAAGAGAAATCTCTCTTATTACAATTTTCAGAATGAAGAACTTGACTCCAAAATTGAATAATGAATCCGTTAAATAGAAGACTCTCTTTATAACAGAGTCTCTCAGTTACATAGTTAAAGTTTGACTAACAACTATTCAACCAACTCCTAACTAACTCTTCAACGGTTTCCTTCTTGTTCCTTCTCTTCTTAATCCTTCTTTGGCTTCCTCCTTACATAACACTTCATAGGTAAAGGCCTATCATAATATCTTTCTTCGTCGTGAGATTCAATTTGAGATGGATGAAAATCATCTTGAGAAAGAGAACTATAAAATCTCATATAGACCATAAGTGACAAATCAAGAAGATTATGATCATTCTTTGATTATAAAAGTTCACTTCAAAGTAACATATCCAGAAGATAATGTTTACTGCTTGACCATAAAGATTCACAAGTTAGTCAGATCAATTGTTATAGAAATGAATGATCACTTGAAAATATTTTCTAAAGATCAATATGATTGGTTAATATAAGTTACAAGACTTTAAGTCTGTAAGTGAATGTCATGAGTTTATATTATGTAGAAATAATATCACTAGTGTATATTTATCTCGGATGTAAATAATGTTGTCCAGTAGACACAAATTATAAACGAGATTTAAGAAGTTTTCAGAGCTTATATCTTATCTCATTGACACTAGATAAAATAATTTATAAGACTCATAGATCATGTATTGGTTGTTAAACTCCACTCCCTGAAGCGAATATGATATCATATAACAAGGAAGAAAATGACAACACCAATAGTGTTGTCAAAGAAATTGCTATAAAATTGATTGTAAATGTGAAAGTGAATATGAATGTGGTCACGGTCAAGATCGAGATCGAGATCGAAGAGTCTCTATCATGAACTCATATTTTCACCAGAAGTGAGAAAATAGAGATCGTAATAAGTCAAAGATATGTGAATCATTTTGAAAATAAACGAATCTATTGAGAGTATAATACAAGATAATACATGGCTTATTGAATGCTCAACAAGAGCATATATATGAATGCTCCAGAAGAGCACATTGATAATATTGCATATGGGAATGTATTTGATATATTTATGCATTTATTCTCATAAGTCTCAAAAGTTAGAAGGATTTAAGGTATAATACATGTCTCGAGTAGGATATGTTATTGATTTTAAAAAGGGATTCAATTTAAGATTGATAAAATCAGTGTTATCATCTCGAGGGGGAGAGTTAAAGAATCCCACATACCATAATAAGTGAAACATCCAGAAGATTATGTTCACACTAAAACTAAGTAAATGAATCTAGAAGATTCATAAGACTATGTTCATATGAATCCTTCATAACATAAATTCATGAGATTTTAAAAAAAAAAAAATCATGTTGAGACAACAAGTAAAAGAAATGTAAATACCTCTAAATTACAAGTATTTCCCAAGAGCAAAAGTATTTTTGTGAAACTACTTGTATTTTGTAATACACAAAGATTCGTAGAATGGAGATGAAAAGATATAGTAAACAAAAAGTTTACGAAATATATTTTTATTTGGCATGAATCGGTTAGACCATTACGATTCAATAGCGATGCGAAAAGTAATAAATCTAAACAAACATTGAAGAACCAGAAGATTCTTCATAATGATTTGTCATGTGTTGTTTGTTCATAGAGAAATTAATATATGGTTTTCATGAGACTAATATAATTGGAATCTATGAATTTTCTAGAATGTTGAGATGTTGCAGGGCTGATCACCCATCGTGCATCTTAATAACTCTAGTGAATTCATGAGCCTTTGATGATCACAACATCCATTGGGATAAATGTTGAACATCCGGTAGCACATATTCATACATAATTCGCATCATGCCAATAAATAATCAATATTTATCCCCTATTATAATTGGTTTTGGGTCATAACCAGTTATATCCATCTAGGATTTTGGATGTACAATTTACATTCCAGTTGCTCCACCACAAAGTTTTAAGATGGATCCTTAAATAAAGATGGGAATATATGTTGGATATAAATCTCCATTGATATTAATAATTTAGAGCCATCCTTGAAGGATTTAAGTAAGGCCTGATTTGTAGACTGTAATAAGTCAGTCTTTCCAACATAAGGGGGAGAAAATAAACAACTGGAAAAGAAAATAAGTTGAAATGAATTATTATTGATCCTCAGACGAAAGAATATGAATTAGAAGTCCAAAGGATAATTCATTTCCAAAACTTATAACATTAATTGCCAGATGCTTTTGATGACCCACATAGAGTGATAAAGTCACATTCCAGCTGTAATGCTCCAAATAAAATGGATGTCCCAGAAGGACAATATCAAACTGCTAGTGAGTCTAAAGATCGCATGAAGCGTAATAGACCTATTTGATTCCAAAGTAAACATCCTCAAAAAGGAAAGGAGCATAATTCACAATGGTTAGATTGAAGAAACATATATAATAAATTATCTCCAGAAGAGAAACATGACATAGAAAGAAATTCAACTACCTGAGAATAAATATATCTCAAATAGTAAATTCGCTCATGTCATGTCTGAATAAAATGAAATCGAAAAGCAAAATCGACGTCGTAATATTTTTGCATGTATTGAGAAAGCAGTTGATATTATGAAAAAGAGGATCACGAAAGTTTATTGAAAAGTGTACACAAAGTAATGATTGGCCAATCATAGAAAGGAAGAAATAAACTTATAATTATAATCTCTTGTAGAGAATTTTGGACTAGTAGTCTATACACCTGAAGTGTAAAACCAGTGGAAGATAAACAAGTCTTTATGTGAAAGAACAGTTAAATTTTTTTTCACAAGATCTTGAACTTATTATGAAGAGATTTACTCTCTTGTGGTGGATGCAACTACTTTCATGTTCTTTATTAGTTTGGTAAGAAAAGAAATGACTTGATTTATGTTTAAAGGATATAGTCCATATCCTATTTATACAACCCACTAGGTAATGAAATTTATATGAAAATCCATGAAGGATATATCCTTGTAGGATTAATGATATCAAAAGTATACCGAAAACTCTAGTTATTCAATCGAATTAAAGCAATTATGTTGGGGTATGACATGAGATTGGATTTCACATTGTTAATCAATATACGCATGTATATCTATTAAAAGATTATGGATCATTTGGATCCTTAATTTGAAGATCATCGAAACTCCGGTAGAGTTAATTATAAGTAGTACGATGATAATAATAAAATATGATTAAAGATCATTGAATAGTGATATTTATATTATATGAAAGTCCCAGAAGGATTTAAATTGCTATAAGCAAACTCATTTTGGATTTTATGAGTTTATACATTGTTAACGAGATTTGGAAAAAGATTTGTTATAATGTATGTTGATGAGTTAAACATCATTAGAACTCCTGAAGAGATCTACATAAAGTAAAAATATCTGAAGAAAGGTTTTTGAGAAAATAACATTGGAAAGTTAAAATTATCTTCAGATATCTTAAGTTGAATATCTAGCGAAAAAGATCCTTCCAGGATATTATAGAAAATGCTCATATATATTTTGGTCATGAAGTGCCATACATAAAATGAGATTAGAGCTACTCAGTGATTTATTTCATGATTGAAATATGTGTTTGACAAAAGAGAAAGTCAAATCTAATAGCTTTTACAAAAAGAGCAGGAATATTATATACAAGAGAAATGTTTAGAAAATTGTACATATATAAGATTTAGACCTTAAGTCCAAATAGATCAAATATGATATTCTATAAGGAAAGAATGCTATGGACTAGAAGTCCAATGATATGAGATATCATATGACAATCATTTGAGTTTGTTCATTAAGGCTATGAGTATAATAATTTAAAAGAGATAGCATATATGATCGGAATTCATCTCCTGAAGAAGATGTCTCTGAGGTGGAGAAACATAATGCGTGGATGTACTCTTTTTCCCTTATCATAGTTTTTATCCAATAGGGTTTTCTATGAAAAGGTTTTTAACGAGACATCAAAGAACACGCAAATGATAGACACTTATAGAGGAATGTTATCATTATAATGATATATGAAAGTCTATCAATCTCCCATAAGAATATCATACATTAATGATATTGAGAGAAACAAAGAGAATGATCCAGATGAATCATCTAGAAGACTATGTGTTGCAGAAGAATGGCGATGTACATGTTCAAGAGGTTGTTCAAGCGAAACTTTGGTGGACTTATTTTCAAGATACTTCCAACTATTACTTTCAAGAAACACGTTTGCAGCATCACGAAGATTTCAAGTTATGCACTCATCAGGGGGAGTAAAAACTCGTTGCACTCTTTTTCCTTTAACCATGGTTTTGTCCCAATTGGGTTTTCCTGGTAAGGTTTTAATGAGGCACCATCTTATGCGTATTATGATTATTTTTACTCTAATGGCATCCAAGGGGGAGTGTTATAAACCCATTTAGTGGATGCCCATTAGAGGCCCATGTTCTAGAATATTCTTAAACCGTACTTCCTCTCCAAGTATTGTATCCCCATATATACTATGTACTTCTCATGGAATAATATACAAAACAATTCTCTCTATTCTCTTATCTTATTCACAACAAACACAATTTTCTTAACTTATATATACTTTATTTTAGGGTTTTAGAGATCATCTTATTTTCTATTGAGATGAAGAGAGATATTGATTTTGAGAGATTTTTAGGAGACAAATTTGTATTTCGTTCTTGAGAGATTTCGAACCCAAGTTGTACCTTTTTTCAATCCTTTATGCAATTTATTCTGATTATAATGTTAACTTCATCCATATCTGAGTAGTTAGATTTTAGGGATCTCAAGGGTTGATGACTAATTGTTAGAATTAAATTTATGTTGGGATTAATCTTCTTGTTCTTCATATTGATTGCTTTAACTCTGGTTTTAAGATTGATCACCCTGAATTGAAAATCCTAGGTTGATTTAATTAGATGCGAAAGTATTGATTTAGGGATTTTGTAAAAAATCGAACATGAACATTAATGCTTGTCTCAATTGTTTGAATTTGTAAAGAAATTTGGGATTCTAGGGTTTAGGCATATATAATTTTTGCAACGAAAGTTGCTTGATTTGACAATTGTGTTTTGAGTTCTAGAACTCCGCTTAACAAAAATCCTGACAGTCTTTCATTTGTCAATTTAGATTCATACTTGAGAATTCCCCATTGCTTAGCGTTTTGTCGAATTGATTTTAAAGAACACCTAATCATCATCTGCTTTTTACTTGCTATTTAATTTAACTTTGCATTGCATCTTAGCTTAATTTGAATTCCAAAGTTAATTGTGTGATTGCGATTCCTCGTGGATTCGATCCCTAAGTATTACTGCAACTCTTAATTTGAGAGAGCAGCTCATCGTGAATTTGTAAATTTTGGCGCCGTTGACAGGGAATCAAAATCATTTTTTGAGTGTTGATTTTAGAATTTTGTCTAAGACTTTTATTTTTATTACTTACGCACTTTGTCTCTAGCTTTTGTGTGTTTCTGGATCATGCATAATCGCAAAACCATAAGCAATCAGAATAAGAAGCTAGTAGAGTTTATTCCAAAGTTAGGAGTTTTAGAGTGAACCAACATAAAAGCTACCAAACAAACATAGATGGCCAATGCGATTGTGCTGTTTAATAATGAAGCTGGTTTGTTGGTTGATGGAGATGGAAATATGCACAATGAACATGGTCAGAAGCTGGATGTTGCAAGTAACGTGATAGTTGAGCCAATTGTCATGGATCTCAGGAGCATGTTATGCGTGTGTGCACTTAGGGAGTCTACAACAGACCTAATGAGGTCTATGCCAATAAGGCTGCGATTTGTCCTCCTGCGTTGCAGAGGAAGGATTTTGAGCTGCAGCCTGCATACTACGCATTTGTGGCTCAACATCCTTTCCATGGACCACATTGAGAGGTTTGAGGATTTTGCATCAATCATCAAGGCTAATGGAGTGTCAAATGATTACCTCTACTGCAAGCTTTTACCTTACTCTCTTGGTCTGGTTGAAGCAGTTGGAGCAGCTTACTGGCTGAAGCAGTTGGAGCAGCTTACTGGCTGAAAGAGTTGGAACTAGGATCATTGACTACTTGGGAGGATACTAATAATGATTTCTTCAACAATTTCTTTGATGAAGCAAGGTCCGAATAATTGAGGAAAAATATCTCTACCTTCTCTCAAGGACCGACTGAAGCATTCAAGGCTTCTTGGTTGAGATTCAAGTCTTATCAATGAGATTGTCCTCATCACGGTTTTGATGATTTCAACTACTGGGTATGTTCTTCAGAGGAATAGATTGGAGGTACTAAATGGCGTTGGATGCAAGGATTAATGGAAGCTTCAAGACTAGGTATCCAGCAGATGATGTTGTACTAATTGAGAAATTGGCTTCTAGTAATAGTACCAAGAATGCAGACTTCGAAAGGAAGAGGCTTGGTGGAAACGCCAATGGAGGGGAGATTGCTGAGGTTAAAGCCAAGTTGGATTATGTGCATAGACTTCTAGTAGGAAAGAAGTCTTTGTTGTTTGCTCAAGAGGTAGAGACTTTCCTTCCAGAGGAAGACAACGATCATAAGAATGTTAGCTAAATCAGTGTGGCTAGTTTTCAGAGAGAGGTTTATAATCAGCAAGTGAACAAATGGTACAATGGAAACAACCAGAGAACCACATTCACTGGAAATCAAGGTTCTCCTAACTACTCTAAGAGATCTCAGTTCCAGAAGACTGACTATCAGAAGCCGTTTCAGCGCAACATCTACTTAAGAAACTATGGTTTTTTTTGTTATCAGACGCCTCCTGCTAAATATTCAGATAATGATATGAAATCTATGTTGGAGTAGATCTTAGAGGGTCAACAGAAGATGACTGTGAGCTTCAATGGTAAGATTGATGCTTTGTACACGGATTTGAATAGAAAGTTTGAGGCTTTCAATCTCCATGTGAAGAAGTTGGATACTCAAGTTACTCAAACTGCTGAGAATGTGAAAAGGCAAGAGGGGTTCTTTCTTGCAAGAACTGATATGACAGAAGCAGCACAACATCGCTGCTATCATGACAAGGAGTGGAAATATCGTGGAGCCAATTAAGAAGAAGGGTCTTTGGTGATATCGGATTGAGCAACAATCCAAAATGGGTCCAAAGTATTGAGGAATTAGCTTTAAGCATAATCTCACAACGAAAATAAGAAATAAAAAGATGTGTATAGAATTCTCTGTTGGAATCGATGTCCTCAATTTGGAGGAATACATCAAGTATTTATACAAGTACAAAGTCGGTTGAAGTAACCCTAAAAGACAAATGGAAAATCTCCTAAAAGATAAAAGGAAGTTATACTAATTCTAAGTATTTCCTTTTATCCGAGCTAAATCTTCCAATTTGCTTGTATTCGCTTAGGTCGGCCGATGCTCCTTAACAAGCTGAGTTGTCTTGATGGATCTTCGCTGACCCACTCTCCAAGTCGTTCTCCGAATCTTCGTGTTGGATCGGATCAGAGTCGGATATGGTAATGGGTGCTAAACCCGGTACCACCAAATAGTCCCCCGAGTTCGGCGAATATTACTTTTATAAGCCCAACTCAGATCTTGTTTCGACATGTCGCTTCGCCTTTACATGTGGCACACTCTGGACCGTTTGTTTTGAAAGGACACTGAAGAGAAGCCTCGGTTCGCTCGCACCTGCTGCCAAGGTTTAATGTTTACCCTAGGTATTCGCACCTTAGAGTTTAAATGCCGAATCTTTTAACTCCTCGATTTTCCGTATTTATTCGTCATCTGAACAAGGTAAAATCTTCTTTCTCCCTTCTCTCTCTTTCTTTTTCCTTACTCATCTGCATTTTTAGGGTTTATCTCTTGATCCGTACACCTTTCGATCTGCATCATGACAATGATTTCTAAATCTTCATCACCCTCTCTTTCTTCTGAGAGAACCACCAGTCTCAGCGTTAATCCCAAAACTTCTCCAGTCATCGTTGACCCTATTTCTTTTGTGACGAAGTTTGAAGTATCTTCGTCGAGATTAGCGTCGATCGAGGCTACCACTTCGGGGCAGGTCGGTGTAAATCCAAATATTTCAACTTCGATCGCCGGTACGAGTAATTGTACTGGAGATGGATCTGTTGAACAACCTCCAGATGAACATATCGGCCAAGAACATGTCGTTTAAGAGATTCTTAGATCTTAGTTCGAGACTTATAAGATCTCCCCCTCGCTATCAGATAGAAAATCGTTAGAAACGAAGAGAAGGATGTATCCTATGTCGGAAGAATTAAAATTCCTAGCCCCTAAATCTCATGAACGTCCATGGGATTGTTCAACAGGTTACATTTGTCTTCACGAGCAGATGTTCATAGATTGTTTCATGTAGTTTCTGTTGTTTTATATCTTCGTAAGGTATTGTGAGAACATGAACATCTGCTTCTCGCAAATGACGATGACCGGATATGTAATCTCGTGGCACTTGTGGTGCTTGGCGCCGAGCTCGATATCAACTTTTCTATTGAAAAGTATGAACAGATCTCGAATACTTCTTTGTGAAGATTAATGACGCTTCGGTCTTGGATACCACTAGGACTTATCATAGTCGGTGGAATCCTTCGATGGGTAGATATTCATAGATCTTGCATGCATGTAAACTTTGGTTCACGTAATCCTCTCTTTTTAACACGTTCGTGTTATATTTTTTTTGTAGTTCCTCATCCACCGACTCCTCCTCTAGCGAACTTGCCTTTCAAAGAAGTGGTCAACAGATTAAGAGCAAGGAATTACCACTAGGACGATCTCTCCTACGGCCGTATTCGCTGTGCTCATAACAAACTTGGTAATGATCCCCTAGGAATTACTTTAATTTCATAAAGTTTTATTTTCCGACTTCAAAGTCCGACATCTCTCCGGATGTTGAATGTTCTCAGATATTTGGGATAGAGAGTACTGGGATGCAGAGAAGAGAGGAGTTACCCCTGGCATTCCCGCATTCACTAATCCCTCAATTATTATATGTCCTAGGAAATCAAAGAGACTTTCCAAGGTGTGTACCAGGTCGGGTGTCGAGGTCACGACCGACACGTCTGCCATAGTGATTATCTAAGACTCTGAGAATAACACCAAAGGCAACTCTCTTCGAATCCAGGAAGAGAGCATAGCTGTACAAGATGATTCTCAAAAGATTCCTTATGCGACCGATGCGGCCGATATGTAAAGGGCCGATAATACGTCACCTCAGAGGTCAGGCCCAAGGCGAGTCTAACAAACCAAAGGATCCTAGCGATGTCTCCCGCTCAAAAGGAAAAGGGATAGTTAACCCTGTTGACAAGAAAGAAGAGAAGAAGAGGATTGCGGATAAAGCCAAAGCCGACCTCAAAGATGGGAAGATTCCGACCTTCCGGATCGGTGAAACTTGTGAAGTCTTCCCGTCTTATGCACCCGCTGCTCAAAGTTTGGGTGTTGTGTCTTCTGCTTCCCTTCCAGTCAGTTCTGACAGTCCAGTGATTCCACCGTCTTTGGTTGTTCCTTCACAAACAACCAATGCTGTAGCTCACCCTCCTCCTTCTCGTGCTTCTTTTCTCACTCTGTCGACCAAGTCGGCATCATAGCTTTTGTCTGAGCCTTCTCTTTCAAAGAAAAGGCGTATCAAAGAGATACGAGATAGAGTTCGTCGAGGGTGTCTAGGTTCGCAGATGATACACTTGTTTGGGTTTCTCCTCGACTTAACAATCGATGGTTGTCTCGCATACAAACAACGATCTCCCACTGGTCAGCATTTATATCAACGACGAAGCTGAGTTGATAAGGAGGATTGGTGGAATCGGGGTCAAGTTTCCTTCATATCCCAAAGATCTTCTCCTACCATATAACTTTATGGATTGGTCACGAGATTTACTCAAGGTCCATTGTAAACTTCCTTTTTTCCTTTAATCTAGTCATATCTCTGCGTAGTATGACTTTATATGCTTTCTTGCAGTTAATCAACTAGGGAAACCACATCATCAATGCATACGAAGCTGCGGTTAACGAACAGGAAAGACAAATCAAGTCTTTGCTGGCTCGTACTGATGTTGATGCGGCTTGGAAAGAACTGGACTGTCAGAAAACTTGGGAGGACATTTCACTACAAGAAAACAGGGCAAGAGAGACTCCCAAATTAGTCACAGTTTAGTCACAAAAGCTTTATGAGTGACTATTTTGCGACTGAAAAAAGTAGTCGCTATTGTTGCGTCGCAAATAAAATTAGTCGCAAATTAGTCGCAAATTATTGACTAACGTGTCACTAACTTCGTTAGTCGTAAATATGCGACTAATTTATGTCTAACTTGAATGGTCGTATATTTGTGACGAATTAGTTACTACTGAGACTCTGTAACTAAAGTGTGACTAACTATTGAGTCATAATCTGTGACTAATTAGTGATTATATAGTGTGGTCTATATTTGTGACTAATGCATTACTAACAGGCTTTTGCCACTACTCTTTGACGAACACAATTAGTCACAATTAAAGACTAATTAGAGACTACTTGTAGTGATACTAAGCCTCGCTTTAGTCTCAAATTCGTTACAAATATATAAAAGGAAAAATATATAAATTAAATTCTTATATATAATTTTCATTACTAATATTTGTAAAAGCTAAAGAGAAATAACTACATTTTAAAACATTTATATACATAAAAAGTTTTCAGAAATTAAAAACATACCAGATCTTACAAAGACAACAAATATTAGAAAGAGTATTCCAAACCAAATCTTAAATAAAACACACTAACTTATGAGTTAAAGATAAAGAGAAACAAACTCCTTTTATCGACCATCACATCTGAGCAAGGATGGTCCAGAATTGATCTCTACTTCTTCTCTCACAATCCTACAGTCACTATGCTCTCCATCAATACGCAATTGTTAGTGTTCTTGCCCAACTCCATGTAGTGATTCAGTGCTGAAGACTTGTTCTGGTTCTTGCATAAAATTAAGACCGTATGACTTTAAATCTGCAAAAAATCTCAAGTCAGCAAAATTCCCACATAGAAGCTCGCCATCAACAAAATCAAAATAATATAAGTCGATAGCCCTGCAGCAAGTCTCTAAGGCAAAATCGTATGAGTGCCTAATCATTTAGGAGAAATAATGTTATGTTATTCTACAAACCTTATATTGACAGCAACTGAGTCTTTCATTCCCTTTGCATAATTAGAAGTCTTTCTACTTGTCCATGTGTCCATGTCATGACTCGCATCTGCACTTACACATCTACAAGGTTTCAGTACATAACATATTAGTATGCTTCAACAATATAAGTTAAATGTGTGAAATGAAAGTCAAGATCTCTGGAGACAGTTCTACAAGAGCATTTCGATTCCTTCTTCTTTTGCAAGGATGCATTCAAAGAAATCCCGTCAGTATGAGTGTTATCAGTGAGCATTTAAAAAAATCTCAAATGCTGGCCACAGTAAGATAGTGTTCTCTATTTTGTGGGTTTTCCATAACTTAAACTAATATCCACATTGAATCAAGACTAAGAGACTAAATCCTTACCAATTTTTTTAGTGGGAAGTTGTTAAGGCCAACTTCTAAAAAACATTCAGTTCATTGGTTGTGTCTTGGAACCTGCATTACAGTCAAGTGTTACAATAGTCAAGCATCTATGTGAACTACGTAAGATAAGCAATTAGAGAACCACCTAAAATAAGATTCTGAAATGCTAAAGTACTCAAAGAAGATAGATTTCTCAATTCAAGAGAAGCAAAATCCTATGAGAAATATTTTATTGTTCTTACTTGGAAGATGTCCACAGAATCTCATAATGGAGATGCCCTCAACATTTCGAACCACAACTTGGTCAAGAACCTGAAAGAGATGAAATGAAGGAAGGAGGGAAAAACAGATCAATCAAAACATCGAGGAGGGTAAACAATCAACAAAGAAAATAAGTAAAATGAGTACTAGTATATGATCAGACCATTAGTTGTGCCAAATGAGAGTTCATCTACCATCGTTATAAATGCAAGTAAAAACGTATCTATGGAGACTAAAATAAAAAAAATTCAGTATCTCTTAAAACCAGTAAACTCGGTGATACTTACACTCTCAAGGTTCGAGTAAAGCCACCACGAATGAAGCTCAATTCACCTTTCATACCACCAGCTTCAAGTCTCTTGGATAATAGGTTTCTTATGATCTCAACTAGTACAAAGAGCATTTGTGGAAAATTAGCAAAATATCACAGCTTTTCTATACAATCAAAATCCGAATTGCAAAAACTCACTAGTGTATAACATATAAAACCATCTGAAACCAAAAGAGACGACTAATATTCTAACCTACAAAGAAAGAACCAGAGACTGAAAGAGATCATAAATCGCAATGGTTCAGCTCCAAACTTCACTTTTTATGATTTAGCAAAGTTTTCTTGGTTATTTCTTAAAGTCTTTTCATTATGCATCTTTATATTCATGCTTTAGTTGTTGTAGATATGATTAGTGCGTAGTTATCTTAATGGATCTTGAGTAGAGAAGATTAGGGTTGATTCATATGAGATTAGTGATGCTAAGTTGTTATTATTTTGTATTTCATTGATTAGAGAGCACTGAATGCTAGATTAGGAAGTAATTACCCCAAATCTAGATCATGGTCTTTTCATGCCCGAAAGGTGTTTGTGAAAATGTCTAGATGATTCTTGATTAGTTTATGTCTAATCATGCATTTCTCATCTTAGCCAATGGAAGGTTATGTCTAAGGTGTCTTGTAAGTTAATATGAACATGTTCATTAATGATTCTTGATTAGTTTTTAGTAAGATGGAAGTTTCTGCTAATTGTTGATTAAGAAATGGATTAGTACCATGGAAATGGATTAGTCTAGATTAAATGGATTCATGCTTTGAAATTACCCATATTTAGTTGTTGTGCATCATTATCTTCACTTGTTTCAACCCAAATATATCATCTTTACTCAAAGTCCATGCTTTTATCATATAGATCCTCTTTGTTAAGTTTGTTGACTTTTGCATTGACTTTTGTTGACTTCTCTTAAATTGCATTTTAATCTTGTTTTACCTTCTCTTATGCATTGTTTTGTATCACTTTAGTGTTTTGCCTGTTTAAGTTATTGCATTTTACTTATTGCATCATTTTATATTGTCATTTACATTGAGCAAAATCGAATTCACCCTAAAATTTGCATTCACCTAGCTTCATTAGTTTCTTGCATTCCAATTGCTTTAACAACATTTTCTTGTGGAAGAATGACCCTTGATTACTACATTAATTTCACCATGCACTTGTGGTTAGTTGATTGAGGTATTAGAACTCATAGCACTTCTTGAGAATTTGCATTGATCATTTAGCGCTCATCAAGTTTTTGGCGTTGTTGCCGGGGATTTGTTGATTGATTTTTAAGCATTTGGATTTGAAATCTTTTGTAGACTAGGTTTTATTTTGTTTGTTATTCAAACTATCTTGTTTCTCTCTTGTTTTGCTTGGTGAGTAAGTGTATGATAACAAGAAGCAAGAGTTTAAAAGACTTTAATATGAATATCGACATTAGCCATGTTGAAAACCAAGCTAGATTATTAAGAAAAGAAAGAGAACGCTTAGAAATGGAAGCTAACGTTGGAAATGGTAATGGCAATGGTGGTAATTGCCAAGTTGAAGAAGTTGCTAGAAATGTGGATTGTGATGGTAATATGATACATGTACATACGCCTAGAGATGAAAGAATAATTGGGCTTTCAACGAGCCATTAACCAATAGAACTAGGACCGGAATCCATCCTCCACCGTGTGCTAACAACAAATGGCAGATCAAATCGAGCTTGATTAACATGGTGCAAAAACAACCATTTCTTCGGTTTGCCTTTAGAGCATCCCATTGAGCACCTAGACAACTTTGATTGTTTGTGTTGTAAGGTAAAGATGAATGGAGTATCCGAGGACGTCGTGGAGCTCACTTAGTTTTTGTTTTCTTAGGGAGATAAGGCGAGCCAATGGGAAAAGAGCGTGGTGACATATTCGATTACCATATGGGAAGAATGTAAGAAGAGGTTCTTGGCTAAGTTTTTCTCCAATCAATGTACCGCACGGATTAGAAACGACGTTACAAGCTTCAAGCAAGGTCCGAATGAAGCTTTCTATAAAGCAAGGGCAAGATTGAAGGGATACACTAGATCTTGTTGTTACCATGGAGTTACTATGGAAACTCTACTAGGAATATTTTATAGAGGTATTGAAGAAAAGTATTACTTGGCTCTAAAAATAGCTAGTGATGGAGATTTTGGAAGCTTGACTATAGAGAAAGAAGAAGAGCGAGTTGAGAATCTAGCTCAAATAAATCAAAGCTACAGCAGAAAGTATGATAGATCATACAAGGAGCCAAAGAGTGAGCCTAAAAGTGAAGATCAAAGGATAAAGGAAATGAGTGATAAGCTAGAAAAACTCATCTTAGCTAGTATGAAACAAGTCCAATATGTTGGAGATTTCGACGGGAATCAAGAGATGATTGTTGAAGGAGTCGAAGATGGACAAGAAGAGATAAGATACATTCAAGGTCAAGGGTATTATCAAAAGGGTTTCAATCCCAACTCTAGGTCTCATCCCAACTTATCCTATAGAAGTACTAATGTGGAGAATCCTCAAGACCAAGTCTATCCACCTAAGCAACAAGCATTCATTCCCCAACAAGTTCAAGGTTTTGTTCCACAACAAGGCTATGTTCCTAAACAACAATACTACTCTAATCAATTTGCTCCTACCAATCAAGCTAGTGCCTCCACGCAACCCACTTCTCAAGACCAAGAGCTCAAGGAGTTGGTTCAACGGGTTTTAGATTGACAAATCAAGAGCAATGCAAATATTGCAAAGAGGTTCCATTGTGGTTGATGCACACTAAACGATCAATGCTAAAACAAATTCACAAAAGTGCTATGAGTTTCAATTCCCCAATTACTAAACCACGAGTGCATGGCAATATGTCATTGTGTAATCAAGGGTCATTCTTCCACATGGATTATGACAATGGCAATAAGAATGCAAAGAACTAAGTAAGCTAAATCTAGAAATGATTTTGGGTTTTCTAATGATTCCTAATGACAATTTTGAAACTGAATGCAATAATAAAAGAACAATAAGTAGATGGCAAGATGAAATGATGGAATGCCAAAACTAAACAAGAAACAAGATTAAATAAACTAAAAGCAAGATTAACTACACTGAGCAAATTTTGAAATCAAGATATAACAGTATGGATCATGGGTTTAAGCAATTTATTCAAGTTCATTATCTATTGGGAAGCATTGCAAAGCTCTAATCAAGATTAATATTAGAGCAAAGATCACTAATTTAAGACTAATCTACTTCCATAAGTACTAATCTCTTTCGAAATTCCTTAATTACACAAAACTTCCATTTTGCAGTTAATGAATCTAAAAGCTATACTTATAAGTCCATATTCTCACAATTCTCCTTAAACATCAACTTCCATTGGCTACGATAAGAAAAAATCATTTGAATATCTTCTAGACATTTTCACAAACACCTTTCGGGCGTGAAAGGACCATGTTCTAGAAATTGAGTGATCAAGTCAATTCTAGCCTTAATTCAAATTCAAATGAAGGATCTTTCAAGATCTAAGCATAATCAACACGACCCCATATCTAAATAACTCTAATGTACTCAACCCGTAATCCATAAGATAACTACTCACACATATTGAAACGAAACATGAAAGCTAAAGTAAAAACATGATTAAGTAAAAGAGATGATTAAGAAAACTTTAGTAAAACATAAAAGATTCAAATCTCAAACTAGAACATTAAGATCTTAAGAATTAATCTCATAATCGTAGCATAAGAACATAGGAGGATAAGAGCTTAGGGTTTTAATTTGGTTACAAGTATTTATAGGAGAGACTAAGTGTACTCGGGTCAACCCGAGTCAAACCCGGTCGAACTGCAAAACTGATAATAACGAGACTCTATGGATTGGGCAAGGGATCGGGGTGCTTGGTCGTTCCAAATGGCGAAAATAGGGTAGGGGAATTCTGACGTTCGGGCCTCGTACGGATCAGCCAGGCGAATAGCCAAGGTGGCCGATCCATACGGATGCTCTAACTCTAGTTTCTTGTTCTTTACTTTTCCAACTTGATTCTTCTCTACCTTTTTTGCACAATTGATCTAAGACTCCATTTCCACCTAGAATAGACAAAATATGCATGCAATTGCAAGAAAACAAAAGCTTGGACTCTAAACTCAATCTATACTAAAAGAAACAAAATATGAAATAAAATATGTAAAAACCTAAGCTAAATGTCTTTAAATACTACTAAAAAGGTATGCTAATAATGGTCAAATCATGCACATATCAGTGGTAGAAAACGAATCGGCGCTGGTGACCACCACCTCACAATAGCGGAGAAGCTACGTCCGAAGACGACGATCTTTGAAATCTTGCAGCGATTGTCGAAGATACTTCAACCTCACGGGGACAGAGACACAACGCCGGAGAGGTTTCTCCTAGACAGAGCGGTGGTACTCCACCGCAACGAGATAGGTCAGCCGGCGGCGGTGGTTCTTCTCATTGCACCAACCCACAAGGTTGTACTACGCCATTTTCTAATGGAATTCCCGACTCTCAGGCGACAGTATCAATTTCTCAAACCAAATATATTCCTCTTGATATATCATCGTTTTTACCGGTTTTTGACCATGATATAAGTCCGTTTTATTGAGTCTCTTCGGTGTTTTTCGAGTGTTTTAGAGTCTTTGCATGTTTGTGTTCGTGTGGAGCTTAATTGGTGATTATGGAGCATTATAGAACATTAGGAAAAGAGTAGTCGTAGTCACATGATCAAAGTTGATTTTTCCGCCAGGTGTCGATCAACACCATCTATGTGTGTTGATCGATATAACTTATTATGACGAGGAGAAATGCGATTTTTCTAAGTCTGAAGATTTTCTTTTCGCTCCAGAAGTTCCAGAAGTTCCAGAAGTTTACAAATTAAGCCCAGCACGGAGTTCCCCTTTATATATTCAGTTTTCTTTTAGTTTTAGTATCTTATCTTTAATTTCAAGATTTATAGAGATTTCAGATTTTCGAGAGCTTAGGAGACAAGTTGTTTGAGATTCTTTCGAACCCTTTTTGTATCTCTTTCTCTTTCTCTTTAATGCAGTATTATTCACTCATCATGTTTCCTGCATCCATGTCTGAGTAATTCACTTATTATGTTTATGGTTTTTCAAAGGTTGAAGATTAATTGCTAGATTCATATTATTGATTAGGATAATCATCTTGTTCTTCATCCAGATTACTCTTAATGCAAATTTTAGCTTGATCACCTAGAATTTAGATCTTATGTCAATTAATTGATACGAGAAATGATTTGCTGAATTTTTTTAGGTGAGCAACATTCCTATTCGCAAAGAGATTTGGTTTAAGGATTTTGTGAACAATTGAACCTGAACTTTAATGCTTGTTTATGTAGTTAGAATTCGCAAAGAGATTTGGTTTTCTAGGATTTATGCACATATAGTGTTATCAACGAGAGTTTGTCAGCTTTACATTAGTGTTTCAAG
This sequence comes from Arabis alpina, assembly GCA_900128785.1. Taxonomy (NCBI): domain Eukaryota; kingdom Viridiplantae; phylum Streptophyta; class Magnoliopsida; order Brassicales; family Brassicaceae; genus Arabis; species Arabis alpina. The sequence goes on along the minus strand of LT669789.1, from coordinate 14,347,758 downwards.
TTCGAGAACGGTTTTTAAATAAATTCTAATGTTTTAAATCTACAATTTAGCTTTACCTAAGAATTTCCGAAAGCCTAACATTTTGTCTAATTGAAGTTAAATCACACACACAATATTAGTTTATTTTCATTCCTTTTTGCATTCACACATACATCATTCGCTTAATTTAATTTGAATTCAAAGTTCCATTGAGTGGTAGTGAATTCAAAGTTCCATTGAGTGGTAGAGATTCCTGTGTTCGATCCCTTACTACAAACGATCTCTAAATTTGAGAGAGTAGCTTAAGGTAAATTTGAGCATATCAAATTTTGATTTTAGAGTTTTGTCTAAGTTTTTCGTTTTTGTTACTTACGTTTCCTACCTTTTGATTTTTGGTGTTTGAGGTTTATGCATCATCACAAAACCAAGAGTGACAAAAATGAGAAGTTAGTCGATTTTATTTCAGGGTTAGGAGTACTAGAACGGACCAACAGACGAGCTACTAGATAAGCAAAATGGTGAATCTTCCATTGGTGCTTTTTCCTAATGATATGCTCAAATTTACCCTGAGCTACTCTCTCAAATTAAGAGATCAATTGTAGTACTTAGGGGTCGAATCACTGGGAATCGAAATCGCACGAAGGAATTTTGACTTCGAATTCAGCTAAGCAAGAATGTGTGAATGCAGAAAAACAAAGTAAATAAACTTGAAAGTGAATTGTGATTTACACTTCAATTAGACAAAGAGCTAGGCTTTCGGGAAATTCGCAGGAATAGATAAATTGCAGAATTATGAAACTGTCAAGATTCTAATGTAAAATTAAACGACTTCCGTTGAATTAATCATCTATGTATAAACCCTAGAAATCCAAATTCCTTTGTTAAGTTAATCAATTTATGCAAGCATTAAAGCTCAGGTTTCCAATGTTCACAAAATCCCTACACCAAATTCCTTTTAGAATAGGTGATCTTGCTCATTTAAGATGCAATCTAGATGATGAACCATAAGATAGTCCTAATCTTGAATTCAATTCTAACAATTCATCTTAATAACTTTGAAAAAGCCTAAACCTAACAAGTGAATTACTCAGACATGGATGCAGAAAACATGATGACTGAATAATACTGCATTAAATAAAGATAGAGAAAGAGATACAGAAGGGTTTGAAGAAATCTGAAACGTCTGAAAACTTGTCTCCCTAACTCTCAAAATCTCTCTGAATCTCTAAGTCTTTGAATAATAGAAAGCATAATGAAAACTAAAAGAAAACTGAGTATTTATAGGCTAGGATTCGTGATGGTCTTTATTTTTTAACTTCTAGAATCTTCTGGGGCGAAAAGGAAATCTTCAGAATTGGAAAATTTGATTTCTTCGCGACTTAACATCTTCCGTCGATCGATGCTAGGATTCTTTCGTTGATCGACGCGCCAATCTGACGGCAATTGAAAATCCATCATCGCGACTTCAGCTGCTCTTTCCTTGATGCTCCAAAATGCTCCATAATCACTAATTAAGCTCTACACATATACAAACCTGCAAAGACTCTAAAACACTCGAAAAAACCCAAAAAGACTCGATAAAACCGGGTTCAATCATGGCCAAAAGATGGTAAAAACCATGATATATCAACGCCTTAGCTTTTGCTTGCCCTCAAGCAAACGAGAGACTAAGAATGAAGTCCATGTTTGAAAATCACGGGAACTCACTTATCTTTTGGAACATTGCTTTCGCTTCTTTGACTCTTTTGCTGCATATAAACAAAGTACCTTTGGCAGTCACGAATCTCAACCATCATAGGTTGGGCCTCAAATCTTAGCCTGCAAACCCATCAATTTCACAACCTCTTAACTGTCGCACACTTGATTAAACTGATGATGAAATTCTCTCTAATGATATCAACCAAGTAAAAGGCTAGGTATTATGTAAAAAGGCTTTTGGTGTTTAGTAGAGTTAATGGTGTTTAGGGTTACCAGATTTTATTTGGTGGATGAAGACATCATGCATAATCACAAGAGAGAGACCGGTCTAGTTGATGCCCATAGTTTCTCATTCACATTGCACTCTCTCCTCCAAATCGTAATCAGGAACCAAACATCATCATAAAGTACAAGAATCACAAGTTCCACTACTCACATCCATCGATTCCATTCCTTGGGATTTTTGTAGAAGCTAGAGACTTTTTGAAAATGATCATTCCCTTTCTTTTATGAAATTTTCGTTTTTTTTTTACTAACAAGGAGGAATGATCTACATAAGTGTTAGTCTCGAAAATTACCATTGTTGTGCATAAAATACCAAGGAATGCCTAGCATCGTTACTCATTGTAAAGTTCTCCAACCAAATCCTCGTCCTGTGTAATTTTGTGAATGAAAAACTGCGTCAGACCTTTTTCTCTCCGGTGTTTATACACATGCCTGCACATAAAACAAAGGGAAAAAGATCGCATGAGGCTGGAATAAAAGGTTAAGGCTAGGGGTTGGTTACCAACTAAAAATGAGCTGGCCATTCAGGATCAACAAAGAGTGGTACAGTGAATAAGGAGTCCTGAATGTTGGATCGATTACTGTCGTGACATCATCACAGAGAAGATAGCGAGATGGAGATCAAGTGTGGTAGTCTAGAGTTTGATCTAGTTCATTTTGCAAACCACGATAAGAGCTAAACCTGTACTATCATCTGGTTTCGAATTCACTCCATCCAAAGGCTTTATCACAACAGCTAAAAGTCGTAAAAACGGAGCATTTGTTCCTAGGAAAGGTCATCATCCCCTACAAGTTTTGACTCAATAAAACATATTTTGACTCAAAAATAGAAAACAATGTTAGCAACTACCTCCCCCAGACTTAAACAACACTGTCCCCAGTGTTTATCAAACATGAAATTGGTGAAAGAAAAGAAAAATAAGAAGTTAGAAATTGTGAAAAAGAATCAGACCTTTGATGTGCTCGTCGATCGACGCACAAGGCGTTCTGTCGATCGACGCTCCTGTCTGAAAAACGATCGTGGCTTTGAAGCTTTTGTCAGATAAGCATTCCAATAGTTATAGTGTTAGATTACTCAAAAGAAACACCATTAAAAGCACTAACATCATATCATCTAATCAAGTTCACAAACGGACTCAATAAAATCACGAAAAAAACTCAAAGGAAAGAAAATAAAAGGGAAAAGAAAACTTACTGGTAGGTTGTCTCCCACCTAGCGCTTGTTTTAAGTCATTAGCTTGACTATGTCGGGGCTTAGGTTGGAGGTGGATCTCTGAAGTGCACTCCCCCAGACTGCAAGGAACAATACCTGGAAAGAGCTTCATAGTATTGTTCACCATTTCTTGGATAACAACCTTTCCTTTCTCCCTCAACTCTAAAGGAATGACAATTATGAACTTGGAGAATGGTTTTGAGGGCTTTCTGCGCTCGACATTGGGGATTTGCTTGCACTTGGAACTTGTAGGATTGTTGGCTTCATGATGTGTAGTGGAACAAGCCAACTTGAGGACATTATGAACTTTCTTCATCTCATCTCCATGGTCTAAACCCAGCATATCTCCAACATTGACACTCATACAAGAAATCTGTGTGACAAGAACTGCAGGATAGAAGACATTCTTGTTGATAATCGTGAAGGAGATTTAATTATTAGGAAAGTCCACAATTGCTCCCACTGTTGCAAGGAACTGTGCACCAAGAACCAATGGTTTACAGCTATTATCCTTGGTCTCAATGATGTAGAAGTCCGTAGGAACAAAACAATCTCCTATTTGAATGAACACATAAGGAATGAAGCCTTTAGAAATTGTAGAAGGCCTATCTATAAGCTCGATATATGTCCTTGAAGGTTGTAACTCCAAAATCCCTAGCTTCTTTGCAACAGCCTCACACATAACATTCACATTAGCTCATGTGTCACAAAGAGAATCCTTCAATTCCACACCTTTGATTGAACACGGAACAACAAACATCCCCGAATTCAACAACTTTGGTAGCTTCCTCAATGATGGTGGAACTTGTTTTCCTCCTTCTTCATGTGCTTTGTCACTGTATTGGTTGATAGGTAAAGGATATGAGCTCCTTGGATACAGAATCCGTGGCTTGTAGACTCGTTCATTGGCGATTGCAGACTGATCTTTGGCTTTGCTAATGGCAGAACATGAATTCTGCCCATTTTCACCTAGCGTCGATCGTGTCACAGCCTTGGCGTCGATCGACGCTACGTCTTTTTCAATTTCCGTCAGATTGGCGCGTCGATCGTTGTAAAATTTGTTGCGTCGATCGACGCTGGGGTCTGTAATCTCAAAATTCACGGTTTCTTCATGAACCATGAGCAAATCCTCATCTTCACACTTCTCAATAGTTGGAATCACTTATTCTTCACTCTTCAACGTTATTGCATTGGAGAAGTGCCTTGAGTTCATATCCGTCTTCCCTGGAAGATAACCTTTTTGTCTCATCACACTTTCAGCAGTCTGAGCAACCTAAGTATCTAGCTTCTTAATGTGAATGTTGATGGGCTCGATTTTTCCATTCAGATCAGTGTAAAGGTTATTGATCTTCCCATTGAAGTTCACGATTTGTGCTTGTTGACCCTCAAGAATCTGCTCGAGCATAGCCTTCGTGTCACTTTCTGATGACTTAGCAAGAACCGGTTGATATGACGAAGATCCATAATTCCTCTGGTTGCTGTTGCTGCCAAATGGTTTCTGATATTGAGACTTTTGAGCATAGCTTAGAGAACTAGGAGTTCCTGAGAATGAGCTCCTCTGATTGTAACCATTGTACCCCTTGTTCTCTGAGTGATTCCCATAACGCTGATTCTGATAGCCATTCTGGTTGATGTAATTAACATCCTCCTGCTCTCTATCGTCATCATGAAAGAAGGTATCAACTTCCTGTGCAAAATGAACCGATTTTTTGTTCACTAGAAGGCTATGCATAGAATCTATCTTGGCCTTAACCTCAGCAATCTCAGCTCCACCTGACATACCAGCTTCTCTTCTTCTTTCCTCATCGATCTTCTTCGTACTGTTTCTAGTAGACACGTTCTTGATGAGCTCGAGACATTCAGTTGGGAATCTGTTTTTAAAGTTCCCATTACTTGCAGCATCTAAAGCCATCTGATGCTTCCAATCCATACCTCTGTAGAAAATACCCAGTAGATGAACCTCTGTAAACCCGTGATGAGGACAATCTCTCTCATATCCTTTGAACCTTTCCCACACATCCTTGAATGCTTCCGTTGGACCCTGAATGAATGTGGAGATCTTAGCTCGCAGATCCTCTGAACGCAACTCATCGTAAAAATGGTTCAGGAAGGTGTTCTTGGTATCACTCCAAGTAGTCAACGAGCCTGGCTCCAACTGTTTTAGCCAAGAGGCTGCCTCTCTAGCAATAGAGAAGGGGAAGAGCTTACACATGATGTAGTCTTCAGACACGTCATTGGCCTTGATGCTCGACACAAGATCTTCGAACATCTCGAGATGATCCATGTGGTGCTCAGTTGGGTGCCCATGGAACTGATGTTGGGCCACTCAAGAGAAGTATGTAGGCTTCAACTCGAAATCTCTCCCTCAAAATCCAAGAGGCCGAATTGCTGCACAGTTGGCGTAGTATTCTTCAGGACAGTTGTAATCTCCCAATGTGCGTTGGTTAACTACAACCTCCTGAATTCGATGATTTGCCCAAGCCTGATGCTCTAGTTCAGCACGCTGATGTTTTAACTCAGCTCGTTGACGATCCAGCTCAGCTCGCTCTGTTGTAACTGCATCGTCAACCTCCTCTGCCACCACGATGGCATTACCAGCTTCATCAATCCTATCTCCTTGCTCGTTGTATCTGTTTCCCTCTCTGTCAACCAACTCACACTGAGCATTCGAAAGAACAACCAAAAGCTGACGCACCATCTTAGCTTGCCATACTGTTTTCCTGAAACACAAAAACAAAAATTCTAGAATCAAAACTTAGACTAAATTCTAGAATCAAAACTCTAATGGTGATTTTGATTCCCCGACGGCTCCAAAATTTGATATGCTCAAATTTACCCTAAGCTACTCTCTCAAATTAAGAGATCAGTTGTAGTACTTAGGGGTCGAATCACTGGGAATCGAAATCACACGATGGAATTTTGACTTCGAATGAAGTTAAGAAAGAATGTATGAATGCAGAAAAACAATGTAAATAAACTTGAAAGTAAATTGTGATTTAAACTTCAATTAGACGAAGAGCTAGGCTTTCGGGAAATTCGCAGGAATAGATAAGTTGCAGAATTATGAAACTGTCAAGATTTTAATGAACATTCGTTTACGAACTTGAAACTTTAATGTAAAAGTGAACGACTTCCGTTGGATTAATTATCTATGCATAAACCCTAGAAATTCAAATTTCTTTGTAAAGTCAATCAATTTATGCAAGCATTAAAGCTCAGGTTTCAATTGTTCACAAAATCCCTAAACCAAATTCCTTTGAGAATAGGTGATTTTGCTCATCTAAGATTATGGTCAGGTTATCACTTGATGCTTCCGCTTCTAATTAATCAACCTACGATGTCTAATTAAGGGTGCTCAATCCTAAACCAGAATTAATGCAATCTAGATGAAGAACCATAAGATAATCCTAATCATGAATTTAATTTTAACAATTCATCTTAACTCCTTTGAAAAACCCTAAACCTAACAAGTTAATTACTCATACATGGATGCAGAAAACATGATGACTGAATAATACTGCATTAAATAAAGATAGAGAAAGAGATACAGAAGGGTTCGAAGAAATCTGAAACGTCTGAAAACTTGTCTCCCTAACTTTCAAAATCTCTTTGAATCCCTAAGTCTTTGAATAATAGAAAGCATAATGAAAACTAAAATAAAACTGAGTATTTATAGGTTAGGATTCGTGCTGGGCTTTATTTGTTAACTTCTAGAATCTTCTGGGGCGAAAAGAAAATCTTCTGAATTGGAAAATTTGATTTTTTTGCGACTTAACATCTTCCGTCGATCGATGCTAGGATTCTTCCGTCGATCGACGCGCCAATCTGGCGGCAATCAAAAATCCATCCTCGCGACTTCAGCTGTTCTTTCTTTGATTCTCCAAAATGCTCCATAATCACCAATTAAGCTCTACACATATACAAACCTGCAAAGACTCTAATACACTCGAAAAACACCGAAAATACTCGATAAAACCGGGTTAAATCATTGCCAAAAGATGGTAAAAACCATGATTTATCACCTAACGAAGCTGGGTTGTTGCTGGATAGAGAAGGGAACATAAGGAAAGAGCTTGGTCAGTTACCAGACGCTGCAGGCAATGCTATTGAAGCAGCTGAGGTCGTTGAACCGATTGATCAGCGTGGACGCGCTGTAGAAATTCGTCAGGGTTTGGAGGTAGGTGCGCGTGTGCGCACTCTGGGTGACTACAACAGACCGGATGAGTTCTATGCAAACATGGTTGCGATTCGACCTCCTGCGTTCCAGAGGAACGACTTTGAGCTAAAGCCTGCGTACTACTCACTTGTGGCTCAGCATCCATTCCATGGTCTTCCATCTGAGCATCTGATGATATCGGTTATTTCCTCTTTCGAGTTTTAACCTCTTAACCAACTTCTTGCAAGTGCACAACAATCACGGTTAGTATAGTAAACGGATCAATTCCACATGGACTTCTTAGCCACACTTCAAATTGTAATGAATAAAACTAAGCTAGAACATAATATGTTGTCGTTTGTGATTGAGTGAATTTTGAATAAGGTGAATCCTGAATTGTAAGTTGTAAATCAATGGGAGAAAAGCGCTAGGACTCGGGAAATTTGTAGAGAATTATGCAACAACAAAGATTGAATGAAAGCCTAGGGAAAGATCGAATTAGGAAAGGTCATGGCTCCAACCTTCTATGCTTTATACCCTAATAGACTCAGACATCGCATGGTTATTAAAATACAAGAATACGTTGTATAAATAAGTTCTGATAATGTTCACTAAACTCCTTATCTAATTTGTTCGATTGTTAAGACGCTTAGCTCATCAAATACTATATTTGAAGGTATTAAGAACACTTTCGTGGATACACAACCTAATATCGGATTGCTTGATGTATGGTAAAGCAATTAGCATTGAGAACAAGTAAAGATGAAGACTAGATTTATCCCTAAATAGTTATTGGTTCTGTTGGAACATAAGACTCATTGAAAACCCTAAATCCTAACTAGTGAACTACTCAAGCATGGTGCACGAAAAACAGGAAGGTGATGAATTCATGATAAATAAAATTGATTAAAAGAGAAAGGGTTAGAAGATTCTTCTCTATACCGAAGTACACAATGAAATCTCCTCCTTAGAGCTCTTGAAACACAAATATATGAAGAAACAACGGTGGCTACGTTTTTGTGGTAAAAACTAAGTCTAATTTTTGGCACACACCTAACAAGAGGCTAAAAGCAAATATATATAGATCTTCAGTTTTCTAGGGCTTCGATAAAAGGCGATCAAATCAGTGGAAACTGCTCCATATTGGGCCAGGCTGCCGATCGTAATGTTGGGTCGGTATGGGGATCAAATTGGCCTTATCCTGGTTCGTCGTGATGGTATGGGTACCGACCGTGGGACCGGGTCGGTATGGGGGATCATTTTCCCCCCAAATTATGCGATTCCCCCTCCTTTAGAAAGCTAACTCAAAGGACTATATTCACTACAACTCTCATTCAGTTCCAAATCCATTTGATCATCCATTCATAGCTAAACTTCTGGTGTATGTAATTTGTCCAACTTGGTGAAATGTGTAAACTTTGGAATTCCTTAGCTCCAATGGGTTCTTTGGCTCGCGTGAGTTGATGTAGATTGGATTATACTCCATTGGGCTCCTTTTGGTCCTTTTTTACTAATTTTTCTTATAAAGACTCTTGAAATACAAATACGAGAAAACTACCTCTAAAGACGTATAACCATGTCTAAATGCAATAAATATGTATAGAAAATCATAGTCTTATAGGTAAAATATGGGACTTATCAATTCCCTCAGACTTAGCCTTTTGCTTTTCCCCAAGCAAATAAACAAAGTAAGGAAAAAGGTTTGAAAATACGGAACTTACATGACCTCTCTGAACGTAGCCCTTAGATTATAATTCGTAATCCACATATCACTTGATTGATTCAAGATATTGTCATCATCCACGCATTCATGACCATCGCAAACTGGTCCATAAATCTAAATCCTGCAAAGTCTCAACCCTCCCTTTTCCGGCTCTAAGTGTGGTGTTTCTCATCAAAGGAATCATTTAAAGTAAACGAGGCTAGGATTTAAAAAGGCTAATTTAAGTGGTGAGTCTTATTGTGTTTAAGGTTACCATAATCTCCGAAGAATGCAAGACTTTATGCAAAATAGCAAGAGAGAATGGACCTATTGAAGCCCACAGTTCCAACCACTTTCAATGCCTCTCCCCCAGACTTACATTCTTCGCGGAATCGCTCTTAAATCTCATCAATTCCTTCACTCCTCCACTCCATTTCTTGGGGGATGTCTTCGGCCTTAGACTCTTTTATAGACACGTTTTTCCTTTCCCTCTCTTTGCATTCTAATTTTTTTTTTTTTTTAGAACGAAAGGGGAAAAACGGTCTCTTAGCATATGAGTTCAATAAGGGCATGAAATTGTTACCAATGTGTGTCGTCCCCAAGAAGAATGGGTCTTTAAAACTTTTTCGTTGTATTCCATCTTCTATACTCCAATCGTCGCGTCTCTAGTGGTTAGAACTGCATTGATCCTCTTTCTCTCCGACGTTTTTGCAAACATCTGCATATATGAAATTGGGAACAACAGTGCAAGTAGCTTGAAAGAAGGTTAAGGGTATATGTGGGGTACTAACTAAAGATGAGCTGGCCATTCAAGACAACAAGAGGGGGTAAAAAGGGAAAATATGTCTTGAATCTAATGTTTCCTTAAGCTAACTCGTTAAACAAGAAATGGTTGATGGATTAGTATAAATAGAGCCAAAATTGGATTGGTTGGAGACAGTAAACTTTCGAAATCTTCTGGAGAAATTCAAGTCATGAAGGTTTCTGAATCGTCTATCCTGAACAAACCGTGTAACAATGGTCAATGAATCACAATATAGAGGCATACATTCATAAGATGTTGATAAGTCTCATATTTTACCTATAATACTATGGTTTTCTATGCATATCTATTGCATTTATGCAGGGTTATACGCCTTTAGAGGTAGTTTTCTCGTATTTGTAGTTCAAGTGTCATTATTAGGAAAATCACTCAAAAGGACCAAAAGGAGCATTATGGAGTACAAACAAATCTACAACAACTCACGCAAGCCAAAGAACCTTTTGGAGCCAAGGAATTCCCAACTTTACACATTTCACCAAGTTGGAAAGATCGTATATGCCAGAAGTTTAGCAACGGACGAAGGACCAAATGGATTCAGAATTTAATGAAATTTGGAGTGAAGATATCCCTTTGAGTCAGCCTTCCATAGGAGGTGGATTCACAGCATTTGGAGCTGTATGGAAAGAGTTATACTCAGAAGACTGAAGACATGTCAAACTGCCTAGAAGATGAAGAAGGAGGAGAATCGATCCCCCACACCGACCGGATCACCCGTTGGTGTTCAGACCATCAGGACGTATCAGGACGTGGCTAATTGTTCCCCCATACCGACCTAAATACACGATCGGTGCCACGACTCCTTGTGGAGCTGTTTCGACTTGCTTTTAGCCTCTTATTAGGTGTGTGCCAAAAATTAGACTTAGGTTATATCACAAAAACGCAGCCGCCATTGTTGTTTCATAGATTTGTGTTTCAAGAGGTCTAAGGAGGAGATCTTGCTTTGTACTTCGTTATTCAAGAATCTTCTAACCCTTTCTCTTTTAATCAAGTTTATTCATCATGAATTCATCATCACCTTGCCGGTTTTCGTGCACCATGCTTGAGTAGTCCACTAGTTAGGATTTAGAGTTTTCAATGAGTCTTATGCTTCAATAGAATCGATGACTGTTTAGGGATAAAATATAGTCTTCATCTTTGTTTGTTCTCAATGCTTATTGCTTTCCCGCGCATCTAGCAATTTGATCTTAGGTAGGTGTATCCAGGGAAGTGTTCTTAATACGTTCAGATCTAGTATTCGATGAGCTAAGCGTCTTAACAATCATACCAATTAGTTAAGGATTTTAGTGAACTCTATCAGAACTTGATTATACCACGTGTTCTCACCTTTTAATAACCATGTGGCAGCTGAGTCTATTAAGGTGTAGAGCATAGAAGGTTGGAGCCATGACAGTGGAAAAATCTTACATTTGTTTTCTGAGTTTTAGACGTCCCAAATCATTATCCTTATCCCTAGGTTTTCATTCGATCTTTCTTGTTGCATAATTTTCTGATAATTTCCCGAGTCCTAGGGCTTTTCTCCCATTGATTTACAACTTACAATTCACGATTCACTATGTTCACTATTGATTCAATCACAAACGACATCATATTCTATTTTAGCTTAGTTTTATTCATTACAATTTGAAGTGTGGTTAAGAAGTCTCTGTGGATTCGATCTGTTTACTATACTAACCATGATTGTTGTGCACTTGCAGGAAGTTGGTTAAGAGGTTAAATCTTGACAGAGGAAATAACCCCTATCAAGTTTTTGGCGTCATTGCCGGGGACTTTGAAGAACACCACCTTAAAATTTTTGCTTAAAAACCTTGTCTAGAACTTTTCAATTTCAGTTTTTCAGATTTTTACTTTTTCTTATTCACCACTTTGATTTCGTTTTCCTTTGTTTTTATCCGTGTGTTTCAGGTGTTTTATGCCTATTACTAGGAACTCTCCAAGAGGGAATCTAGTTTTACCTGAAGAAGAGATTGACAGACTTGAACGAGTTCTTAGAAAACAAAGATTGCTTAAGATGGTCGGAGAAGATGACCATCGAGAGTTGACTAAGGAGGAGAGAGCCCTCGCTGATGCTGCTGCCCGTGGGGAGGAATGCCAAGGGGTTGAACAACCGATTGACGGACGTCCTAACCGACGAGCTCGTGACAATGTCAATGACAACGTCGATGACCCCCCTGAAGATCTTGCACAAAATCAACACCACGTGGAAGACCAACACCTTATCCCATCGGTCAATCAAAGGAAGCAGAAACATACTCTTCCACTGATGTATCATGGTTTTTGCCAGTTTTCGACCATGATATAAGTCCTTTTATCGAGTCTTTTTATTGTTTTTCGAGTCTTTTTAGTGTCTTAACAGGTTATTGTATGTGGGGATCTTAATTGGTGATTATGGTGCAATTTAGAGCATAAAAGGGAGATGAGTCGAAGTTACTAGTAAAGAGTCAAAATTCTAATCATGCGTTGACCGACACATTATATATGTGTCGATCGACACACAGTTTTGATAAGCCGACGACGTGACTTTAAAGATTTGAAGAATTGCCTTTTTGCCCCAAAAGTTATCAGAAAGACCCCATCTCGATTTTAGAACATTATATGAGCTTTTCTTTTAGGTTTTAAGTTAGATCATCTTGTTTTCTATTGAATAAAGTTGAGAGAGATTTTGAGAGCTTTAGGGAGACAAGTCTACTTCATTCTTGAGATTCTTCGATTTTGTATCACTTTCTCTATCTCTTTTATATGTAGTATTATTCAGTTATGTTGTCTTTTGCATCCATGTCTGAGTAGTTTTTTTGTTAGGTTTAGGATTATTCGAAAGGATCGAAGATGAATTGTTAGATTCAACTCACTTGTTAGGATTATCTCATTGGTTCTTCATCTATATTGCTTTAACTCTGATTTAGGATTCATGACCCTGAATTAGATATCTTAGGTTGATATATTCACACGAAAGTGTGATTGATTAGCCTGAACTAGATCTTAGATGAGCAAAATCTCATATTCGCAAAGGAATTTGGTTTAGGAATTTTGTGAACAAATTGGAACTTAAACTTAAAGCGTGTTTAAATTGATTGAATTCGTAAAGGAATTTGGCTTTCTAGAGTTTAAGCTTAGTTAGTTTTCGCAACGAAAGTTGGTTAATTATATCTTAGTGTTTCAAGTTCGAGAACGGTTCTTAATTAAATCCTAGCATCTTTTAATCTACAATTTTGATTCATCCTGAGAATTTCGCGAAAGCTTAGCTCTTTGTTTAATTGATTTTAAGAAAACAACAATCTTCACCTATTTCGAATTTGATTTACATTTACATTACATCATTTGCTTAGCTTAATTCGAAGTCATACATTCTATTGTGTGATTTGATTCCAGTGATTCGACCCCTACTACAACGACCTCTTAAACTAAGCTAGACCATAATATGTTGTCGTTTGTGATTGAGTGAATTGTGAATAAGGTGAATCCTGAATTGTAAGTTGTAAAATCAATGGGAGAAGAGCGCTAGGACTCGGGAAATTTGTAGAGAATTATGCAACAACAAAGACTGAATGAAAGCCTAGGGAAAGATCGAATTAGGAAAGGTCATGGCTCCAACCTTCTATGCTTTATACCCTAATAGACTCAGACATCGCATGGTTATTAAAAGGCAAGAATACGTTGTATAAATAAGTTCTGACAAAGTTCACTAAATTCCTTATCTAATTTGTTCGATTGTTAAGACGCTTAGCTCATCAAATACTATATTTGAAGGTATTAAGAACACTTTCGTGGATACACAACCTAATATCGGATTGCTTGATGCACGGTAAAGCAATTAGCATGGAGAACAAGTAAAGAAGAAGACTAGATTTATCCCTAAATAGTCATCGATTCTGTTGGAACATAAGACTCATTGAAAACCCTAAATCCTAACTAGTGAACTACTCAAGCATGGTGCACGAAAAACAGGAAGGTGATGAATTCATGATAAATAAAATTGATTAAAAGAGAGAGGGTTAGAAGATTCTTCTCTATAGCGAAGTACACAATGAAATCTCCTCCTTAGAGCTCTTGAAACACAAATATATGAAGAAACAACGGTGGCTACGTTTTTGTGGTAAAACCTAAGTCTAATTTGGTTGATAAGGAAGGAAATAAGTACGATGACCTTGGTGAGAAGCTCGATGTTGCGTGTAATGTGGTGATTGAGGCAGCTGAAGTAGACGATGCAGCTGAAAGAGAGCGTGAGCGCGCTCAGGCAGATCATCAGGTTTAGGATCATCAGGTTCATGATCGTCAAGTTAAGGAGGTTGTGGTAAATCAGCATACTTTGGGTTATTACAACCGTCGTGAGGAGTATTATACCAACAGGGCAGCGATCCAGCCTCCTGGATTTCAGAGGACGGATTTTGAGCTGAAGCCCGCCTTCTTCTCACTAGTGGCTCATCATCAGTTCCATGGGCATCTGTTCGAGCACCCCATGGATCATCTTGAGAGGTTCAAGGACCTTGCCTCCTGCATCAAGGCAAATGGAGTGTCTCATGATTACATCTTCTGTAAGTTGTTCCCATACACTCTAGCTGGGGACGCAGCTTACTGGCTGAAGCAGTTGGAACCAGGCTCACTAAAGATGTGGAGTGCTACAAAGAATGCTTTCATGAGCCATTTTTATGATGAGTCGCGTTCAGATGATTTGAGAGCCAAGATCTCCTCTTTTGGTCATGGTCTAACCGAAGCATTCAAGACTTTATGGGAACTCTTCAAGGGTTATCAGAGAGATTATCTCCACCACGGGTTCACAGAGGTTCAGCTTTTGAGCATCTTCTTCATAGGTTTTGAATGGAGACATCAGATGGCTCTGGATTCTGCTAGTAATGGAGATTTCAAGACTAGATCTCTAGCTGACTGTCTCATTCTCATCAAAAACGTGGCTTTAAGCAACATCACGAAGAAGATTTATCGGGAGAGAATATGAGAAGGAGGAATTACAGGTGGTGGTGAGATTCCAGAAGTGAAAGCTAAGATTGATTCTGTACACAACATTATAGTGGGAAAGGAAGATGTTCATTTTGCTCAGGAAGTGGACACCTTCTTTCCAGAGGAGGACATAGACCAGGAGGATGTTAACTACATCAACCATAATGGCTACCAGAATCAGAAGTTTGGAAATCAGTCAGAGAACAAAGGATACAATGGATACAACCAGAGGAGTTCATTCACAGAAAATCCAAGTTTTCCTAACTACACTCAGAAAACCTCAGTATCAGAAGGCTCATAATCAGAAGCCATATGGCAGCAGCAGCAACCAGAGAAGCTACGGTTCTTCATCTTATCAGCCATTACCTACTAAGTCTTCTGAGAGCGACACAAAGGCTATGCTCGAGCAAATTCTTGAGGGATAACAGAAGATGACAGTGAATTTTAATGGGAAGATTGACAGCCTCTATACTGACTTAAATGGTAAGATTGAGGCTCTCAACATTCATGTAAAGAACCTTGATACTAAGGTTCCTCAAACTGCAAGGATTGTGAGAAGACAGGAGGGGTTTCTTCCAGCCGGAACTAATACACACCCTAAGCAACACAATGTAACAGCTATCACGACCAAAAGTGGGAAGGTTATCAAGCCAATTCTCAGGGATGATCTTACAATCGAGCAATTAGACGAGCTTGGTGATGTTGAAGACGAAGAGCTCTTTGTTCCGAATTCTGTGTCGATCGACATAACTAAGGTGTGTCGGTAGACGCATTCCAAAAATCGTCGATGCAAGTGAAAATCCAAAAGATGTATTGATTGACACAACTGATGTGTGTCGGTCGACGCACCCCTCGAAGAAGTCGGATTCTCGTCATGTGTCGATCGACACAGAGGCTGAGTGTGTCGGTCGACACACACCACATATATACCAAACTTCAAATTTACATGTTGAAAGAGTGTACAAGCCTAAGGTGCCCTATCCTAGAGGTCTAAATAAGTCTAAACAGGAGCTTAACAGGCTTACAGTTGAAATGCCATTGATTGAGGCAATCAGAACTTCTCTAGTAATTCGAAGGTATGTGAAGAGGATGGTTACTAAGAATATGTGCATCGAAGAGGGAGTTGCTATGATCTCAGAACAAGTTAGTGCGATAATTCTGAATAAGGTTCCAGAGAAACTCACTGATCTAAGAAGCTTTGTGTTGGATTGCTTCATCTTTTCGGATAGGTTCCCGAGGTCTTTATGTGATTTGGGCTCTAGTATCAACTTGATGCCACTCTCTGTTACTTTAAGCCTTGGAACGATAGATTTGCAGCCAACAAGGATTTCTCTTATCCTTGCAGTTAGATCAGTGAGGGTTCCAGAAGATGTTTTGGAGGATGTTCCAATCAAGGTTGGAGATTTTTTGATTCCTACTAATTTTGTGATCTTGCAGTATGGTGAGGAGCCTAAGGACCCCCTTATTCTTGGGTGTCCATTCTTAGCTACAGTTGGTGTTATGATTGATGTGAAAGGGGGAAGGATTACTCTATGTGTGGGGGATTTGGAGATGAAGTTCGACATGGACAAGTTGGTTAAAAAAACCACCATAGATGGCCATACATTTTATGTGGATACACTGAATGATCTCACTCATGAGGTTTTTAACGAGAACTATCCTATTGATGCCTTGGAAAGGACATTGGTTAACTCTATGACTGAGACTGGACAGTTGGAGGATGCTTCTAAGGGGTATGCTAAGCTGATGAACGATAATGAGCAAGTGAGGCAAGTGGTTGCTAATGTGGAATTGGTTGTGGTTTCTGAGAAAACTGTTAAGTTAAGTGATTGGAGTGAAGAAAAAGCTCTCAAGATCGAACTCAAACAACTACCAGTAGGACTCAAGTACGCTTTTCTTGGTCCTAATTCCACTTATCCTGTTATTGTCAACATTTATTTAAACAATAAATAGCTCACTTTGTTGATAAGCAAGTTGCGCAAGTTTCGCAAAGCTGTTGGCTATCCTCTTGATGATATTGCAGGTATTTCTCCACATTTCTGCATGCACATGATTCACCTTGAGGATGGGACAAAGACATCAGTGGAGCATCAGAGGAGACTGAATCTGAATTTGCAAGAGGTTGTTAAGAAGGAGGTCATGAAGCTTTTAGAAGCTGGTATAATATATCCGATTTCAGACAGTCCTGGGATAAGTCTTGTTCATGTGGTTCCTAAGAAAAGAGGGGTTACACTGGTCAAAAATGAGAAAAATGAGCTTATCCCTAAAAGGAAGGATCATTTTCCCTTGCCTATCATTGACCAGATGTTGGAGAGGCTTGCTAATCACCCATATTACTGCTTCCTAGATGGCTGTTCAGGGTTCTTCCAGATCCAATCCATCCAGACTGTGACGCCCCCGACCGCCAGGCCCACTGACCGGCCACCGGAGTAGCCACTTTACCGCCGCCCGGGAACGATCCAGACCTAGCTAGCCGGAGGGGATCAAGCCTACCGAGTCCCGACCGCGTCTCCGAATGGCGGGCCCCACTTCCTCCTGGCCAAGGCTTGCCAACCCGTGACCGAGGGGGAGAGGTTGGATCAATCCAGACTAAACTAAGTATCATTTGGAAACACCATAATACTGAAAATACTTCGTATAAATAATACTTAGTTTTGAAATACAACATGAAACCATGTCTTGACCAACGACCTTAGGGAAATAAGAGAAAACATAACCGGACTTAAAACAACAACAACAAACAACATCGTTTTACAAAAGGCAAGGCAAACTACCGCTGGCGGTCTTAAGTCTTTAGTGTGCTCCCCTAGGTCTACCCACTAGGTTCGCCTGCAAAACAAGTAGAGTCATGAGTAATCTAATATTACTCAGTGAGATCTAGGTTCCCTAATGGATATAGCGTTTTCCACCCAAAACCAAAAATAACAAGCACACGCAGTAATGAATACGCAGAAGGATTCAACAAACAACAATAACTTATTGCTCAAGATCACTTATCGAGTAAAAGAAAATCCTATTCTATATGCAATGCAAGTCCGGATTTTAATCATTTAAGGCCTTGCGGTTCCGTCGTCCATTTCCGGGCAACCCAATGATCTTGCAACCACACAGGCCTACAAGTATCCAGGTCCAGCATCAAACCTCAATACGCCGTTGCGTATGCACGGCCAAGGGAGCTACCCTAGTACCTCCGTGCTTTCACGGTTATCCCATAATACCGAAGTACTGTGTAACCGTGTTCCATCCGGAAACGTCGAATCGCCTAATCAAGTGTTTAATGTGCGAATATGCAAACAAACAAATTCACACAATCAATCAAAGGAACACATAAATATACTTTGCAATATCACACAAACTTCGCTAAGCAATTGATTCCTATTTGACTAGCAAATCGCATCATTACATCAAACATTCGTTAAACCGTTCCCCGGGGAAATCCCACACTTTCCCGAGAACCTCAATGGTTTAGCAAAGCTTATGTAATCCGCATGCATGCAATCTAGAAGACTAGATTTGCCCATGCATGCTCCGATTAAAACCAAAATAACCCATGGTTATTTTACTACGCATTGTACCAAGACTCACCAACTTGTCCCCGGAGGTTAACTAGGCTGGACTGGATCCTAAGCTTTGAACAGGAACCTGAAGCTAACAAGGATCTAGTACCACCACGAGAATCACCTAAGATTACTCGGTTTGTAAACGGAAAAGCTAAGGTTTTTAGATCTTACCGAACACCTTTGGAATCTAAGCGGAACTTGACACGAACTCTACAAGCTTCCAACACTCCCTCACACCCTCGGTTGAAGGCTAAGGAAGAGAGAAATGACTATGGGATACTAATGGCTAAAGGATCCTATTTATAGGGAAAATTCTAAGGATTTTCGGTTTTAGCACTTCGGCCGCAGGGACGATACGTGGCGCGCCAGTCCTGGTGCGTCCGCCTCGGTCAGACCAAGACCAGAGACCGTGTCAGATGCAACCCCTGTATCAGACGCGATCAAAGCAATCCCCGGCTCGATATACGCAAAGCTAGACTCGGTGCGCGTGCTCCAGCTTCGGAAAGCGCGCTCCAGCGCGTGACTGGTTCGGTCCGCGTACACTGTCGTGCATCAGACGGTGTCAGGCGAGTCAGTGGAGTGTCAGAGGTGTGTCAGATGCGGCAGACAAGGTGTCAGCGGCTATGTCAGACGCTACCCACGCGGTCAGCAATCGATCAGCGTGTGTGTGACACGTGGCTCTCCGCGACTGCACCAACCACTCGCGGCCTGCGTTACCACCACGTGCTGCACCGAGACCCGTGACTCGGCCTCGTGCCTCGACCACAGGCACCATCTTGATCCGTCGTGGTACAGAATGCCCGTCCGCGGCACACACACCAGATCGGTCCGAACATTAAAATCACCACAACTTCCGATTTACTCAACCAAATCCTTAAATTCTTTCACCAAAATCTAAGTCTAGGGTTCCTCTATCCTACTTAACTGAGATTTGTCCAATTCTCAACACTTAGGGGGTGTTATTGGATGAATGATTTGAAATCAATTCCATAAGCTTTAAAATCCTTGAAATTTTGAACTCTGATGGAGTTTATTTGGGTGGATTCTAAAAATATCTGCAGTATCCTTAGGGGGTGTTATTGGATGAATGATTTGAAATATTTGTTCACTAAACTCCATCCTCAAGTGATTTCAAATCCATTAAAAAACAATCACTTTCAAAATCTTTTAAAGTTGAATAACAGTGGATTTTAATTATAGATTTGAAATCTTCTATTGAATAAAAGAAGAATTTAAAATCCTTAAGACATGATTTTATAAATATCATATCCAATAACACCGGATTTTAAAGTATGATTTAAAATCATTGATTGAATAACAATGGATTTTGGTTAGATTTAAACTCTATCAAAATCCATCATTGAATAACACCCTCTTAGATTTTTTAGGAAAAAAATCAGGGATGTTACACCCACCCCTCCTTATAAGAATTTGCCGCAGAATTCACCTGAACTCACTAGGAATTAGACGGTCCTGCCTCATCTGCTCCTCGAAGTCTCGAACTCCTTCTTGGTGGTTCTCCTCTGGTGTTACTGGAAGAAACTCTGGATACTCGTATTCAAATGTTGACACAAGCATCCATTTCTCCTTTAACTTGCCATTTTCTCCCCATAAGATTTTGTACTGCGGTGTCTGTCGGTTCTTGATCTTCCTCACTCGTCTTTCTAGAACATGAATTGGTCCTTCGGGAACAGGTACTCCATCTCCTCCGTTTCCTAGTCTATTTGGATGCGGAATGTACTTCTTGAGTTGTGACACATGGACAACGTCATGAATACCCGTGTCTTTTGGTAGGATTAACTTGTAAGCCACCTCACCGACTGGTCCTTCAATGGTATAAGGGCCAACAAACTTCCTTGCAAACTTATAAGGTCTTGAGAATCGATCCTTCGACATGGTTGCTGAGACCTTCAAAAGAACCTTGTCTTCTTCTTTGAACTCTAATTCTCGTCTTCCCCTATCTGCGTACTTCTTTTGCCGATCATGGGCTCTCTTCATGTTTTCTTGGGCTATCTTGATTTTTTCGAATGACTCCTCGACTGATATGTTCCATACACTCACCGTTCTCCCACCTCCGTGCAACATAAGGGTGTTCTGCATGGTCTCCCATATAGTGCTTCATAGGGTGACATTCCAATGCTGGTGTGGTAACTATTGTTGAGTGAAAACTCGACCAAAGGAATATGTTCTTCCCAATCTCCACCCCAATCTACCATGTATAGTCGTAGCATATCCTCCAATGTCTGAATAGTCCGCTCGTGTTGTCCATCTGTCTGGGGGTGATAAGATGAGCTCATGAGAATGTGAGTTCCTAGGGATTCTTGAAGTCCTCTCCAAAGTCTTGAAGCTAGTCTAGCATATCGGTCAGACACGATGCTAGCAGGAACTCCATGATATCGGACAACATCTTCGATATATCTCTTTTCCCACTCTAAGGCTCCATCTCTTGATTTTATCGGTACGAAACGAGCTGTCTTGGTCAATCTATCCACCACTACTAATACTGCGTTGTTGCCTCGTCCTCGTGTAGTTCGAAGTCCTGACACCATATCCATTGGTACGTCTTCCTATTTCCATTGCGAAATGGGCATACTCTGAAGTAATCCTCCGGACAATCAATTTTCCACCGTGGCTTGGTGACAGACTGAACATTGAGCAACGGTTTGAGTGACTGGTCTCTTCAATCCTGGCCAATGGTAATAGTTCTGAATGTCTCTGTACATCTTCGTGCATCCTGGGTGAATACTCCATTTGGCAGCGTGTGTTATTCGCAAAATCTCCTCACGCAATCCTTGCCCTCTAGGCACGATTATCCTTCCAAGTAAAAGCAACGTTCCATCGACAGCAACATGATATCCGCTCAGGTTGTGGTCTTCACGGCCTTTTAGCTCCTCAAAGATCTTCTTCAACTTCGGGTCCACCCTTTGTTCTTCACGGATCCGCTGAATAAGTCATGCCTGCTGGATTTCTTGCTATCCATTACGCGCATCTGGGTCTTCTTCTCCTTCTAACACTGCTAACTTAACATTCTTCAATTCTTTTGCCGAAGCGATTAGATCCTTCTCCGTGTCCACGTCGACTCCCCTTCGGCTGAGGGCATCGGCCACTACGTTGGCCTTGCCTGGATGATACAAGATCTTGAGATCATAGTCCGCTACAAGCTCCATCCATCTTCTTTGGCGCACGTTCAATGCTGGTTGAGTGTACAAGTACTTGAGACTTTGATGGTCCGTGTATATGTACACTATCTCCCCATAGAGGTTAGATCTCCATATCTTTAACGCATATACCACCGCGGCTAACTCCAAATCAAGAACTGGATAATTCTCCTCATGTTTCCTCAACTGTCGAGATGCGTAGGCGATGACCTTGGCGCCTTGGATTTAAAGACAACCCAATCGAATCTTTTATGCATCCGAGTACACCATGTAAGGTTTGTTTGGCTCTGGTAAGCCTAACACTGGCGCAGTTGTCAATGCTTCCTTCAAATACTTGAACGCTTTGTCCGCCTCTTCACTCCATTGAAACGCAACTCCTTTACCGGTAAGTCGTGTCAAAGGTTTTGATATGGATGAAAACCCTTTAACAAACTTCCGATAATATCCGGCCAAACCTAGGAAACTCCTCACTTCAGTGAGTGACGTCAGCTGAGGCCAATTCCTAATAGTTCGCACCTTCTCTGGGTCGGCTGAAACTCCTTTCTCCGACACTCGATGTCCTATGAATCCAATCTCTCTCTTCTAAAAGCTACACTTGCTGAACTTCGCGTACAACTTCAAGCTCCTCAGTCTCTCCATAACCAACTTCAAATGTACCTCGTGTTCTTCCGCCGTTCTTGAGTACACCAGAATATCATCGATGAATATGATCACGAACTTGTCCTAGTAGTCTCGAAATACATCATTCATCAATCGCATGAAGGCACCTGGGGCGTTGGTCAGACCAAACGGCATTACCACAAACTCGTAGTGTCCATTCCGTGTTCTGAACGCTGTTTTCCTCGTGTCATTCTCTTGGATAGGTATCTGATGATATTTGGACGCTAGGTCGATCTTGGAAAACCAGCTCGCTCCTTGTAGTTGATCCAAGAGTTCGTCTATTCTCGGCAACGAATACTTGTCCTTGATAGTCACATTGTTGATCTCTCGGTAATCGATGCACAGTCTCATACTCCCATCCTTTTTCTTCACGAACAATACTGGCGCTCCCCATGGTGATGAACTAGGTCGGATAAATCCTTTCTCCATTAGATCTTCCAACCAAGTAAGCTTCTCCTTCCTCTAGGATATTCTCGATTCTCATGGCTGATACACAGGCTGCAACTGTACTTGGGCTGATCCCACAATACATCAAGGTAGGTTGTCCTTCTCTCTTGAACATAACTCTCCCACGACGACAATCCAGATTGGCACAATGAGCAGATAACAAGTCCATTCCCAGAATAACCTCGTAACCACCAATGGGCGCTACTAAAAGATCTGCTAACAAAGATTCCTCCTGAACTACTACTGGCACACCTAGAATTCGACTAAACGCACTAAGGGTTCCGGTTCCATGGACATATATTGAGACACTAACCTTTCTCACTCCAAAGGTTCCTTCGAACTTCGAAGCCACCTCGGGAGTCACAAAACAATGCGAAGCTCCCGAGTCGAACAAAACATGACTAGGGCTACCACAACCATTTAACGTTCCTAAAAGAACAATGCAACATGATAATGCAATACACAACACTAACTAAATGCAACACACAATCACGCAATGAGTTAAAACCCAACATACCTGAAATGGGGCCGTTTGAAGGGCCTGGAGGTTTATGGGTATTATCTATTTCTAGGTTAAACATTCTATCTATGGCTTACTTCTTCACCAGTGGTTCTCCAGTATACGGGGTTGGGTTAGAGCCGACAGAGGTCTTTCCTAGTCCAAGGGAAGATGGGTGCCTAGCTGGGCATACGTTGGCATAATGCCCTTGCTATACACACGAGAAGCAAGTAATGTGAGAGGGCGCGCTGGGTCCCCTCTGACTCAGCTGGTAGCAATCCTTTCGGATGTGCCCTGTCTTCCCACATTGATAACACACCTTCGCCGCTCCCCCAAATGACACTCCTTGTCCACTCTTCAAACTCTGCCCTTTCGCCCGAGCACTTGGCTTACCACGGTTGTGGTTCTTCCCCCGGTTAGTGTACTGTGGAGCGGGCGAAACCTTACCGCTGCCACTGTCCAGCTTAACCGAGTCCACAACCATGGAATCCTCTTGCTCGTCACTAATCCCTTCCTCCACATTCAAGGCACGTTCCATGAGCTGAAACAGGCTAGTGAACTCTACGACTTGAAGCCGACTACGGAGTTCAGGCTTAAGTCCTCTCAGGAACTTCCGCATAATGGCCATCTCGTCTCCATGTCCATACCTAGTGAAGCAACATAACTTGGTGAACTCAGCCTCGTATTCCCTCACACTCTGATTCCCTTGTTTCAATTCAAGAAACTAGATCTCAAGCCTATCCTTGGCCTCGGTAGGGAAGTACTTCTTCTCAAACTTGGTCTGAAACTCCACCCAACTGGGTTTCTCAGCAACGAACTTAGGCTCCACACTAATCCACCAACTATGTGCATCCGGTCGAGCATTTGGAAGATGAGGTCCCTAGTGGGATCCTCCGCTACTGGTTCAGCTGGCTCAGGGACTCCATTCCCTGGTGCCGCAGGGTTTTCTTGATCCGGAACATGAGCACCACTTGCTCCATCTTCTGGTTCAGGTGCATTTCCACCTTGCTCCCCTTGGGAATCTTGAGCATTGGGTGCAACATTCTCAGGTTGCACCTGTGGCGCAGGTTAGCATCATTGCAAACTGACCCGTTCGAGTTCGCCTCTGAACCATCTCCTCCAACAACATTTCCACTTAAAGCCGGCATCTGCATAGAACTCTGAAAGGTAAGTCCTAACTCACCCATCCTAATACAAGACTATCTTGATATCTAAAACTCAATATTTACTCGATAAAACGTTTGAAAAGTATGTTCCTGTGAGCGTGAACAGAACCACGCTCTGATACCACCTTATGACGCCCCCGACCGCCAGGCCCACTGACTGGCCGCCGGAGTAACCACTTTGCTGCTGCCCGGGAATGACCCGGACCTAGCTAGGCGGAGGGGATCAAGCCAGCCGAGTCCCGACCGCGTCTCTGAATGGCGGGCCCCTCTTCCTCCTGGCCAAGGCTTGCCAAACCGTGACCGAGGGGGAGAGGTTGGATCGATCCGGACTAAACTAAGTATCATTTGGAAACACCGTAATACTGAAAATACTTCGCAAAATATACTTAGTTTTGAAATACAACATGAAACCATGTTTTGGCCAACAGCCTTAGGGGAATAAGAGAAAACATAACCGGACTTAAAACAACAACAACAAACAACATCGTTTTACAAAAGGCAAGGCAAACTACCGCTGGCGGTCCTAAGTCTTTAGTGTGCTCTCCGAGGTTTACCCACTAGGTTCGCCTGCAAAACAAGTAGAGTCATGAGTAATCTAATATTACTCAGTGAGATCTAGGTTCCCTAATGGATATAGCGTTTCCCACCCAAAACCCAAAATAACAAGCACACGCAGTAATGAATACGCGGAAGCATTCAACAAACAACAACAACTTATTGCTCAAGATCACTTATCGAGTAAAAGAAAACCCTATTCTATATGCAATGCAAGTCCGGATTTTAATCATTTAAGGCCTTGCGGTTCTGTCGTCCATTTTCGGGCAACCTAATGATCTTGCAACCACATAGGCCTACAAGTATCCAGGTCTAGCATCAAACCTCAATACGCCGTCGCATATGCACGGCCAAGGGAGCTACTCTAGTACCTTCGTGCTTTCACGGTTATCCCATAATACCAAAGTACCGTGTAACCGTGTTCCATCCGGAAACGTCGAATCGCCCAATCAAGTGTCTAGTGTTGGAATATGCAAACAAACAAATTCACACAATCAATCAAAGGAACACATAAATATACTTAGCAATATCACACATACTTTGCTAAGCAATTTATTCCGATTGGACTAGCAAATCGCATCATTACATCAAGCATTCGCTGTTCTCCGGGGAAATCCCACACTTTCCCGAGAACCTCAATGGTTTAGCAAAGCTTATGTAATCCGCATGCATGCAATCTAGAAGACTAGATCTGCCCATGCATGCTCCGATTAACACCAAAATAACCCATGGTTATTTTACTACGCATTGTACCAAGACTCACCAACTTGTCCCCGGAGGTTAACTAGGCGAGATTGGATCCTAAGCTTCGAACACGAACCTGAATCTAACAAGGATCTAGTTACCACCTTGAGAATCACCCAAAGATTACTTGGTTTAGAAACGGAAAAGCTAAGGTTTCTAGATCTTACCGAACACCTTTGGAATCTAAACGGACCTTGACGTGAACTCTTCAAGCTTCCAATACTCCCTCACACACTTATTTTAATGCTAAGGAAGAGAGAAATGACTGTGGAAAAACTAATGGCTAAAGGATCCTAGTTATGGGAAAATTCTAAGGTTTTTTTGTTTTAGCACTTCGGCAGCATGGACGACACGTGGCGCGGCAGTCTTGGTGCGTCCGGCTCGGTCAGCCCAAGACCATAGACCGTATCAGATGTAACCCCTGCTCGATCTACGCAAAACTAGACTCGGCCTGCGTGCTCGAGCTTCGGACAGTGCGCTCCTGCGCGTGACTGGTTCGGTCCGCGTGCACTGTCGTGCGTCAGACGGTGTCAAGCGGGTCAGTGGCATGTCAGCGGTGTGTCAGACGTGGCCGACGAGGTGTTAGCGGCTGTGTAAGACGCTACCCACGCGGTCAACCCTCGATCAGCGTGTGTGTAACACGTGGCATTCCGCGACTGTACTAACCACTCGCGGCCCGCGTTACCACCATGCGCTGCACCGAGACCCGTGACTCGGCCTTGTGACTCGACCACATGCCCCCGTCCTGATCTGTCGCGGTACGGACTGCCCGTCTGCGGCACACACACCAGATCGGTCCGAACACCAAAATCACCACAACTTTCGATCTACTCAACCAAATCCTAAAATTCTTTCACCAAAATCTAAGTCTAGGGTTCCTCTATCCTACCTAACTGAGATTTTCCCAATTCTCAACACTTAAGATTTTTATGAAAAAGATCAGGGATGTTACACGGACGACCAGGAGAAGACCACTTTTACAAGTCCTTACGGCACGTTTGGATATCACAGAAAGCCCTTTGATTGTGTAATGCTCATCCTACCTTTCAGAGATGTATGATGTCAATATTCACTGACATGATTGAGGATTACATGGATGTCTTCATGGATGATTTATTAGTCTATGGTTCTTCCTTCAAAGAATGTTTGGATAATTTGGAGAAGGTACTAGCTACATGTCAGGAGAAACACTTGGTGCTGAATTGGGAAAAGTGTCATTTCATGGTGAGGAGTGGCATTGTACTTGGACATAAAGGGTCAGAAGATGGAATTGAGGTAGATCGTGCCAAGATTGAGGTTATGACAAGTTTACAACCGCCTACTTGTGTGAAATATGTTAGGAGTTTTCTAGGTCACGCTGGTTTCTACAGGAGATTCATCAAGAATTTCACTGGGAATCAAATTTAACCCTGAGGTAGACTCTCTCAAATTAAAAGGTCGTCGTAGTAGGGGTCGAATCACTTGGAATCAAAACACACAATATAATGTATGACTTTGAATTAAGCTAAGCAGATGATATAATGTAAATGTAAAAACAATTCGAAACAGACAAAGATTGTTATTTTCATAAAATCTATTAAAAAAAAAGCTAGGCTTTCAAGAAATTCTCAGAATGAATCAAAATTGTAGATTAAAAGATGCTAGGATTTAATTAAGAACTGTTCTCGAACTTAAAACAATAAGGTATAACTAACCAACTTCCGTTGCGAAAACTAACTAAGCTTAAACTCCAGAAAGCCAATTTCCTTTGCTAATTCAATCAATTTAAACAAGCTTTAAGTTCAAGTTCCAATTTGTTCACAAAATCCCTAAACCAAATTCCTTTGCGAATAGGAGATTTTGCTCATCTAAGATCTAGTTTAAGTTAATCAATTACACTTCTGTGTCAATTTATCAATCTAGGATATCTAATTCAGGGTCGCGAATCGTAAATCAGAGTTAAAGCAATCTAGATGAAGAACCAATTTGATAATCCTAGCAAGTGAGTTAAATCTAAATATTCATCTTCGATCCTTCTGAATAACCCTAAACCTAACAAGAGAACTACTCAGACATGGATGCAAAATAAAACATGGTTGAATAATACTACATATAAAAGAGATAGAGAAAGTAATACAAAGGGTTCGAAGAATCTCAAGAACGAAATAGACTTGTCTCCCTAAAGCTCTCAAAAATCTCTCTAAACTTTGTTCAATAGAAAACAAGATGAAAATCTAAAAACCTAAAAGAAAAGCATATATAATGTTCTAAATTTGAGATATGGTCTTTTTGATAACTTCTGGAAACTTCTAAGACGAAAAGGAAATCTTCAGATTTGGCAAAATCACGTTTCTCCTTGTCGTACTAAGGTGAGTCGACCGACACACATTAATTCTGTCGATCGACACATGTAAAATCCATCCTAGCGACTTCAGCTTCTCTTTCCACAATGCTCCAAAATGCTCCATAATCACCAATTAAGCTCCACACGTACAAATTGTACCATACAATAACCTACAAAGACTTTAAAAAGACTCGAAAAACGATCGAAAGACTCGATAAAAGGACTTATATCATGGTCGAAAACCAGCGAAAACCATGATATATCAACTCCCCCAGTCATGGCTTGCCCTTAAGAAAACTAAAGACTAAGAACGAAATCGAGGTTTGAAAATCACGGGAACTCACTTGAATTTGGAACATTGCTTTCGCTTCTTTGACTCTTTCGCTGCATATAATGTACCTTTGGCGGTCACGAAATCTCAACCATCATAGGTTGGGCCTTGAATCTTAGCCTGCAAACCCATTAATTTCACATCCTCCTAACTATCACACACTCAATCGATAGTAATGGAATTCTCTCTAACAATGTCAACCAAGTAAAAGGCTAGGTATTATGTAAAACAAATTTTGGTGTTTAGTGGAGTTTAAAGTGTTTGGGGTTACCAGATTTTATTTGATGGATGCAGACATTATGGATATACAAGAGAGAGACTGGTCTAGTTAATGCCCACAGTTTCTCATTCACATTGCACTCTCTTCTCCAAATCGTAATCAGGAACCAAACATCATCATCAAGCATAAAGATCACAAGTTCCACTAATCACATCCATACATTCCATTCCTTGGGATTTTCCTATAAGCTAGAGACTTATTGAAAATGATCATTCACATTCCCTTATGAAATTTTCGATTTTTTTTTTAATTATTAACTGAATAGGGGGGAATGATCTACATAAGTGTTAGTCTCAAAAATTACCATTATTATGCACGATATCCCAAGGAATGCCTAGCATCTTCGCTCACCACAATGTACTCCAACCAAATCCTCTTCCTGTGCAATTTTGTGAATGAAAAACTGTGTTGGTCTCTTTTTCTCTCCGGTGTTTATACACATGCCTGCATATAAAACAAAAGGGGTTAGGTACCAACTAAAAATGAGTTGGCCATTCAGGATCAACAAAGAGTGGTAGAAAGGAATAAGGAGTCCTGAATGTTGGATCGATTACTATCGTGACATCATCAGAGAGAAAATAGTGAGATGGAGATCAAGTGTGATAGTCTAGAGTTTGATCTTCTTCGTTTTGAAAACCGCGATAAGAGGGGAACCTGTACTATCATATGGTTTTGAGTTCGCTCCTTCCAAAGGCTTTGTTGCAAAAACTAAAAATCCCAAAAACTAAGCGTGTTCCTAGGAAAGATCGTTGTTTCCTACAAATATTTACTCAATAAAACCAATTTTTGACTCCAAAAACAAACCAAAAAGTTAGCAACTACCTACCCCAGACTTGAACAACACTGTCCCAGTGTTATTATGCCCGAGATTGGCGAGAAGGGAAAAGAAAAAAGACTAAAAAATTGTGTGAAACGTAGAAACGTGGACCTGTGTATTGGATGCGTCAATCAACACACCTCCATAGTGTCGATCGACGCCGTGTGCGTTGATGTGTCAATCGACACACCCCATCTGTGTCGATCGACGCACTGTAAAAAAATGTAAACCGTGGCTTTTGGGGCTTCTGTCATGTGAGCAGTCCTAAGGTAAACTGTAGATCACTCAAATGAAATACGATCAAATAGCACAACACATGATATAGGTTGAATAGTTTCACAATTTCAAAAGTTATACAAAAACAAAAGACTAACTGACTCAATAAAGACACAAAACTTGACACTTACCGGTGGGTTGCCCCCCACCAAGTACTTGTTTTCAGTCATTAGCTTGACTATGTCAGAGCTGTTTTAGACTAGAGGTGGATCTCTGAAGTGCACTCCCCCAGACTTGCAAGGAACAATACATGGAAAAAGCCTTATAGTATTATTCACCATCTCCTGGATAACTACCTCTTGTTTCTCCCTGAACTCTAAAGGAATGACAATTCTGAAGTTGGAGAAAGGTTTTGAAGTCCTTTTGTGCTTCACTTTGGGGGTCTTTTACACTTGGAACTCGCTGAAATGTTGAGATCATGATGTGCAGTGAGAGGAGCCAACTTGAGGACGTTCTGAACCTTCTTCGTCTCATCTCCAAAACCCAGCGTATCTCCAACATTAACACTCGTACAAGAAGCATGTGTGACAAGAACTGCAGGATAGAAGACATTCCAGTTGATGTTTGAGAAGGAGTTTTGCTTATTACAAAAATCCACCATTGCTCCCACTATTGCAAGGAACTGTGCACCAAGAACCAATTATTTACAGCTATTATCCTTGGTCTCAATAATGTAAAAGTCCGTAGGAACAAGACAATCTCTTGTTAGAAGCAACACGTAAGGAATGAACCCTTTTGAAATTGTAGAAGAGGTATCTATATGCTTGATATATGTCTTTGAAGGTTGTATCTCCAAAATCCCTAGCTTCTTTGCAATAGCCTCAGACATGACGTTCACATTAGCTTCTGTGTCACAAAGAGAATCCTTCAATTCCATACCTTTGATTCAGCACGGAACAATGAACATTCCTGGATTCAATAACTCATGCAACTTCCTCAATGATGTTGGAGCATCCATTCCTTTCTCCTTAGGTGCTTTGTCACCGTCATTATCAATGGGTAGAGGACACAAACTCTTCGGAGGCCTTGGATACGGAATCTTGGGTTTGTACACTCTTTCATCCCTGCCATCTAAAATCTTCAGCTCCATCAGCGTTTGGGTTGTGTGCATGGGATGCGTCGATCGACACACCTCCTTGTGTTGATCGACACCAATATCTGACGGTAATTTCGAGCTGAATTCACGATTCGTCGATCGATGAACCAAAGTGGTGTCGGTCGACACAGATCGCTGAATCAAGCCCCCGTCCAAATTTCATCATGCGTCGATCGATGCACTCTAGTGGTGTCGCTCGACGCACTATCTGGGACAAAAATCTCATCATATTCGACGTCTTCTAACTCCTCAATATACTCCAAAGTAAGACCTTTTCACTCCTCAACGTGATTGCATTGGAGAAGTGCCTTAGGTTCATGTTTGTCTTTGCTGGAAGACAACCTTCTTGTCTCTTCACATTCTCAGCAATTTGAGCAACTTGAGTGTCGAGCTTCTTCACATGGATGTTGATAGCCTCAATATTCCCATTCATGTCGGTATACAAGTTGTCAATCTTTCCATTGAAATCAACCTTCATCTTCTGTTGTTCCTCTAGAATCTGCTCAAGCATAGCCTTTGTGTCATCATCTGAAGATCTAGCAGGTAATGGTTGATAAGATGAAGAACCATAGCTTCTCTGGTTACTGTTGCTGTCATATGGCTTTTGATACTCAACCTTCTGATACTGAGGTTTCTCAACATAGTTAGGAGAACTCATTTCCTCTGAATGAACTCCTCTGGTTGTATCCAATTGTATCCCCTGTTCTCTGTCTCATTCCCAAACCTCTGATTCTTGTAGCCATTTTGGTTGATGTAGTTAACATCTTCTTATTCTCTGTCTTCCTCTGGAAAGAAGGTGTCCACTTCCTGAGCAAATGAACAGCTTTCTTTCCCACTAGAATGTTGTGCACAGAGTCTATCTTAGCTTTCACCTCAGCAATCTCAACACCACCAGTGATCCCTCCTTCTCTCCTTCTCTCCGGATCAATCTTCTTTGTGCTAT
Organism: Arabis alpina; assembly: GCA_900128785.1. NCBI lineage: Eukaryota > Viridiplantae > Streptophyta > Magnoliopsida > Brassicales > Brassicaceae > Arabis > Arabis alpina. The sequence continues at coordinate 14,316,097 of LT669789.1, read as the reverse complement.
TGCTTGAAGCCACGTTTTTGATGAGCATGAGACAGTCAGCTAGAGATCTAGTGTTGAAATCTCCATTACTAGCAGAATCTAGAGCCATGTGATGTCTCCAATCAACACCTCTGAAGAAGATGCTTAAAAGTTGAACCTCTGTGAAACAGTGGTGAGGGCAGTCCCTATGATAACCCTTGAAGCATTCCCATGAAGCCTTGAATGCTTCGGTTGGACTCTGAACAAAAGAGGAGATCTTGGCTCTCAAATCATCAGAACGCGACTCATCATAGTAATGGTTCAAGAAATCGTTCTTCGTAGAGCTTTAAGTAATCAGTGAGCCTGGTTCCAACTGCTTCAGCCAGTAAGCTGCCTCCCCAGCTAGAGAGTATGGGAACAGCTTACAGAAGATGTAATCATAAAACACCCCATTCGCTTTGATGTTGGATGCAAGGTCCTCAAACCTTTCAAGATCATCCATGGGGTGCTCGGACGGACGCCCATGAAACTGATGCTGAACCACCAGTGAGAAAAAGGCGGGCTTAAGCTGGAAGTCTGTCCGCTGAAATCCAGGAGGTCGGATCGCTGCCCTGTTGGCATAATACTCCTCAGGACCGTTGTAGTCACCCAAAGTACGCTCACGTACCACATCCTCCTGACCTTGACGATCCGGAGCCTAACGATCTGACTCACGTCGATGATCTAACTCAGTTCGCTCACTTGCAGCTGCTTTGTCGACCTACTCTATCTCCACTAGAGCATTACCAGCATCATCGAGCTTCTGACCAAGCTCATTGTACTTATCCCCTTCTATATCCATGAACTGAACTCATTCACCTAGAAACATAAATACTGTTCGGTTCGCCATCTGTGCTTGTACGTGAAACACAAAAACAAGAGAAAAACGCGTAAAAACAAAAATAAAAATTTAGACTAAATTTTAGAATCAAAATTCTAATGGTAATTTTGATTTCTCGGCAACGGCGACAAAATTTGATATGCTCAAATTTAACCCTGAGCTAGACTCTCTCAAATTAAGAGGTCGTCGTAGTAGGGGTCGAATCATTGGGAATCAAAACACACAATATAATGAATGACTTCGAATTAAGCTAACCAGATGATATTAAAACAATTCGAAACAGAAAAAGATTGTTGTTTTCATAAAATTTATTAAACAAAAAGCTAGGCTTTCAGGAAATTCTTCGAATAAATCAAAATTGTAGATTAAAGGATGCTAGGATTTAATTAAGAACTGTTCTCAAACTTGAAACACCAAGGTATAATTAACCAACTTCCGTTGCGAAAACTAATTAAGCTTAAACTCTAGAAAGCCAAATTCCTTTGCGAATTTATTCAATTTAAACAAGTTTTAATTTCAAGTTACAATTTGTTCACAATATCCCTAAACCAAATTCCTTTGCGAATAGGAGATTTTGCTCATCTAAGATCTAGTTCATGTTAATCAATTACACTTCCGTGTCAAAATATCAACCTAGGATATCTAATTCAGGGTCGCGAATCGTAAATCAGAGTTAAAGCAATCTAAATGAAGAACCAATTTGATAATCCTAGCAAGTGAGTTAAATCTAAGAATTTATCTTCGATCCTTTCGAATAACCCTAAACCTAACAAAAGAACTACTCAAACATGGATGCAAAAGAAAACATCGCTGAATAATACCGCATATAAAAGAGATAGAGAAAGTGATACAAAGGGTTTGAAGAATCTCAAGAACGAAGTAGACTTGTCTCCCTAAAGCTCTAAAAAATCTCTCTCAACTTTGTTCAATAGAAAACAAGATGAAAATCTAAAAACCTAAAAGAAAAGCATATATAATGTTTTAAATTCAAGATGGGGTCTTTTTGATAACTTCTGGAAACTTCTGGGGCAAAAAGGAAATCTTCAGATTTGGAAAAACCACGTTTCTCCTTGTCATAGTAAGGTGTGTCGATTGACACATGTATCTGACGGCAATTTAAAATTTGTCCTTGCGACTTCAACTCCTCTTTCTACAATGCTTCAAAATCCTCCATAATCACCAATTAAGGTCCACACTTACAATTACCTACAGAGACTCTAAAAAGACTCGAAAAACGATGAAAGACTCGACAAAAGGATTATATCATGGTAAAAAACCGGCAAAAACCATGATATATCAAATATGTTAGGAGTTTCTTGGTCACGCTGGTTTCTACAAGAGATTCATTAAGAATTTCTCCAAAATAGCTCGCTTGCTCACCACCTTGCTTTGTAAGGACGTCAAGGTTGTGTTTTTATACTGACTGTCATGCTGCTTTTGAATAGAGTAAGCAGGCTCTAGTGAGTGCTCCGGTTGTACAACCTCCAGATTGGGACCTTCCTTTTGAGGTCATGTGTAATGCTAGTGACTTTGCAGTTGGAGTTGTGTTGGGTCAGAAGAAGGACAAGAAGCTTCATGCAATTGACTATGCCAGTCGGACTCTAGATGAAGCACAGAAGAATTATGCTACCACTGAGAAGGAGTTGTTGGCTGTAGTATTTATCTTTGAGAAGTTTCGTCTCTACTTGATTGGTTCTAAGGTGATTGTGCATACAGACCATCCAGCGCTTAAGTACTTAATGCAGAAAAAGGATGCGAAGCCACGATTGTTGAGATGGATTCTTCTTCTTCAAGTGTTTGATGTTGAGCTTAAGGATAAAAAAGGGGTTGAGAATGGAGTAGCGGATCATCTTTCAAGGATTAGGATCAAGGATAATGTTCTTATTGATGATTTCTTCCCAACGGAGGGTGTCAACTTCATTGAAAGTGGATTGCAAGATGAAAATCCGCAGAATTTTTGAAATTCACAAAGTGCATCGTTCGACACAACTGAAGCGTGTCAGTCGACGCATCCCACGATCATGTGTGAATCAACACCACCCGAGTGTGTCGGTCGACACACACTCAACCAAGCGCTGGCTTGTCTTCTTCAGATCATAAACGACGCATTCTAAGACCACATCTTCGTCGTTTCTTCATTTGTTCGTCCTTGGTATGCTCATATTGTAAATTCCCTTGCTACAGAGGACATGCTTACTGATCTGAAAGGGTATGAAAAGAATAAGTTCATCAGAGAGCTTCGTAAATACTATTGGGATGAACCTTATCTGTATAAGTTTTGTTCTGATAGTATTTACAGGAGATGCATTGCTGAGCCTGATATTCGAGAGGTATTGTTCCATTGCCACGGTTCTGATTATGCTGGCCACTTCGCTACATTCAAGATAGTTTCCAAGGTGCTTCAAGCAGGTTTCTGGTGGTCTACATTGTTTAAGGATGCTAATGATTTGGTTAAGAAGTGTAATGCTTGTCAGGGGAGAGGGAAAATTAGCAGGCGACATGAGATGCCTCAAAACTTTATCCTGGAAGTTGAGATTTTTGATTGTTGGGGTATTGACTTCATGGGTCATTTTCCATCATCTTATGAGAATACATACATACTTGTCGCAGTGAACTATGTCTCCAAACGGGTGGAGGTAATTGCAAGTCCAAAGAACAATGCTGGGGTGGTTATTCAGATGTTTAGAACCATCATTTTCCTCGATTTGGAGTGCCTCGAGTTGTCATTAGTGATGGTGGCACACACTTCATTAACAAGGCTTTTGATCGGTTATTGGCTAAGTATGAAGTTCAGCATCGTGTGGCTAGTCCTTATCATTATCAGACGAGTGGACAGGTTGAGGTTTCCAACAGGCAGATAAAGGAAATCTTAGAAAAAACTATCAACTCTACAAGAAAGGATTGGTCTGCCAAACTAGATGATGCTCTTTGGGCTTACATGACAGCGTTCAAAATGCCTTTGGGAACCACTCCTTTTCATTTGCTGTATGGGAAAGCGTGTCATTTTCCAGTGGAGCTTGAGCACCGGGCAGCGTGGGTAGGGAAACAGTACAACTTTAACATAAAACCTGCTGTAGAGAGGTGTATAATCTAGTTGAACGAATTCGAAGAGATTAGGTATCACGCTAATGAAAAACTCCAAGTTATACAAAGAGTGGACTAAAGCGTATCATGACGGAACATCATTTCCAGGCCTTTCGAACCGAACGATCAGGTACTCCTGTATATCTCTCGTCTAAATTTGTTTCCTGGGAAATTGCGTTCTCGTTGCTCAGGTCCATTCACTATCAAGGAAGTTCGACCACGTAGAGCTGTCGTCCTTGTCACTAAGGATGGCAGAGAGTTCACAGTGAATGGCCAAAGGGTGAAACATTATTAGACGGAAGCCAAGATTTTGGATGGACACATCTTGTCTCTGGATGATGCACCCACTGTCTGCTTTTGGACACAGTCAAGCTAATGACTCAAAATAAGGGCTTGGTGAGAGGCAACCCACTGGTAAATGTCTGTAAATTTCGTTTTCTTTCATTTTATTACCAACCATAGTCTTAGTTTTGTTTCACGAAAAAAAAAAAAAGGGAAAATCAAGCCATGGGTCGATCGACACACACCGCGGAGCCCACGAGGTAAGTTCTTTAAAACCCTCGACACCAAACATTATTCTTCTTTTTTCCACTTTGCTCGACGCAGTGAATCACAATAACCTAAAACTCTCAATTGTTCATCAGTTTGAGTGCTTTTTGGTCCTAAATCACGTAGAATTTCATCACCTTTTCGTTCCTATAACTCTTTTTCCCGATCTACTAGGTATGCGTTCTCAATTTGTCTCATCTAAGCTTCGTTTTTGAGGTTTGAATTTCAATTTGATCTTGTCGAAATTGAGTTGGTCTATGGAATTAGCTTGAATGGGTTGATGATTTCGGGATGATTTTTAGTGTGTATGATTGTGGTTAGATGATTTCCGGAATTGGGAGAAATTTTGTGTTTGTTGTTGATATTGCAGACTGTGTCGATCGACACACTCTATGTGTGTCGGTCGACCCATACCCTTTTATCGACCAGAATTTGCTAATTTCGTGTTTTGTGGTTGTTTTCATTGTGTGATTGTTTTGCATATGGCTTCCAACAAGCGAGCACGTCCGGGTACTGCTGGGGCTTCAGGTTCTAGTGCCAATCGATGGCCAAAACGCGAAGGGTTTGAAATTACGATTAAGAAAAGGTGGCGCGATAGCCCTTCCGTAGTTCTTCAGAATCCTGACAATGTGCACAGAAAGATAAAAGAGGAATGGGATGAGATGGGTTCTTTATACTACAATCAGTGGCTGAGTGTGTCTATGCAACCTACACGTATTGCAAACGAAGCCACTCTGCGATCTTTGGGTATTCTGGATGAGGTAGTTCGTTTATTGCAGTCTGCAGGATTGGGAACCATTGCCACCAAGCATCATCACTTGTACCCAGACTTGGTGTCCCAGTTCTTTACTAAAGTAAGAGTCTACTACCCAAATGATGAGTGCCCGTCCAGACAGAATGAGACTTTGACATTCATGATCCGAGGAGTCAGATACAGGGTTTCTCTTAGAGATCTTTGTGAGATTTTTGGATTTCCACCAGAGCATGAGGATGTTGCTCTTCCGCCTTCCTTTTAGGAGATGAGACCTTTATGGGCTTTGTTTGGGACAGCCGAGTACGATTCTAGGAGTTCTACACATATAGACATTCGCCATCCGGCTCTGAGTTATTTAACTCGACTGTTCTCCAACACTGTTCTATACCGAAACAAGCCCGGTAAGATGAGATTAGACGAGCTCCTAGTTCTTTACTACACTATCTTAGAGGATATTGAGTGGCAGTCTCCACCCAATTTACTAGTCAGCCCCAACTGGGTAGCTATCCTTGCAGCGCAGTTGGTTTTCCAGAAGACAACTCCTTTCACTCTAGGATAGGGTAAACATTTTCGTGCAGGCAGCCTTATCACTCCATTCTTAGAGTTTTCCGGCATTGATGATTATGAGAGTACAGTAGTGAGCACACCCTGCACTAAGGACAACAAGCATATGGTGAGCGCCACATGGATTGGAGAAGATCGCATGTGGATTTTCCGCGATAACAGTCGCGTATAGCACCAGGTTCCTTTGCCACTTTCATAGCTGACTGACATCAGGGCTAGGCGCGATGCACTCTTTTTCCTTCCTGATGCTCCTCTTCGTCAGCCTGTTGTCAGCAAATAATCCATTCGCTGACCTACTACTCCTCGCAGGGGTGCTTCTTCTAGAGCCACAATTTCTATAGCTTCTACCTCCTCTTCTAGTCGGCTACAACCACTTCCTCAGGTTGACATGGGTCTTGTTCAGCAGTGGATTGTTTCGAGCATTCAGACTCTTTGGGATGCCTTTGCAAATTTATCACGTTGCGGTTGTGTTCGTCCTTCTTCACTATCTCCCCCACCTGCTGGTTCACCAGCTACAGAGGACGATGAGGAGTATGAGGATTAGCTTGTTTCCGTTTTATCCTGGTTTAGTCTTTCTTTTTTTTTGAGTCATTTTTCTTTCTTTGAGTCAGTTTGTTCTTTCTTTATGTATGACTTTTGAATTTGTGAAACTTATGAAACTATTATCATGTGTTATGTTATTTAATCGTGTTTCGTTTGAGTGATCTACAGTTTACCTTTGGAATGCTAAAATGGCATAAACCCCAAAAAGCCATGGTTTGCGGATTATAACAGTGCGTCAATTGACACCATGGAGGTGTGTCGATCAACGCATCCATTGCACATTCCAAATTTCTCGTTTCACACAATTTTTGGGTTATTTTCTTTTCTTTCTCGTCAATCTCGGCTTAATAACACCGGGGACAGTGTTATTCAAGTCTGCGGAAGGTAGTTGCTAACTTTGTTTTTTGTTTTGGAGTCAAAAATTGGTTTTATTGAGTCGAAATTGTAGGGAACAACGATCTTTCCTAGGAACAAACACTTAGTTTTTGCGATTTTGAGTTGTTGCCACGAAGCCTTTGGAAGGAGCAAATTCAAAACCAGATGATAGTACAGGTTCCCCTCTTATAGCGGTTTGGAAAACAAAGAAGATCGAACTCTAGACTACTATAACAACCATGACGCGATCTAGCGATCCGCGGTCAACACTAGGAAACCTAAGTGTCGCGATCCTTAGAAATTCCTTAGACACAAGGCAAGGCAAGCCAAATCTCATGTGTTCCTTAGGTGAAATCGGTTTTGGACTAGGAGAATCAAGTTCCCGACTGTCACAGAGGACTTGATCGGTCCGGTGAGGAGCACAAACCGGGTAAGTGAGATCGTGTACGATCAAGTACGGGTCATGTGTGATCTGGTACGGAGATTGATCGGTAAAACACGTACCGCGTCCGAGTGTTACGGACCGCGGTAAGAGGATGATAGGAAACGATCAGTACGTGGTCGCGGGAAGGATTGTGGGAAGGAAAGGGTTGCGTGAGCCGCACGCGAGGCTAAGGTCCATGACCGGACCAAGTCGGCGCCTGACTCAGATCGGTGTCAGCGACACCGCCTGGGATATGCTCTCGGATCGGTGTCAGCGCCTGGGACGGACGCAGGCTTGGACTGGTGCATAACCGGTCTGACGCGTGAATAGTATGCGGGCCACTGGCTGGTCCATGGTCGCGACTGTGCCATGTGGTAGTCATGTGATCAGGTTCCTTGAACCGAGACTGATGCGCCTCGATCTCCAACGTAGCGTATGACAGCTTGTATCGAGCCGCGGACCGTGTCAGAATCTAGACGCACCGGTTGGCTTGTTGTCTGTGTTGAGTCTGACATGAGACCTCGGCTGCTGTGTGCGCGAGTTCCCAAATGGGAGGTAGTGACACGTGTCACTCATGCACACGATCGCGCCTTTTTGCATTCCTCCTCTTTCCTGTAAATATAACCCTTCACCTCATTCTCTCTCATTCTCTCCTTTCACACTGAAACTCTTTCCGGTTCTCTCTAGGATTCTGACGAGAGATCTCTTTTCCGGCGAGTTTTTGTAGCCAAGCTCCACCATGCCTCTTCTTCCGTTTAGATTCCGGCGGTTTTCCCTTCTTCTCCCTATTCTTTTCCAGTGAGATTCGTTTGGATCCAGCTAGTCCTAGCTGTGACCTTTCGGATTCCGGTGAAGATTCTGACGAAGCACCGCCGTGACTCTTCATCTTTCGATCTACTTGCCGGTGAGATCTAGTGGATCCGGCGATAACCTCGCTGTGACTCTTCATCTTCCTGTGAAGATTTCGGTGGTTAACCACCATGACCTTTCATCTTCCGGCAAGTTTTCAGGTGGATTTCTTCTCCACTTTTCTCTCCGGTTGTCATAGTCTCCTATCTCTTCTTCTTCCTCTTCTTTATAGCATCGATAAGTCTTCGTGACTCTTCGTATTCTCTAGATTAAGGTTTTGCCAAGTGGACCGATTGGCCATATAAAATTCGAGGATTCCTCGTGTTTGGATCTCGTGATTGATGTGTGGCTTTTTGTTTTCCTTTAAGTGCAAGGTTCTCCCGAGGTTAAGTCTCTTCATCTTTCATCTCTGCCGCCACCGATTCGTCTTCTCTCTCAAGGTGAGTTAGATTGCATGTATTGATGAGTCGAATACTTGCATGACGTGTTGTGATTGGGCCACCGGTTTGGATGAGTCTCGCTGGCATGTTGTATGATGGAACCCCATTGTTGTTGGGGACGTGGTTGTTGTTCTCATGGTTGTGCACGTGTACCTAATAGGGCCCGTGGGATATTCTTATGTGATGCACACTTGTTGTTCATATTGCTTGCATGGTGATTGAATGAACCTCTTGATTGATGTTAGACCGGGTAGGTTCATCGGAATCATTGTGCATTAGGATGCGGCTATAGGTCGTGGTAATCATTAAGTCATATGTGGGTAGTAGCCTCCGGATCAAGTTATACTCACTATGAGTTAAGACTTGGTACATGTAGTGATAAGAAGCCTAGAGTAAGATGATAGAATTGGCATGCATAACCGTGTCTGTGTGATCGGGGATGGGAAGGGCTTCTTAATTACACTAGGGTTTGAGTACCGAGAAGCTTGGTAGAACGTGGTGAGGTTTGCTAAGTAAAGGACTTCGAGATGAGTTAGCCATAGTCTGCATCGAGAATTGATTGTCTCTGTGTTGCATTAGAATAGGTCATAAGCATGCATTCATTAGATATTGTTATTGTGGTCGGTTCAACGCTCTCGGATGGAACATGGTTAGTCCGACGCTCAGGGCTTAGGGCTGATCATGAAAGCACGGATGGCACTAGGATAGCTCCCTTGGCCGTGCATACGCGATGGCGTATGAGCCCAACGGGGGCCGAGGAAATCCTAGGCCTGTGTGGTTACGGTGGTCCGCGGGTTTCTCAAAACAATCGATAGAACTGTAGGCCTTACAAGTGACGTGCGGGTCATGTCATTTTCATTTAGGACTTGCATTAGATCATGTGCATCATTTTATAAATTGCTTCTTGCTTTATGTGTTCTGTGTTACTTGTATGATCCACAAGAATGTTGGGTATATTTTGGGAGGGTTTCCGTCTGGTATTTTACTTAGTTGATCTAACTCACTGAGTAATGCTAGATTACTCATCCCACTCTATTTTTTGCAGGTAACCATAGTCGGGCAAACCTCTTAGTGGGCCGCTGGACGTTTAGGCCTGTTAGATAGTGAGTATTTCGGTGTTCTTGCAAAATTATTTGTAATATGTATGATTTGAAATCAGATCTGTATCGTATATGTTTTGTAAACGTTTTGACTCTAAAACTATATGTATGTAAGCAAGTGTTTGAATTAAAACTATTATTAAGTGATAATGATGCATGGTCTAGTCCGAGACAAAACCAACCGGCCGACTTGGCACGTGGTTGCAAAGCCTTAGGATCAGGTCGGTTGGGACTAACGCTCCCGGGCGGCTGGGCTTGAGTGTTGGACAGGCTTTTAACTGATGGCCCCGGATGCCCGAATTGGGTTCGGCTGGTTGGTCGGCATTGACGGGTCCGACAAAGTGGATCCGGGCATTACAGAGGTGGTATCAGAACGTGGTTTTTACCATGCTCAAACACTTGATGTTTTCATTGTTTTATCGAGTCAAAAAGAGTCGCAAGAACATCATTGTCTGACAACGTCTGTGCTTTAGGTAGTGGAAATTTTAGAAACTTATCCTTCTTGCTTTGGATTCAGGATTCAGGGTTCAAGACTCGTTGAGGAGTGCTTGTTGAGAGATTGATTTTTAGATGGTGAGGATTCGTCGGATGTATCTGAGGGATGGCAGACGGATGACTATATGGACTCTAGTGTGTCTGAGTTGAGATCAGGTGAGGAGGTTGTGATGGGAGTTGAGTCTGATTAGGAGGATTCGATGGATCGCATTCCCGCACCCATTGCTCCGACCCGACTTCTACTTTATTTTGATCTCACCATTAAGGGTGCGATGACACCCAAGGGTGGCAGCAGCCCATGTCCGCCAGAGTCTCCGACTCTACCGCGTGTGATCCCGGTTCCTCGGGAAGGTTTGGGGCCGCCTTGTTGCGAGCCAGAATGGTATGGTCATACCAACGCTGAGTGTTGGGCCACCTCGCCAGGACATGATAAGTACGGAGGGAGGTACGCGGAGTCTGGGCCTCTCAAAAGTCGCGAAGAGCGAGAGATGCTTTGACAGACCTCCCAACCATGTTCCTGTAAGTGGCGGGAACTAGATGAGATGGACATTGCGAAAGGCCGTCTGCTAACTCTTGGTTCCCCATGGCCCATACCTTCTCTCGGTGTGACTCCTGTTGCATCTCTCCCTGATCGTCATAGGACCCTTAGGTACGTCGGGTTTTTACTCTCCTCTTTGATCGAATTGAAAACATTGCTTTTATTTTTCAGACATTGGATTTTATTTTGGACACGGTTTATGCAGACCGGATTTGTGAACGGCCGCAAGTATTTTCTAGTGGGAAGGGATGTGCCCCACAATACTTTAAACCTTTTCAGATTTTTATTTATGTGATGCTTGTTTTCTTTCCTTGTGATTGTGCATGTATGTTTATTGATTGTGAATGCTTGCTTTATCGTTATAAAAAATGTTAACTTGTTAAAGTATGCAAGAATTGGAAAACAGACGATTACAGTGAAATCATACATCACAAAAGGTGAAGGCGGATAAGATGACTTAGTAGGATATAAAGATCTAGTGGAGTAGGTAAACTGTTCGTGGAAATTTTTGGGGTTTGGACGTCGCACCAAATCCCATGTAATTGATTCCCTTCCGAAGAGACCAGAGGTGGGAACATCGCACCTTTAGGATTCTTAAAGATCTAGTCTTAGGGTTCTTTGAGTTGTTCTTGTGCCCAAAAGTTCTAGACTAGGACAAACCCTTAAACCTCACGTGCCCGAAGATATGAAGTTCCATACGTTGCTACGGCGGCAAGCGAAACAAGGCAGTAGCTGTGAAGGACCGTACCAAGTGGCATGGAGTGATGCCAAGGCGATATTCGTTCAAGACGAGATTACCAAGGTGGTATCTGTCTAAGGTGACACAAGGTGATGTGTACGTAGAGTGCTACAAGGTGGGCGGCATGAAGTGCTAACCTTAGATACTGGCTACAAGGTGGTGTCCTTGCAAGGCTGTGTTAACCAGAATGGTATCAACCAAGTTGGTATCGCTTATGCAAGGTAATGTGGTACCGGGTGGCATCCATCAAGACGGCGATACACAAGGTGGTACAATGTGGCTTCGATACAAGGCAGACGACATCTGAAGATTGGCGACCAAGAAAACCCTTAGATTAGGAATCCATTTGATGCGCTAGAGCGCAAAGTTGGGGATGAAAGCAATTAGGAAGGGTAGCATGATGGCAAGTCCAGTGGATTAGTAACCAGACCATCTAGGCTGAGCGAAATCGCTTAGCTGATTTTCGCATGGCGGGCAAATTCCAAGTTGGTATCGGTTCCGGCTCTCTTAAAAGCCAGGACCTGGCCAAGTAAGTGCTCTAGAGTAGATTGTAAGCCAATAGGTTAAGTCTGTCAGATGAGAAAGGTGTCTAGTCCGACTCGAGTAGAGTTGTTTTGTTTAATCTAAGTAATGGAGTTGGAAGGCTTCCATCGTAAGGATCAAACAAGATCAGACAAAATGATGAAAGAAGGGTAAACTTTCATCACAAGGAACCAGGAATTGTGACCAAGTGGTGGAAGGCGGGTAACCTTCACTACAAGGTATGAGGATCGACCAAGTGGTGGAAGGAAGGGAAACCTTCATCACGAAGCTCGAAGATCGACCAAGTGATGGGACGGTTGGAGGACTCTCATCACTAAAGATTCGGCATGTGACCATGTGGGAAAGTTAGGATCGCTGGAGATCCCCAGCTTTGGAGAATTTGAGGCGAATTCTTATAAGCGGGAGAGGGTGTAACATCCCTAAAGCGATCTAGCGACCCGCGGTCAACGCTAGGAAACCTAAGTGTTGCGATCCTTAGAAATTTCTTAAAGACAAGGCAAGGCAAGCCAAATCTCCTGTCTTCCTTAGGAGAAATCGGTTTTGGACTAGGAGAATCAAGTTCTCGAGTGTCACCGAGGACTTAACCGGTCCGGTTAGGAGCACGGACCAGGTAAGTGAGATCGTGTACGATCAAGTACGGGTCATGTGTGATCCGGTACGGAGATTGATCGGTAAAACACGTACCGCGTCTGAGTGTTATGGACCACGGTAAGAGGATGATAGGAAACGATCGATACATATCGGTACGTGGTCACTGGTAGGTTGGTGAGAAGGAAAGGGTTACGCGAGCCATACGCGCGGCTAAGGTCCATGACCGGACTAAGCCGGCGCATGAAACGAAAGTGCACCCGGGATAGGCTCTCAGATCGGTGTCATAGTCTCCTATCTCTTCTTCTTCCTCTTCTTAGTAGCATCGGTAAGTCTTCGTGACTCTTCGTATTCTCTAGATTAGGGTTTTGCCTAGTGGACTGATTGGCCATATAAAATCCGAGGATTCCTCGTGTTTGGATCTCGTGATTGATGTGTGACCTTTCGTTTTCCCTTTACTGCAAGGTTCTCCCGAGGTTAAGTCTCTTCGTCTTTCATCTATGCCGCTGCTGTTTCGTCTTCTCTCTCAATGTGAGTTGGATTGCAAGTATTGATGAGTCGAATACTTGCATGATGTGTTGTGATTGGGCCACGGGTTAGGATGAGTCTCGTTGGCATGTTGTATGATGGAACCCCATTGTTGTTGGGAACTTGGTTGTTGTTCTCATGGTTGTGCACGAGTACCTAATACGGCCTGTGGGATAATCTTGTGTTATGCATACTTGTTTTTTGTATTCGTTGCATGGTGATTGATTGAACCTCTTGATTGATGTTAGAACGGGTAGGTTCATCGGAATCATTGTGCATTAGGCTGCGGCTATAGGTCGTGGTACTCATTAAGTCATATGTGGGTAGTAGCTTCCGGATCAAGTTATGCTCACGGTGAGTTGAGACTCGGTACATGTAGTGATAAGAAGCCTAGAGTAAGATGATAGAATTGGCATGCATAACCGTGTCTATGTGATCGGGGATGGGAAGGGCTTCTTAATTACACTAGGGTTTGGGTACCGAGATGCTTGGTAGAACGTGGTGAGGTTTGCTAAGTAAAGGACTTGGAGATGAGTTAGCCATAGTCTGCATCGAGAATTGATTGTCTCTGTGTTGCATTAAAATAGGTCATAAGCATGCATTCATTAGATGTTGTTATAGTGGACAGTTTGATATATCATGGTTTTTACCGGTTTTCAACCATGATATAAGTCCTTTTATCGAGTCTTTTCGTTGTATTTCGAGTCTTTTTAGTATCTTAACAGGTTATTACACGTGAGGAGCTTATATGGTGAATACGGTGCATTTTGGAACGTAAACAAGGTTGGAGCCGGATTTTGCAAGAAAAGAAGCTGATATGAAGCAGCCGATCGATCGACAGCCCAAAGAAGGACGATCGATCGACAGCTACACTACAGCCTGTCGATCGACAGACACATAGACGATCGATCGACAGGTGCTCGCAGAGACCGACCTAATACGTTTTAAAGAAGGAAAATTGTTCCTTTTCGGGCCAGAAGTTACCAATAGACCGTCATAGAAGCCCACCACGAGTTTTACCTCTATAAATAGTTTATTTTAGGTTTTTAGATAAAGGGGTAGATTTTACTTAACAAAGTTGAGAGAGCTTTTAGAGAGAGATTTTTAGGGTTTTTAGGGAGACAAGTTTACTTTACACTTTGAGATTCTTCGAACCCTATTGTTCTTATTCTTATTCTCTTTCTTTATGCATTATTATTCAGTTATGTTTTGCTTTGCTGCCATGTCTGAGTAGTTTGCTTGTTAGGTTTAGGGTAGTTCGAATGGAATGATGATGAATTGTTAGGGTAAACTCACTTGTTAGGATTATCTGTTAGGTTCTTCACCTAGATTGCTTTAACTCTGATTTAGAATTGATCACTCTAAATTAGCTATCTTAGGTTGATAGATTGAAACGAAAGTGTAATTGATTAGCCAAAACTAGATCTTAGGTGAGCAAAATTACTTACTCGCAAAGAAATTTGGTTTAGGGATTTTGTGAACAAATTGGACTTGAATTTAATGCTTGTTTAAATTGATTGAATTCGCAAAGAAATTTGGTTTTTTAGGGTTTAGACATAGTTAGTTTTCGCAACGACAGTTGGTTAATTATACATTAGTGTTCCGAGTTCTAGAACAGTTCTTAATTAAATCCTGATTTTGTTTAGCCTGCAATTCTGATTCATCCTGAGAATTACCCAAAAGCCTAGCACTTTGTTTAATTGAATTTTAAATCAACAATCTTTCTCTGTTTCGATTTGCTTTTGTCTTTATTTTATATTATTTTACTTAGCCGAATTTGAAGTCAATATTCCTATCGTTTGATTTGACTCCCAGTGATTCGACCCCTACTACGACGACCTCTTAATTTGAGAGAGTAGCTCAGGGTAAATTTGAGCATATCAAATTTTGGCGCCGTTGCCGGGGAGTCAAAATCTTCCATAGGATTTTGATTCTAGAATTCTGACTAAGTTTTCTTTTTACTTTTGATTTCGTTTTTTTTATTTTTGGTGTTTCAGGTTTATGCCTTCTAGCAGAACCAGAAGCAACAAGGATAAAGAGTTAGCAGATTTTGTTCCAGAGTTGGGAATTTTGGAAAGGGAAAACAGACGACAAGCAAAGTTAGCTAAGATGGTTAATCGAGCTGTAGTAGTTTTTCGGAATGCTGAAGGAGAGAATGTTGATCGAGATGGTAATCGATACAACAATCAGGGAGACCCCATTGATGATGCTGGTAATATCATCGAGTTTGAGGATTCGATTGCAGCAGAGCGTGCTGAGCTAGATCGTCAAAGGGTTGAGTTGGAGCGCCAGCGCGCTGAGATCGAGCATCTGGCTCAGGCGAATCGTAGACCTCAGGAGGTAGTGGTTAACCAACGCACTTTGGGAGACTACTACCGCCCTGAAGAACATTACGCCAACAGGGCAGCAATTCGTCCTCCTAGATTTGAGCGGAGGGATTTTGAGTTGAAGCCTGCATACTTCTCTCTTGTGGCTCAACATCAGTTCCATGGGCACCCATCAGAGCACCCCATGGATCATCTTGAGATGTTCGAGGATCTTGCATCTAGCATTAAGGCTAACAACGTGTCTGAAGATTATATTATGTGCAAGCTCTTCCCATTTTCCCTTGCTGGAGAGGCAGCCTCTTGGCTGAAGCAGTTGGAGCCAGGCTCACTGACTACTTGGAGAGATACCAAGAGTGCTTTCCTGAGTCACTTCTACGATGAGTCGCGCTCAGAGGATCTACGGGCTAAAATCCAAACATTCGCTCAGAATATGGCAGAATATTTCAAGGCTGCATGGGAAAGGTTCAAGGGATATCAGAGAGATTGTCCTCATCACGGATTTACAAAAGTTCAGCTGCTGGGTATCTTCTACAGAGGTGTGGATTGGAAGCATCAGATGGCTTTAGATGCTGCGAGTAATGGGAATTTCAAGACCAGATTCCCAACTGATTGCCTTGAGCTCATCAAGAACGTGTCTACTAGCAATAGTACAAAGAAGATTGATGAGGAAAGGAGACGAGGAGCTGGTCAAACAAATGGAGCTGAGATTGTTGAGGAAGATGTTAATTACATCAACCAGAATGGCTACCAGAGTCAGCGGTATGGGAATCAGTCAGAGAACAAAGGATACAACAATTACAATCAGAGGAACTACAGATCTTCATCGTATCAACCGATTCCCTCTAAATCTTCAGAAAGTGACGTGAAGAGGATGTTCGAACAGCTTCTTGAGGGGCAACAAACCCTAACGTTACATCTCAATGGGAAGATTGACAGTCTCTACACTGATCTTAATGGAAAAATAGAAGCCATCAACATTCACTTGAAGAAGCTTGATACTCAGGTTGCTCAGACTGCTGAAAATGTAAAGAGACAAGAAGGTTGTCTTCCAGGGAAATCTGACATGAACCCAAAGCATTTCTCCAATTCAATCACGTTAAAGAGTGAAGAACAACTGTTTCCAACTGTTGAGAAGTGCGAAGATGAAGCCTTGCTCGTGGTTCCTGAAGAAAATTTTAATTTTGAGATTTCGGAGGGCCTGTCGATCGACAGACCCAGTGGTTGTCGATCGACAGCTACAGAAAATTTCTGTACGAACTCGAGTTCAGCAGCCCTGTCGATCGACACACCTGAAGCCTGTCGATCGACAGCCCCGAAAAATGCAGAAACTCTTGAATGTCAGTCTGAAACCGCCATTGAACGTGTCTACAAGCCCAAGGTTCCGTACCCAAGGAATCTGTACCCTTCATGCACCAACCAATTCAGTGACAAAGCACCTCGAGAGGAAAAGAAACAAGCTCCAACATCATTGAGGAAGCTGCCAAAGTTGTTGAATCCAGGGATGTTTGTGGTTCCTTGTTCGATCAATGGTGTAGAATTGAAGGATTCTTTATGCGACACAGGAGCCAATGTGAATGTTATGTGTGAGGCTGTTGCAAAGAAGCTAGGAATCTTGGAGTTACAACCTTCGAGGACTTATATCGAGCTCATAGATAGATCATTTACAATTTCTAAAGGCTTCATTCCTGACGTGTCAATTCAAATAGGAGATTGTCTTGTTCCTACGGACTTCTACATCATTGAGAGAAAGGATGATATCTGTAAACCATTGGTTCTTGGTGCACAGTTCCTTGCAACAGTGGGAGCAATGGTGGATTTTCCTAATAAGCGGATCTCCTTCTCGAACATCAACAAGGATGTCTTCTATCCTTCGGTTCTTGTCACATCAGCTTCCTGTATGAGTGTCAATGTTGGAGATACGGTGGGTTCTGAAAATGAGATGAAGAAGGTTCAAAACGTTCTCAAGTTGGCTTCTCCCATTCCACGTCGCCATGACAACATTCCAGCAAGTTCCAAATGCCAAAAGATTCCCAAGGGGAAGCGCAGAAAGACCTCTAAAGCATTCTCCAAGTTCAGAATTGTCATTCCTTCGGAGTTGAGGGACAAGGGAGAGATAGTTGTCCAAGAGATGCTAAACAATACTGTGAAGCTCTTTCCTGGTATTGTTCCTTGCAAGTCTGGGGGAGTGCATTTCAGTGATCCACCTCCAGCCTGAGCGTCATCCGCAGTCCAGCTAAAGACTGAAAACAAGCGCTTGGTGGGAGGCAACCCACCTGTAAGTTTTTCTTTTCCTTTGAGTCATTTTTCTTTCTTTGAGTCAGTTAGTTCTTTGTTTCTGTTTGCTTTTTCAAAAATTTGTGGAACATGGTGTTTGCGACTCTTTGCTGTGGTATTTGATGGTATTTTGTTTCAGTGATCTTAAGTTTTTCTTTAGATTTCTCCAACAACATCAGTCGTCAAAGCCAAGTTTTCAGAATTTCCGAGAGCCTGTCGATCGACACACCTGATGGTTGTCGATCGACAGCCCCAATAAAGACCTGTCGTTCGACACACCTAATGGTTATCGATCGACAGGCCAGCAGAACAGGTCCGAATTTCATTCTTTTCACAAATTTTCTGACTTTTTCTTTTTCTTTTCACCAATCTCAGATTTAATAACACTGGGGACAGTGTTGTTTAAGTCTGGGGGAGGTAGTTACTAACATAGTTTTCTATTTTGGAGTCAAAAATTTGTTTTTATTGAGTCAAAATGTAGGGAATAATGATCTTTCTTAGGAATAAAGCTTAGTTTTTGAAACTTTTAGTTGTTGCGATTAAGCCTTTGGATGGAGCGAATTCGAAACTAGATGATAGTACAGGTTCCCCTCTTATCGCGATTTGCAGAACGAAGTAGATCAAACTCCAGACTAGCACACTTGACCTCCATTTCGCTATATTCTCTTTGGTGATATCACGACAGTAAAACATTCAGGACTCCTTATTCTCTTTACCACTCTTTGTTGATCCTGAATGGCCAGCTCATTTTTAGTTGGTACCCAACCCCTAACCTTAACCTTTTGTTCAAACCTCATGCAGTCTCTTTTCCTTAGTTTTATGTGCAGGCATGTGTATAAACTCCGGAGAGAAAGAGGTTCGACGCAGTTTTTCATTCACAAAAATTGCACAGGAAAAGGATTTGGCAGGAGTACTTGAAAGAGAGCAGCAATGCTAAGCATTCCTTGGGATTTAATACACAACAATGGTAATTTTCGAGACTAATATCTTTGTAAAATCATTTCCCCTCCTTATAGCTATGAAAAAAAAAAAAAAAAAAAAAAAAAAAATTAAAATATTTTATTTCGAAAAATAAGAAAGGGAAAGGGAAATGATTATTTAAATAAGTCTCTAGCTTCAAAAGAAAATCCCAAGGAATGAAGAAGTTGGATGTGGAAAGTGGAACATGATTATATGAAGGTGTTTGGTTCCTAATAACGTTTTGGAGGAGGGAGTGCAATGTGAATGAGAAACTGTGGGCATCAACTGGACCCGACTCTCTCTTGTGATTATGCATAATGTCTGCATCCACCAAATAAAATCCGGTAACCCTAAACACTCTTTAGCTCCACTTAAACACAAAAGCCTTTTACATCACACCTAGCCCTTTTACTTGGTTGATATCATTGGAGAGAATTCCATCATCACTTCGATCGAGTGTACGACAGTTGGGAGAATGTGAAACTGATGGGTTTGCAGGTTAAGATTTGAGGCCCAACCTATGATGGTTGAGATTCGTGACCGCCAAAGGTACTTTGTTCACATGCAGCGAAAGAGTCGAGAAAGCGAAAGCAATGTTCCCAAAGATAAGTAAGTTCTCGCGATTTTCAAACCTCAACTTCAGTTTTAGTCTCTAGTTTGCTTGAGGGCAAGCAAAAGCTAAGTCTGGGGGAGTTGATATATCATGGTTTTTACCGGTTTTCAACCATGATATAAGTCCTTTTATCGAGTCTTTTCGTTGTATTTCGAGTCTTTTTAGTATCTTAACAGGTTATTACACGTGAGGAGCTTATATGGTGAATACGGTGCATTTTGGAACGTAAACAAGGTTGGAGCCGGATTTTGCAAGAAAAGAAGCTGATATGAAGCAGTCGATCGATCGACAGCCCAAAGAAGGACGATCGATCGACAGCTACACTACAGCCTGTCGATCGACAGACACATAGACGATCGATCGACAGGCGCTCGCAGAGATCGACAGGTGCTCGCAGAGACCGACCTAATACGTTTGAAAGAAGGAAAATTGTTCCTTTTCGGGCCAGAAGTTACCAATAGACCGTCATAGAAGCCCACCACGAGTTTTACCTCTATAAATAGTTTATTTTAGGTTTTTAGATAAAGGGGTAGATTTTACTTAACAAAGTTGAGAGAGCTTTTAGAGAGAGATTTTTAGGGTTTTTAGGGAGACAAGTTTACTTTACACTTTGAGATTCTTCGAACCCTGTTGTTCTTATTCTTATTCTCTTTCTTTATGCATTATTATTCAGTTATGTTTTGCTTTGCTGCCATGTCTGAGTAGTTTGCTTGTTAGGTTTAGGGTAGTTCGAATGGAATGATGATGAATTGTTAGGGTAAACTCACTTGTTAGGATTATCTGTTAGGTTCTTCACCTAGATTGCTTTAACTCTGATTTAGAATTGATCACTCTAAATTAGCTATCTTAGGTTGATAGATTGACACGAAAGTGTAATTGATTAGCCAGAACTAGATCTTAGGTGAGCAAAATTACTTACTCGCAAAGAAATTTGGTTTAGGGATTTTGTGAACAAATTGGACTTGAATTTAATGCTTGTTTAAATTGATTGAATTCGCAAAGAAATTTGGTTTTCTAGGGTTTAGACATAGTTAGTTTTCGCAACGACAGTTGGTTAATTATACATTAGTGTTCCCAGTTCTAGAACGGTTCTTAATTAAATCCTGATTTTGTTTAGCCTGCAATTCTGATTCATCCTGAGAATTACCCAAAAGCCTAGCACTTTGTTTAATTGAATTTTAAATCAACAATCTTTCTCTGTTTCGATTTGCTTTTGTCTTTATTTTATATTATTTTACTTAGCCGAATTTGAAGTCAATATTCCTATCGTTTGATTTGACTCCCAGTGATTCGACCCCTACTACGACGACCTCTTAATTTGAGAGAGTAGCTCAGGGTAAATTTGAGCATATCACAGTTCAACGCTCTCAGATGGAACATGGTTAGTCCGACACTCAGGGCTTAGGGCTGATCAGGAAAGCACGTATGGTACTGGGGTAGCTCCCTTGGCCGTGCATACGCGATGGCGTATGGGCCCAACGGGGGCTGGGGAAATCGTAGGCCTGTGTGGTTACGGTGGACCGCGGGTTCCTGAGAACGGTCGATGGAACTGTAGGCCTTACAAGTGACGCGCCGATCATGTAATTTGCATTTACGACTTGCATTATATCATGTGCATCATTTTATAAATTGCTTCTTGCTTTCTGTGTTTTGTGTTGCTTGTATGATCCACAAGAATGTTGTGGTATATTTTGGGAGGGTTTCCGTCTGGTATTTTACTTAGTTGATCTAACTCACTGAGTAATGCTAGATTACTCATCCCACTTTATTTGTTGCAGGTAACCATAGTCAGGCAAACCTCTTAGTGGGCGGCCGGACGTTTAGGCCTGTTAGATAGTGAGTATTTCGGTGTTCTTGCAAAATTTTATTTGTATTATGTATGATTTGAAATCGGATTCGTATCGTATATGTTTTGTAAACGTTTTGACTCTAAAACTATATGTATGTAAGTAAGTGTTTGAATTAAAACTATTATCAAGTGATAATGATGCATGGACCAATCCGGGAAAAAACCAACCGGCCGACTTGGCATGTGGTTGTAAAGCCTTAGGATCAGGTCGGTTGGGACTAACGCTCCCCGGCGGCTGGGCTTGAGTGTTGGACAGGCTTTTGACCGATGGCCCTGGCTGCGCGAATCGGGTCCGGCTGGCTGGTCGGTGTTGACTGGTCTGGCAAAGTGGACCTGGGCATTACAACTACCACACTTGATCTCCATCTCACTATTTTCTCTCTGATGATGTCACGACAGTAATCGATCAAACATTCAGGACTCCTTATTCCTTTTTACCACTCTTTGTTGATCATGAATGGCCAGCTCATTTTTCGTTAGTATCCAATTCCTATCTTTAACCATTTGTTCAAACCTCATGCATTCTTTTTCCTTTGTATTATGTGCATGCATGTGTATAAACATCGGAGAGAAAAAAGCCTGACGCAGTTTTTCATTCACAAAATCGCACAGGAAGAGGATTTGATTGGAGTACATTATGGTGGGCGACGATGCTAGGCATTCCTTGGGATTTCATGCATAAAAATAGTAATTTTTGAGACTAACACTTATGTAGATCATTACCCCCTTATAGTTAAAAAAAAAAAAATTCAAAAATTTCATAAGAGAAAGGGAATGATCATTTTCAAAAAGTCTCTAGCTTCCAGAAAAATCCCAAGGGATGGAGTGTATGGATGTGATTAGTAGAGCTTGTGATCTTTATGCTTGATGGTGGTGTTTGGTTCCTGGTTACGATTTGGAGGAGAGAGTGCAATGTGAATGAGAAACTGTGGAGATCAACTGGACTAGTCTCTCTCTTGTGTTAATGCATATTGTCTGCATCCACCAAATAAAATATGGTAACCCTAAACACTTTAAAATTCACTAAACACCAAAAGCCCTTTTACATAATACCTAGCCTTTTACTTGGTTGACATTGTTAGAGAGAATTCCATTACTATCGATTGAGTGTGCGACAGTTAGGAGGATGTGAAATTGATGGGTTTGCAGGCTAAGATTTGAGGCCCAACCTATAATGGTTGAGATTTCGTGACCGCCAAAGGTACATTGTTTATATGCAGCGAAATAGTCAAGGAAGCGAAAACAATGTTCCAAAGAATAAGTGAGTTCCCGCTATTTTCAAACATCGACTTCATTTTTAGTCTCTAGTTTGCTTGAGGGCAAGTAAAAGCTAAGTCTGGGGGAGTTGATATATCATGGTTTTCGCCGGTTTTCGACCATGATATAAGTCTTTTTATCGAGTCTTTTCATTGTTTTTTTAGTCTCTCTAGTGTCTTAAATGTTATTGTACGTGGGGAGCTTAATTGGTGATTGTGGTGCATTTTGGAGCATAAAAGGGAGAGGAGTCGAAGTTACAAGTGAATAGTCGAAATTCTAATCATGCGTCGACCGAAACTCTCTAGGTGTGTCGATCGACACACACTTTTGATAAGCCGACGACGTGACTTTAAAGATTTGAAGAATTACCTTTTTGCCCTAGAAGTTTCCAAAAGTTATCAGAAAGACCCCATCTCGATTTTAGAACATTATATAAGCTTTTCTTTTAGGTTTTTAGTTAGATCATCTTGTTTTCTATTGAACAAAGTTGAGAGAGATTTTTGAGAGCTTTAGGTAAACAAGTCTAATTCATTCTTGAGATTCTTCGAATCCTTTGTATCACCTTCTCTATCTCTTTTATATGCAGTATTATTCAGTGATGTTGTCTTTTGCATCCATGTCTGAGTAGTTCTCTTGTTAGGTTTAGGGTTATTCAAAAGGATCGAAGATGAATTGTTAGATTCAACTTACTTGTTAGGATTATCTCATTGGTTCATCATCTAGATTGCTTTAACTCTGATTTAGGATTTGCGACCCTGAATTAGATATCTAGGTTGATAAATTGATTAGCCTGAACTAGATCTTAGATGAGCAAAATCTCCTATTCGCAAAGAAATTTGGTTTAGGGGTTTTGTGAACAAATTGGAACCTAAACTTAAAGCTTGTTTAAATTGATTGAATTCGCAAAGGAATTTGGCTTTCTAGAGTTTAAGCTTAGTTAGTTTTCGCAATGGAAATTGGTTAATTATATTTTAGTCTTTCAAGTTCGAGAACGGTTCTTAATTAAATCCTAGCATCTTTTAATCTACAAATTTGATTCATCCTGGGAATTTCCTGAAAGCCTAGCTCTTTGTTTAATTAATTTTAAGAAAAAACAATCTTCACCTGTTTCGAATTTGTTTTTACATTACATTACATCATTTGCTTAGCTGAATTCGAAGTCATATATACATTCTATTATGTGATTTGATTCCCAGTGATTCGACCCCTACTTCGACGACCTTTTAATTTGAGAGAGTCAAGCTCAGGGCTAAATTTGAGCCTATCATCAACCTCAACACCAAGGGATTGCCAATTTGCAGCAGCCCCAACACCAAAGACAAGCACTATTCGCTCAGCTTCAGCACCAAACCATTAGAGATGTCGATTCCTACGATGCTTTCTTCTTGGATAGAAACCCAATTCGTCCACGACCTCCACAAAGGCACGACTTTGATATAAAGCCCCAAATCATAGCCTTGGTGATGCAAAACAAATTCCATGGTTTGACATCCGAGCATCCGCTTGACCATATCGACACCTTTGAAGAAATTTGCAGTACAACTCGTGCTAATGGAGTTTTAGCTGATTACTTTAAGTGCAAGCTCTTCTCATTTTCTTTGAACGACAAGGCACTTATATGGATGAAGTCACGGCCCCCCTCAATCTATTACCACTTGGGACGAAGACAAAGGAGCTTTCCTGAACCAATTCTACCCGAAGCAAAGATCGAGTTCCATGAGGAACAAAATCTCGAGTTTCAAGCAAGGATCCACGGAGTCATTTTTTGAAGCATTGGAACGTTTCAAGGAGTACACTAGGGACTTCCCTAACCATGGTTTTAGTGAAGGAAGCCTATCGAATGTTTTCTACAAT
This sequence comes from Arabis alpina, assembly GCA_900128785.1. Lineage (NCBI taxonomy): Eukaryota > Viridiplantae > Streptophyta > Magnoliopsida > Brassicales > Brassicaceae > Arabis > Arabis alpina. The sequence goes on along the minus strand of LT669789.1, from coordinate 14,292,012 downwards.
GGAATCGATTACAAGCATCAATCATCTTTGAATGCTGCGAGTAAAGGAAACTTCATGACCAAGCTCGTACCAGGAGCTAAGCTATTGATTGAGAACCTTGCTACAAGTGATTCTCATTGTTCTCAAGACTACAATAGGAGCATCAACCCCATATGATCTTCATCTGAATCCACTCAAATCGCAGAGCTTAAGACAATGGTTTCACAACTATTTAAAGCTCATCGTGGAGTTCATACTATTGAGGAGGTTGTTGGTCCGAATTTTGAACCTAACTTGGAGAAATTTGAAGGCACAATAGAGTATAATCAAGAGGAAGTCAACTACATTGGAGGTAACTATGGAAATCGAGGTTACAACAATAACTATCAATCGCATCCAAATCTGTCCTATCAGAGTAACAATATGGAGAACCCTCAAGATCAGTTCTATCCTAAGTAAAACATCTCTAAGGGAGCCCAATACCAGCCTAGGCAACAACCCTACTCGTCGGGTATGTACCAAGTGAAGCAGCCATTCCCTAACACCAAGCCTAATGCACTACTAGAAGCTCTTAATCAAACCAAGAAGGAGATTAGCCAAAGGATTGATAACGTCTATGTTGAGCTCAACACAAAGGTTGATTCTAGTTGGACCCATGTCTCCAAGATGGATGTCCAACAACTAGCTCAAACAAGTGAAATTGTCAAGAAACAAGACTTGGAGAAATCAAAGAAGTTTTGCAACGTTGCTTCCACCATTAAGGGTAAACTCGTGGTTGTTCCTAAACCACATGAGGCGGAGCCTAAATTGGTCCAAAGGATAGTAGAAGCACGGCGACCAGGAGAGTCAAGGAGAGCTTACAAGAGAAAGAGAAGGCTTAAAGGAGAGCCAGATTCGGGCAAGTTCATTGTCCCATGCTCCATCAATGGAATTCAAGTCTTTGGTTGCTTATGTGATATTGGAGCTAATGTCAACATCATGTCTCTTGCCATGGCAAGAGAGCTTTGATGCTTAGAGTTCAAGTCATCGACAGTTTACATAGAGTATGCAGATTTATCATCCTCTACACCTTATCGGATCCTTGAAAACATCATGGTGAAAGTAGGACATGATGTTGTCCCTACTGACTTTCAAGTATTGGAGATGAAGACCGGAATGCTTAACCCATTGATACTTGGTTTGCAATTCTTAGCAACCGCATGAGCCATTGTTGATTTCCCCAACCGAAGAATCTATTTCACGAAGATCAACAAGAACGTCTTCTACCATGAAGTGAACACTGGGAGTGTTATAACCTTGAATGCAACTACGGTTGTGGAGCCTAGTTTAGACCCCGAAGATCCTATGAGAAGATTGCGAGTTGCTAAAAGAGGAACTTCAAATGCTAAGTCTAAAGAGGTAGAGAAACCATCAAAGACAAAGCGTGAGGAGGTTTACAAAGATGTGAACTCGATTTTGACCACCAAGAATGATGATGAGCTAGAAAGAGCTGTTGATGAAGGCCTCAGAGACATGTTCAACGTGATCAAGATCATTGAGCCAAGAGAAGACAAAGTCAAATCCCAAGGAGACAATCGACAAGAAGCTTGAGAACACTTTGAAGCTTTTCCCAAAAGTTATTGTTGTCAAGTATAACATTGGAGGTACGCCTAAGACCTCTCTAGGAGATGAGAAAGCCGCGGCCAAGGAAGCTAAAGGTGTCACCAATCCTTTAGTGGTTTTACCGAAAGCTTAATCATCAATAAGGAGTCGAGCTAATGACTTTAACCAAGCGTTCTTGTGGGAGGCCACCCACATTTTTGCTTTTCGTTTTAAGTTTTTATTTCTTCTAAGTTTTGAATTTTGATTTGTTTTTTTTTTATTTATAATATTTTGTTTTGGTTTTTGCAAAAAAAAAAAAATCGTTGAACCGGTACTGACCAATGGTACTAGTTGGTATCGGGAAACAATGTACCGCGGGACAAGATCGTAGGTGCCAATCGCCTGTACCGCTCACCGTACGCAATCGGTACCAGGAGCCGATCACCCCGCGTCCGGAGCATCCACACCGATCGCCCGTACCGATCGTGTTTTACGATCGCCCGGACCGATCATGTTTTACGATTGGTAGCGGGTAACACGCGTCCGTCCATGCCCTATCTCGATCCCCCGTAGTGATGGATGTACGTGATCTGTACCGGGAGCAAAGTGACCATGCATGTACCGAGCACGGGTACCGATCGACAAACCTGATCGCTACCCGACCGGTACCAAAGCTTCACGTACCGACAACCACACTGAATCCCACGTATTGCGTCTCATGACCGGTACCCATGACTAAGCCGTACCCCGTACTGACCCGCCATGACGACCGATGTCACCAAGTAAGTACCGACTAGCCGGTACCGATCCGACAACCCGATCGGTAGCGAGGCCGGTCAACCCGGTCGACTTTTCAGTTCGTTTTAAATCACCCAAACCGGTCCCAAACCGGATTTTAACTGGAAGTAAACCAAATCCACTTAAAAATCTGATTTTTAATAGAATCCTTTTCCCTTTAATCTTTTCTCTATAACCAAACACCATCTCTTTTCTCTAAAAAGTGTTCTTGAGCTCAAGAACCCTAAAAAAATAATTTTCAGGTTTTTGCTTAATGCACTAAGATTTGTTTAGTTTTTCCATAAGAATTCAATTCTCCAAACCAATTGCTCATAAAACAAAGGTATGATCACCTAATCTCTTGATTTTTGCAATTCCCAAGTTAAGAACTTTTTCAAATTTCTCTTTCATTAGGCTTATTCACTTAAGTTGTTAGAGAAATAGCGTAGAAAACTTGGTTAGGCATTGAAAAAGATTGATTAGTGGGTTTATTACATCATTAGCTTAAGTAATCAATTTTTCACCAAAAATTGAGTTTTTGGGTCACTCCATTAAAACGAATTTGGATGAATTGGAGGTTGATTTTGCATTCATTAGGTTGGGTTTATTATATCTATATATATATATATAGGATTATAATAGATTTTTGGAAATTTTTACATGTCATTAGCATTAAATCCGAAAATTGTGATAAGATTTTGGAAAAATTATTTGGTTTTAGATTACCATTCTTACATGTTTCTAATCCATTAATGAGCTTCGATTTTCGAGGTTTTTCTTTTGTAGGAACTATGATGGATGGTGAGAATGCTCAAAACAGATCCACCAGGATTCCTAGACGCAAGGAGGCAGCACCACCCATAGACGACGGAGACACTATCGCTTCACTTCGAGCTCATCTAAAGAAACCATCGAAAGGCGCTTTAAAGAGACGTGACAACGAGATATTGAGAGGAGATGATGGGGAACAAGATTACACTCTTAGGGATGAGTAAGATGAGGATTATGACGAGCCTATGAGATTTGTGGAGATCACTCAACCAATCCCACAAAAACCGACGGTTAGAAGGAAGAAATCGAACAAATCGCGCACCACTTCGAGGATGGAGTTCACTCAAGCTCCACAAGTGGCAATGAAGTTTGTTGGGAGTGATATGAGAGAAAATGTTGACTACATGGCTGGTCTTAAGAAGTTACCATGCTACCCACTCCAACAATCAATTTTGAGACGCTTGATTTGCTCGGTATTCAACAAAATGTTGAATGGTACATTGATGCATTGGGATTAAAGAAATTCGTGGCCACCACTCACCCAACATAAGTGGACATCACAAGAGAGTTCCTAGCCACCGTGACCCTAGCCTATCCAAAGAGGAAGATCGTTGAAGCTAAGGAGGGAATTCTAGCTTTCACGGTTAAAGGAAGGTCGTTTGCTTTGAGTATTGAGGAGCTTTGAGATATTTTTGGTTTTGAGTGCCATGAGATGATCAAATACAATGGTATTGAGGAGCACTGTGACATATGGTTGAAGATTGCAAACGAGAAGATCAAACCCGGAGAATCTAGATTACCTTGTTTCGCAATGGATTTTTAGTAGAACTGACCGTTGAGTGGTCAACCAAGATGAATTTTACATGCTTATAGCACCTTTTGTGGAGAAGCCCGAGCTAGTTAACTATGGATCACTTCTACCTTGCCAAATGGTTCGAATTAAGCATGATGCCGCTAAGGAGAATGTAGCAAAGAAGGCTTGTAGTGATTTTGGAGGGACCATCACGAAAATATTGTTGGCTTGTGGATTTGATTTTAGCCAAGAGGCACTTCCATCACTTGAAGACAAACAAGATCTTCTAGCACTTCAAAGGAAGCATTTTTTATGTGGTTGGTATGAGAACACCACGAGCTTTGGCTACCTTTTCACACCACCATACATGGATGAGAAGAAGTGTGTTTTCCTTCCCCACAAGGAAATTCCAGCCTTTAGTAGTGGCGTGGTACCCTTTGATCCACCACGTTCCACTTGGTTTATTCGTTGTTCCGGTGATTCGATTGTTGGCGTTGCACTTTACAACAAGAAGAAGGTTATGTTGGCACAAAGGGAAAGACTTAGAGAGACAAAAAGAAGCACCATATCACAGCCCTCTACCTCCCACGTGACACCCTTAGAGACACCACTTGAGGAGCCTCCAACCGACGGCCATAGGGACAATTTTCAAACTAGTTTCGAGGAGGAAAAGAAGAAACGTTTAGCTCTTGAAGCTAGGTTCTAAGCAAGTACAGTTGATCTCTACACTAGTGAGAGACACGAAGAAGACCGTTCCACATTTCTTCAAGAGATCAACAACGAGAAGACCTACGACTAGCCATGATTCGGTGAGCCTTTCACTATTGTCCAGTTTTGTTGATGTTGGAGATGAGGATGATGATGCTACTAGTCACCACTACACACGTGACCATGGAGAGCATACACATGACGCATATGGACAGCAACTGCTCGTCCATGATAATGATTCCGACGGTACAGTGATCATTGACCTCAACACCGACGATGAGCACATTCTAAGAGAAGTTCTGGACACACTTCAGACGGTTTCAAAGACCTTTTGAGCCAGGTGTTTGATATATCATGGTTTTTACCAGTTTTCAACCATGATATAAGTCATTTTATCGAGTCTTTTTATTTGTTTTCGAGTCTTTTTAGTGTCTTAACAGGTTATTGTACGTGGGAAGCTTATTTGATAATTATGGTGCATTTTGGAGCGTAAACGAGATAGGAGTCGGATTTACAAGTGAAGAAGCAAAAATGAAAGCACCTATCGATCGACACACTCAATGACTATCGATCGACACACTCAATGACTGTCGATCGACAACAACTTTAGTCACCTGTTGTTCGACACACCATGTGACTGTCGAACGACAACCACTTTTCTGAAGCCGACATATTACGTTTAAAGAAAGGAAAATTATCCGTTTCGGGCCAGAAGTTACCAGAAATCATCAGGAAAGCCCATCACGAGTTCTAGCACTATAAATAGTTTACTTTTGGGTTTTTAGATCATTATCTTAGTTTCTATTGAACAAGTTTATAGAGAGATTTTGAGAGATTTTAGGAAGACAAGTCTACTTTGTTCTTGAGATTCTTCGAACCCTCTGTACTTCTTCTTACTCTCTTTCTTTATGCAGTATTATTCAGTTATGATTTGCTTTGCTTCCATGTCTGAGTAGTTTGCTTGTTAGGTTTAGGGTGATTCGAATGGATTGAAGATGAATTGTTAGGTTAAACTCACTTGTTAGGATTATCTATTCAGGGTTTTTCACCTAGATTGCTTTAACTCTGATTTAGGATTCGTGACCCTGAATTTGGATATCTTAGGTTGATAGATTGACACGAAGATCTTAGGTGAGCAAAATTACTTATTCGCAAAGAAATTTGGTTTAACAAGCTGAGTTTGATCGTCAACGGGCTGAGTGGGAGCATCAGCGTGCTGAGCTAGAGCGTCAGGCTCGGGCGAATCGCAGACCTCAGGAAAGTGTGGTTAACCAATGCACTTTGGGAGACTACAACCGTCCTGAAGAATACTACGCCAACAGGGCAGCGATTCGACCTCCTAGATTTCGGAGAAGGGATTTCGAGTTGAAGCTTGCTTACTTCTCCTTAGTAGCTTAACATCAGTTCCATGGGCACCCATTGGAGCACCCCATAGATCATCTCGAGATGTTCGAGGATCTTACCTCTAGCATCAAGGCTAACGATGTGTCTGAAAACTACATCATGTGTAAGCTCTTCCCATTTTCTCTTGCTAGAGAGGCAGCCTCTTGGCTGAAGTAGTTGGAGCCAGGCTCGCTGACTACTTGGAGTGATACCAAGAATACTTTCCTGAACCACTTTTACGATGACTCGCGTTCAGAGGATATGCGAGCTTAGATCTCCACGTTCGTTCAGGGACCAACAGAAACATTTAAGGCTGCGTGGGAAAGGTTCAAAGGATATCATATATATTGTCCACATCACGGGTTTACAGAGGTTCAGTTGCTGGGTATCTTCTATAGAGGAATGGATTGGAAGCATCAGATGGCTTTACATGTTGCGAGTAATGGGAACTTCAAGACCAGATTACCAACTGACTTCCTTGAGCTCATCAAGAACGTATCTACTAGTAACAGTACGAAGAAGATTGATGAGGAAAGAAAAAGAGAAGTTGGGATGTCACGTGGAGCTGAGTTGCTGAGGTTAAGGCTAAGATAGATTCCATGCATAACATTCTGGTGAACAAGAAGTCAGTTCATTTTGCACAGGAAGTTGACACTTTCTATCAGGATGAAGATAGAGAGCAGGAAGATGTTAATTACATCAACCAGAATTGCTATCAGAATCAGCGTTATGAGAATCAATCAGAGAACAAGGGATACAACAATTACAATCAAAGAAGCTCGTTCTCAGGAACTCCTGGTTCTCCAAGCTATGCTCAGAAGTCGCAGTTTCAGAAACCATTTGGCAGCAACCACAACCAAATGAACTATGGATCTTCGTCATATCAACCGATTCCTGCTAAATCTTCAGAAAGTGACATGAAGGCTATGCTCGAACAACTTCTTGAGGGGCAGCAAGCATAAACCGTAAACTTCAATGGGAAGATTGACGGCCTCTACACTGATCTCAATGGGAAGATTGGCAGCCTCTGCACTAATCTCAATGGGAAGATTGGCAGCCTCTACACTGATCTTAATGGGAAGATTGAAGCCCTCAACCTTCACGTTAAGATGTTGGATACTCAGGTAGCTCAGACTACAGAGAGTAGGAGAAGACAAGATGGGTTTCTTCCCGCCAGAACTGATACGAATCCTAAGCAACATGGTGTAGCAGCTATCACGACCAGAAGTGGTAAGGTTATCAAGCTAGTACTCAAGAAACAACTCACAATGGAACAACTAGACGAGCTTGAAGACATTGAGGATCAAGAGTTGTTTGTCCCGGATGACCTGTCGATCGACAGACAGAAGGAGTGTCGATCGGATAGACCATAAATTGTCGATGAAAACAAACATCCGGAAGACCTATCGTTCGACACACCCATTGAGTGTCGATCGACATGCCCACTGAAAGAGTGTCGTTCAACACACCCAACGGGTGTCGATCGACAGGTATCCCAGACGGACCAAAACCATATTTTGCCTACTGAAAGAGTTTACAAGCCAAAAATACCTTACCCTAGAGGTCCTAAGAAGTCTAGACAAGAGCTTGAGGAAGCTAAGTGTAAGGCAATCATTGACAAGATCACGGTTGAGATGCGATTGGTTGAGGCAATTAGAACTTCTACGGGCATTCGACGATATGTGAAGAAATTGATCACTAAGAACTTGTTCGTTGAAGAAAGAGTTGCTATGATCACATAACAAGTAAGCGCTATAATTCTGAACAAGGTTCCAAAGAAGCTAGCTGATCCGAGAAGCTTTGTGTTGGATTGCTTCATTTTCTCGGATAGGTTTCCACAGTCCTTGGGCAATTTGGGTTCTAGTATCAACTTGATGCCACTTTCAGTTGCTCAAATTCTTGGGATGACAGATTTCCAGCCTACAAGGATTTCTCTTATCCTTGCCGACCGATCAGTGAGAGTTCCAGAAGGGGTATTGGAAGATGTTCCAATCAAGGTTGGAGGTTGTTTGATTCCTGTTGATTTCGTGGTTTTGCAGTATTGTGAGGAACCGAAGGATCCTCTTATTCTTGGACGTCCGTTCTTAGCTACAGCTGGTGCTATGATAGATGTAAGAGGATGAAGAATTACTCTAAGTGTGGGGGATTTGGAAATGAAGTTCGATATGGACCAAGTGGTTTAGAAACCCACCATTGATGGCCAGACATTCTATGTGGATATATTGGAAGATATCACACAGGAGGCTTTTAACGAACACTATCCCATTGATCCATTAGAAAGGACATTGTTTAATTTTGTGATTGAGACTGGACAGCTTGAGGATGCTTCTAAAGGGTATGCTAAGATGATGAATGACAATGAGTTAGTGAAGCAAGTGGTTGAAAATGTGGAACTGGTTGGAGTTTCTGAGAAATCAGAAAGGGTAAGTGACTGGAGTGAAGAAAAAGCTCCAAAGATCGAACTCAAACAACTACCAGCAGGACTCAAGTACGCTTTTCTTGGCCGTAATTCCACCTATCCAATTATCATTAGTTTTTCTTTGAACAATATAGAGCAAACCTTGTTACTAAGTAAGTTGCGCAAGTATCGCAAAGCTGTTGGCTATTCTCTTGATGATAGTGCAGGTATTGCAAAGACGTCAGTTGAGCATCAAAGAAGGCTGAATCCGAATCTTCAGAAAGTGGTCAAGAAAGAGATCCTGAAACTACTGGAAGCTGGGATCATCTATCCTATTTCAGATAGTCCTTGGGCTAGTCCGGTTCATGTGGTTCCTAAGAAAGGAGGGGTTACAGTGGTCAAGAACGAGAAGAACGAGCTTATTCCTACAAGGACTGTGACAAGGCACAAAATGCATATTGATTACAGGAAGCTCAATGCTGCTACGAGGAAGGATCAATTCCCTTGGCCTTTCATTGATCAGATGCTGGAAAGACTTGCGAATCATCCCTACTATTGCTTCTTGGACGGTTATTCAGGGTTCTTTTAGATTCTGATTCATCCAGACGATCAGGAGAAGACAACGTTTACATGTCCTTATGGTACTTTTGCATATCGCAGAATGCCATTTGGATTATGTAATGCTCCAGCAACTTTTCAGAGATGCATGATGTCGATTTTCAAAGATATGATTGAGGATTACATGGAGTTCTTCATGGATGATTTCTCAGTCTACGGGTCTTCTTTCAAGGAATTTTTGGGTAATTTGGAGAAGGTACTTGCTAGATGTAAAGAGAAACACTTAGTGCTGAATTGGGAGAAATGTCATTTCATGGTTAACAGTGGCATTGTTCTTGGACATAAAGTGTCAGAAGCTGGGATTGAGGTAGATCGTGCCAAGATTGAAGTGATGACAAGTTTGCAGCCACCTAATTGTGTAAAGTCTGTTAGGAGTTTTCTTGGTCACGCTGGTTTTTTACAAGAGATTCATCAAGGATTTCTCCAAGATTGCCCGCCCGCTTACCTCCCTGCTTTGTAAAGACGTCAAGTTTTTATTTACTGGTGATTGTCTTACTGCTCTCGAACAGATTAAGCAAGCCTTAGTGAGTGCTCCAATTGTACAACCTCCAGACTGGACACTTGCTTTTGAAGTCATGTGTGATGCTAGTGATTTCGCGGTTGGGGCTGTTTTGGGTCAGAAGAAAGACAAGAAAATTCATGCCATTTACTATGCTAGTCGGACTCTTGATGATGCAAAAAGGAATTATGCTACCACGGAGAAGGAGTTGCTGGCAGTAGTGTTTGCGTTTGAGAAATTTCGTCCATACTTGATTGGTTCCAAGGTGATTGTGTATACAGATCATTCAGCACTTAAGTTAAGGTGGATTCTTCTTCTTCAAGAATTTGACGTTGAGGTTAAAGATAAGAAAGGAGTTGAAAATGGAGTCGCGGATCACCTTTAAGGGATTAGGATCGAGGATTATGTTCCTATTGATGATTTCTTCCCAACGGAGGGATGCAACTTCGTTGAAAGTGGGTTACAAGGTGAAAATCTGAGAAAAAGACAGGCACTGTCGTTCGACACCCACATTGAGTGTCGATCGATAGGCCAACTACAGAGTTGTCGTATGACAGACACTATGAGTGTCGATCGATAGCCTTTATACAGAGCACTAGATCGCCTTCAACATATCATCAACGACGCAGTCCAGGCACATGTCTTCGCCGTTTCTTCTTCTACTCGTCCTTGGTACGCTGATATCGCCAACTACCTTGCTGCAGAGGACATGCCAAGTGATCTCAAAGGATATGAAAAGAAGAAGTTTATACGAGAACTTCGTAGGTACTATTGGGATGAACCTTATCTCTACAAGTTTTGTTGTGATAGTATTTACAGGAGATGCATTGTTGAGCCCAAAACCCAGGAGGTGTTGTTCCACTGTCACGGTTCTGATTATGCAGGCCCTTTCGCTACATTCAAGATAGCTTCCAAGGTTCTTCAAGCGGGTTTTTGATGGCATACATTGTTCAAAGATGCTCACGCCTTTGTCAAGCAGTGCGATGCATGTCAACGAAGAGGGAAAATCAGCAGGCGACATGAGATGCCTCATAACTTTATCCTAGAAGTGAAAGTTTTCGATTGTTGGGGCATTGATTTCATGGGTCCTTTCCCATCATCTTATGGGAATTCTTATATATTGGTTGCTCTGGATTATGTCTCCAAGTGGGTTGAAGCGATTGCTAGTCCAAAGAACAATTCAGGGGTGGTTATTAAGATGTTTAAAACCATCATTTTCCCTCGATTCAGAGTGCCTTGAGTTGTCATTAGTGATGGAGGAATACATTTCACCAACAAGGTTTTTGATCGGTTGTTAGCTAAGTATGAAGTTCAGCATCGTGTGGCTAGTCCTTATCATCCTCAGACGAGTGGACAGGTTGAAGTTTCAAATCGACAGATTAAGGAAATTTTGGAGAAAACTGTAAATGCTACAAGGAAGGATTGGTATGAAAAGCTGGATGACGCACTTCGGGCTTATCGAACTGCATTCAAGACACCATTGGGCACTACTCCTTTCCATTTGCTTTATGGTAAAGCATGTCATCTTCCGGTGGAACTTGAGCATCGAGCAGCATGGGCAGTGAAACAGTACAATTTCAACATCAAACCTGCTGCGGAGAGACGTATGATTCAGTTGAACGAGTTGGATGAGATTCGACATCATGCTTATGAAAACTCCAAGTTATACAAGGAGCGGATTAAAGCGTATCATGACAGGAAGATCATCTCCCGGACTTTCGAACCAAATGATCATGTACTCCTGTATAACTCTCGTTTAACTTTGTTTCCTAGAAAGTTGCGTTCTCGTTGGTCAGGTCCATTCACCATCCAAGAAGTTCAACCACATGGAGTTGTTGTCCTTATTAGTCAGGAAGACCAAGAATTCACTGTGAATGGCCAAAGGGTGAAGCATTATTGGGCGAAAGCCGAAATTCCAAATGGACACATTGTGTCACTGGATGATGCACCCACAGTCTGATATCAGACACAGTCAAGCTAATGACTGAAAACAAGCGCTTAGTGGGAGGCAACCCACTGGTAAGTGTCTGTACAAAATTCGTATTTCTTTCATTTTCTACTGACTTTCGTTTGGTTTTGTTTTAGTTCAAAAACAAAGAAGGGAAAATCGGGATACCTGTCGATCGACACACACAAGGAGTGTCGATCGACAGGCCTTGCAGCAGAGCCACCGAGGTAAGTCGCTATATATTGCTCGACACACACATATGTTTTTCATTTGCTCGACACGAAACTTCCAAGAACCCTAAATCTCTCAAATCTTCACCGTTTCGAGTGATTTTTTGTTCTAAATTGTGTTAAATCTCTTCATCTTTCCAATACTATCACTTGTTTTCTCGATCTACAAAGGTATGTACCCGAAATCTCTTAGTCTTGGTGTCATTTTGTAAGGAGATTTTATGTTCAATTTGGGATAGATATTAATTGTTTCACAGATTGGGTTGACATTAGTGATGTTTAGGGAACAACTGTGGTTGTGTTTGAGTATGGATTTAAAGGAATTGCAGGGATTGAAACTTGTCGATCGTTTGTCTGATTTTCGAGGCTGTCGTTCGACAATCGCGATGGGTGTCGATCGACATGCTAGTTATAGCCTTGTCGTTCGACAGACATTGGGACTGTCGATCGACAGGTACATTTAAATGACCAAAATCCCTAATTTCGATTTGTGTGATTGTTGTTTGATTTTTCTGCAGATGTCTAAGCGATCACGATCCAGCGGTGCTAACCCATGGCCTAAGGGAGAGGGAGAGAAGATCCCAATTAGTCAAAGATGGCGCGATTGCGCACAAGTCGTTCTTTCCAAACCTGAGGTTGCCAACAGGAGGATTTCAGAGACTTGGGATGATTATGATTACCTCTTCTACAATCAGTGGATAAGTGTGTCTATGTAGCCTACGCGTATTGCGGACCGACCTGCATTGAAGGAATTAGGTATTTTTTGATGAGGTTAAGCGTTTGCTGGAACGTGGAGGTTTGGGTAACATCACCACGAAACATCATAACCTGCATCTTGATCTGGTTTGTCAGTTCTTCGCTATAGTTCGGGTTTATTACCCCAGGGATGCTTTGCAAACAGGAGGAAATGGGACATTGACTTTTATGATTGAAGGGGTCAGATACAGGGTTAGTCTCAGGCAGCTTTGTGAGGTATATGGATTTCCACCAGAGAGGGACAACGTCATTTTGCCCAGTGCTTTTTCAGAGATGAAGGCTTTCTAGGGACTGTTTGGAGCTGGCGAATTCGTAGGTGGACGTGCCTCTCACACAGACATTCGCCATCCCTTCCTCCGTTATCTGACTCGTCTGCTCTCCAACACAGTTATGTACAGGAACGAGCCCAGTAAGGTAAGACATGACGAGCTTCTGGCTCTCTACTATCTTATCTCAGAGGACATTACTTGGCAATCGTATGGTGATCTTCTTGAGGATCTCAACAGGAGAGCTATTCTAGCTGAGCGTTTGGTGAAGCAGAAGACCGTCCCGTTCACTCTTAAGACTGGTAACCCATTTAGCACAGGAAACCTCATTACTCCTATCTTGGAGTTCTGTGGCATTGACTGTACTCGTTACGCCGTGATTCACATACCATGCCCTATTGACAATAGGCACATGGTAAGTGCCACATGGATTGGAGGAGACCGCTAGTGGCTCATCCGTGATGATTCCCGGACACAGTTTCAGGTCCTTTTGCCGCTTCCAGAGTTGACTGACATCAGAGTTGGTACTACTGCACTCTACTTCCTACCGGATCAGCGCCAACACGTTGTCAGTAGACGTATCACTCGCAAAGCTTCTACTCGCCGCAGGGGTGCTTCTTCCTCAGCTTCAGCCGCTGCCGCCTCCACTTCCTCAGCTTGTCGCTTAGCACCTCCTCCTCAGGTTGACATGGATAAAGTTCAGCGATGGATTGTCACGAGTATTCAGACACTTTGGGATGCCTTTGCTGATATATCCCGTTGCGGTTGTGTTCGTCCTTGTTCACCGATCTCAGAAATTCGAACAGCCTATCGATCGACACAGACTGTGACTGTCCATCGACAGCCCCACGCAGAACCTGTCGATCGACACACATTGTGACTGTCGATCGACAGCTATACAGTACAGGTTTAAGTTTCTCGTTTTCACAAATTTTTCCGTCACTTTCTTTTCCTTCTCACCAATCTCAGATTTAATAACACTGGGGACAGTGTTGTTTAAGTCAGGGGGAGGTAGTTGCTAACATTGTTTTCTATTTTGGAGTCAAAAATTTGTTTTTATTGAATCAAAATGTAGGGAAGAACGATCTTTCCTAAGAACAAAACTTAGTTTTTAAGACTTTAAGTTGTTGCAATGAAGCCTTTCGATGGAGCGAATTCAAAACCAGATGATAGTACAGGTTCCCCTCTTATCGCGACTTGCAGAACGAAGTAGATCAAACTCCAGACTAGTACACTTGATCTCCATTTCGCTATATTCTCTTTGATGATATCACGACAGTAATCGATCCAACATTCAGGACTTCTTATTCTCTTTACCACTCTTTGTTGATCCTGAATGGCGAGCTCATTTTTATTTGGTACCCAACCCCTAGCCTTAACCTTTCATTCAAGCCTCATGCGTTTTCTCTCCCTTTTGTTTTATGTGCAGGCATGTGTATAAACACCGGAGAGAAAAAGGTCCGACGAAGTTTTTCATTCACAAAATTGCACAGGACAAGGATTTAGTTGGTGTACTTTACAAAGAGCAACGACGCTAAGCAGTAATTGGGATTTCATTCACAATAATGGTAATTTTCGAGACTAACATCTTTGTAAGATCATTCCCCCCCCCCCTCCCTTAGAGTAGTTAAAACAAAAAAAAGCTTATTTCGAAAATTTAGTAATGATCATCTTTATAAGTCTCTAGCTTCTACAAAAATCCCAAGGAATGGAGAGGATTTTCAATTGCCGTCAGATATTGGTGTCGATCGACACACACAACGAGTGTCGATCGACAGCCACGTTGATCACCTGTCGTTCGACACACCATGTGACTGTCGAACGACAGCCACTTTTCTGAAGCTGACATATTACGTTTAAAGAAAGAAAGATTGTCCGGTTTGGGGCAGAAGTTACCAGTAATCATCAAGAAAGCCCATCACGAGTTATAGCACTATAAATAGTTTACTTTTAGGTTTTTAGATCATTATCTTAGTTTCCATTGAACAAGTTTAGAGAGAGCTTTTGAGAGATTTTAGGGAGACAAGTCTACTTTGTTCTTGAGATTCTTCCAACCCTCTGTACTTCTTCTTACTCTCTTTCTTTATGCAGTATTATTCAGTTTTGATTTGCTTTGCTTCCATGTCTGAGTAGTTTGCTTGTTAGGTTTTGGGTGATTCGAATCGATTGAAGATGAATTGTTAGGTTAAACTCACTTGTTAGGATTATCTATTTGGTTCTTCATCTAGATTGCTTTAACTCTGATTTAGGATTCGTGACCCTGAATTTGGATATCTTAGGTTGATAGATTGACACGAAAGTGTAATTGATTATCCTGAACTTGATCTTAGGTGAGCAAAATTACTTATTCGCAAAGAAATTTGGTTTAGGAATTTGGTGAACAAATTTGACTTGAATTTAAAACTTATTTAAATTGATTGAATTCGCAAAGAAATTATGTTTTCTAGAGTTTAGGCATAGTTAATTTTTGCAACGACAGTTGGTTAATTATATCTTAGTGTTTCAAGTTCAAGAACGATTCTTAATTAAATCTTAATTTTGTTTAAACTGCAATTCTGATTCATCCTGAGAATTACCTGAAAACCTAACTTTTTGTTTAATTGAATCTTAAGAAATCAACAATCCTTGCCTGTTTCGAATTGCTTTTGTCTTTATTTTTCTTTATTTATCTTAGCTCAATTGGAAGTCAATAATCATATTGTTTTATTTAACTCCCAGTGATTCGACCCGTTACTACAATTGATCTCTTAATTTGAAAGAGTAGCTCAGGGTAAATTTGAGCATATCAGTGTTACGAATTTGATTCTATCTTTACCTATCTTTTATTTTTAACTTTTATTTGAGTCGACCTCGGAATTGTGGACTGCTTTCACTTCGGGACGGTGTGAAGTAAGTTTGGGGGGATTTTGTTGTACTGATGAGTTTTTTTGTTTTCTTATGTATTCATTCGGATTTCATCGAGTCAAAAATTTATTTTGAACGATTGACATCTTGTGAATCTATGCCTAGATATTGTGATTCAATGACCATTATTACAGGGTTTGTTGAGGATAGACGATTCAGAAACCTTCATGACTTGAATTTCCCCAGAAGATTTTGATGCACTATTTTTAGCTAGCTCAACCTTTGCTAAAGCCAAAGATCCAACTAGGCGCTCAAAGCTTTAATATTTATAAAGCCTTGAACATAACCACAAGTGTGTGGTTACACCGAGGTAGTATTTAAGGGTCAATCCCACGAGAAATAAAGATTGCAAGACACTAAAGATGCAAGAAACAAACTAATCTATAGCATGCATTAATCTAGATCATGGTCTTTTCACGCCCGGAAGGTGTTTGTGAAAATGTCTAGGAGAACTTTAATCATGCATTTCTCATCTTAGCCAATGGAAGTTGATGTTTAAGGGGATTTGTAAGTTAATATGAACATTTGCACTAATGATTCTTGATTAGTAATTAGCAAAATGGAAGTTTGTGTTAATTGTTGATTAAGAAATGGATTAGCACCATGGAAGTGGGTTAGTCTAGATTAAACGGATTCATGCTTTGGAATTGAGCTTGATTGATATCTCTAGTTACTTGTTAATCATCCTTACTCAATAACCTTCTTCTGTAATTCATGTTTTCTCTTTTGTTGGACTTCGAGTTATGATTGATTAAGATGCTTTGATAGTTAGATGATTGTTATGACTGAACCTTGTTGGATCCTTCACTTAGGTTGTTATCTTTGCTAGTTTTGAATTGATCACTCAAAAACTATATTATAAACAATTTCCATTCGGAAGGTGTTTATGAGATTGTTTGAACCAAACCTTTGTGAGCTTGACTTATCTTAGCCATCTAACAATTGGCGATTATGGTGTTTAGTGAACTTATTGAACTTGTTCGTTAAACCTCATTTGATTAATCTAGTTACCAACGGAAGTTGATGATGATTAGGTGATTACGTGAAGTGATTAGGGCCACATAAGTAGATTAGTTGAATTATCGAGTTTCATGTTCTAGGACGGTGTTTAATTCAATTTTTGATATCATTATTTGATTCTTAGCTTGCTCTTATGATAGATTAGCTTATGGTCCAATGTCTTTTCCTTGTTTTGCATTTTCTTTGCATCTTAGTTTCTAGCATTTCTTAGCATTCTTAAACTAAATGAAAACCCCAAAAACATACATGCTATATATTAGTTTGTTTCTCACATCTTTAATGTTTTGCAATCTTTATTCCTCGTGGGATCAACCCTTAAAGACTACCTCGGTGTAACCATCCACTTGTGGTTTTCTTTAAGGCTTTATAAATATTAAAGCTTTGAACGCCTAGTTGGATCTGTGGTCTTTAGCAAAGGTTGAGGTAGCTAAAAATAGCGCATCAAGCTCACAAAGGTTTGGTTCAAACAATCTCACAAACACCTTCCGGGTAGAAATCGCTTAAGATATAGATTTTGAGTGATCAATTCAAAACTAGGAAAGAGAACAACCTAAGTGAAGGACCAACAAGGTTCAATCATAACAATCATCTAACTATCAAAGCATCTTAATCAATCATAACTCAAAGTCCAACAAAAGAGAAAACATGAATTAAAGATGAAGGTTATTGAGTAAGGATGATTAACAAGTAACTAGAGATATCAATCAAGCTCAATTCCAAAGCATGAATCCATTTAATCTAGACTAATCCATTTCCATGGTGCTAACCCATTTCTTAATCAACAATTAACACAAACTTCCATTTTGCTAATCACTAATCAAGAATCATTAATGCAAATGTTCATATTAACTTACAAATCCCCTTAAACATCAACTTCCATTGCCTAAGATGACAAATGCCTGATCAAAGTTCTCCTAGACATTTTCACAAACACCTTCCGGGCGTGAAAATACCATGATCTAGATTTTGGTTAGCTACTCCTAAATCTAGCATTAACCACACACTTTAATCAATGGAAATCACAAGATTATAAACCCAACATCATTAATCAACTATCAATGTTCTTAATCTAACCATATCCATAATCCAAGAGAAGAATAGAAGAACTACTAACACATATGAATGTTAAATATCAAAACTATAACAACTTAAGAGATCAGCATGATTAGAGATATGAAATGATTAAGAAACTTCAATAAACTATATAAAGATTCAAGCTTTAAAAATTCAATCTTTAAACAAGAGAGAAAAGTAAATCAAGATAAGAGAAAGAACAAATTCCAGATAAAACTAAATGCATAAGCATAAAGATAAAATAAAGATTGAAGAAACCTTCTCTAGGATGGAATGAACATGAAGATCATATCCAAATCATCAAGAATAGAGTTTGGATCTAAGCCATCTCTAGAGGAAAGGAAACTTAGAGAAAAATATGTTTTTTTAAAAGTATTTATACTAGAGGAAGCAAGGGAACTCGGGTCAACCCTAATTATTTGGTCAACACTTTTTTTGTCATTTCCGTCAGATTTGATATGCGCTCAGTAAATCGATCATAACTTCTTCAATATAGCTCCAATTGAGTTGAAACCACCACCATTGGAAATCTAACTCAATTTCCTATCTATTACGACAATATGAGATCAATTGTAGCAGTTTAAGGCTTCCATCTGTCATGATCTTCAAGAGGCTGCGGAATGAAACTGCATTTGAGCATAGTAAAGCATGTGCCTTGTTCTTCATTTTCCTTATTTTGGTTATTCCTTTGATCCAAGACCTCTTTGGTAACTAAAATAGTTTAAATATGCATGAAATTCACAAGAGTAGAGATCGAGGACTCTAAGACTCAATATATGCTATATGAAGCTAAAAGTGAAGAAACATGTAAAACCTAACCTAAATGCATCAAAATACTAACTAAAATGTATGCTAAAAAGGGATAAATTATGGACTTATCAGATTTCAAAAATGCACGGTCTCCAATCAACCCAAGTCAGGCTTTATTTACACCAATCCATCCACTGTTTCTCATTGAAGGAGTTAGCTTAAGGAAACATCACATTCAAGACATATTTTCCCTTTTTACCACCCTCTTGTTGTCTTGAATGGCCAACTCTTTTTTAGTTGGTACCCCACATATACCCTTAACATTCTTTCAAACCACTTGCACTCTTGTTCTTAATCATATATGCAGATGTGTGCGAAAACGTCGGAGAGAAAGAGGATCGACACAATTCTAACAACTAGAGATGCGATGATTGGAGTATAAAAGAGGAATACAAAGACAAAGTTTTAAAAGACCATTTTTCCTTGGGGCAACACAACATTGGTAATAATTTCGTGCCCTTATTGAACTTACGTGCTAAGAGACCGTTTCTCCCCCTTTCATTCTAACTAAAAGAAATGGTTTAGAATGCAAAAAAAGGGAAAGGAGAAACATGTCAATAAGACAGTCTAAGGTCGACGATATCCCCCAAGGAATGGCGTGGAGGAGTGAAGAAATTGATGATCATGAATATGGTAACCCTAAACACAATAAGCCTCAACACTTAAAATTAGCTTTTTTAAATCCTAGCCTAGTTACCTTGAATGATTCATTTGATGAGAAACACCACAGTTAGAGTTGGAAAAGGGAGGATTGAGACTTTGCAGGATCGGGATTTATGGACCAGTTTGCGATGGTCATGAATGTGTGGATGATGAAAATGTCTTGAATCAATCAGGTGATATGTGGATTACGATTTATGGTCTAAAGGCTACGTCCAAAGAAGTCATGTAAGTTCCTTATTTTCAAACCTCTTTTCCTTACTTAGTTTATTTGCTTGGGGACAAGCAAAATACTAAGTCTGGGGGAGTTGATGATTCCCATATTTTACCTATAATAATATGGTTTTCTATACATATCTATTGCATTTATGCATGGTTATACGCCTTTAGAGGTAGTTTTCTCGTATTTGTAGTTCAAGAGTCTTTATTAGTAAAATCATTCAAAAAGGGCCAAAAGGAGCATTATGGAGTATAAACCAATCTACAGAAACTCACGCAAGCCAAAGAACCCAATGAAGCCAAGGAATTCCCTAGTTTACACATTTCACCAAGTTGGACAGATTACATACGCTAGAAGTTTAGAAACAGAACAAGAACCAAATGGATTCTGAATTTAATGAAACTTGAAGAGTAGATAGCCCTTTGAGTCAGCTCTCCAATGGAGGTGGATTCGCAGAATTTGGAGCTGTGTGGAGAGAGTTATACCCAGAAGACTGAAAACATGTCAAACTGCCTAGAAGATGAAGAAGGAGGAGAATCGATCCCCCACACCGACTAGATCACACGATCGGTGCCCAGACCATCAGGATGTATCAGGATGTGGCAAATTGTTCCCCCATACCGATCTAAATACACGATCGGTGCCACGGCTCCCTGTGGAGTTGTTTCGACTGTTTTGACGTTTTTGCTCTTTTTGAAACCCTAGAAGAGTTAAGACCCTATATATACTTGTTTTTAGCCTCTTGTTAGGTGTGTTCCAAAAAACGCAGCCCCCCTTGTTCTTTCATAGATTTGTATTTCAAGAGCTCTAAGGAGGAGATCTTGCTTTGTACTTCGTTATAAAGAAAAATCTTCTAACTCTTTCTCTTTTAATCAAGTTTATTCATCATGAATTCATCATCACCTTGCCGTTTTTCGTGCACCATGCTTGAGAATTCACTAGTTAGGATTTAGGGTTTTCAATGAGTTTCATGCTTCAATAGAATCGATGACTGTTTAGGGATAAAATCTAGTCTTCATCTTTGCTGGTTCTCAATGCTTATTGCTTTACCGCGTATCTAGCAATTCGATCTTAGGTAGGTGTATCCACGGAAGTGTTCTTAATACCTTTCGATCTAGTATTCGATGAGATAAGCGTCTTAACAACCATACCAATTAGTTAAGGAGTTTAGTGAACTCTATTAGAACTTGATTATACCACGTGTTCTCACCTTTTAATAACTATGCGACAGCTGAGTCTATTAGGGTGTAGAGCATAGAAGGTTGGAGCCACGACAATGGAAAAAACTTACATTCGTGTTCTGAGTTCTAGATGTCCCAAATCATTATCCTTATCCCTAGGTTTTCATTCGATCTTTGTTGTTGCATAATTCTCTGCGAATTTCCCGAGTCCTAGCGCTTTTCTCCCATTTATTTACAACTTACAGTTCACGATTCACTATGTTCACTATTGATTGAATCACAAACGACATCATATTCTGTTCTAGCTTAGTTTTATTCTTTACAATTCGAAGTGTGGTTAAGAAGTCCCTATGGATTCGATCACTTTACTATACTAACAGTGATTGTTGTGCACTTGGAGGAAGTTGGTTAAGAGGTTAAAAGTCAACAGAGGAAACAACCCCATCAGATGTCAAACGTTCAAAATAAGTTTTTGACTCGATGAAATCCGAATGAAAACAGAAGAAAACAGATAAAGTCAACAGTATAACAAAATCTCCCCATACTAACTTCAAACTGTCCCGGATTGAAGTAGTCCACAATTGGGAGATCGACTCATTAAAAATGAAAAATAAAAGATAGGAAAAGATAGAATCGAAGTTGTAAGACCTGGCTCAAAAGGTCTTTGAAACCGTCTTAGGTGTGTCTGGAACTTCATCATCATGGACGACCAATCGCTATCCATATGTGTCGTGTGTGTATGCTCTTCGTTGTCATGTGTGTAGTGGTGACTAGTAGCATCGTCATCCTCATCTCCAACATCAACAAAAACGGACAAGAGTGAAAGACTCACCGAATCATGGCTAGTTGTGGGTCTTCTCGTGGTTGATCTCTTGAAGAAGTGTGGAACGGTCTTCTTCATGGCTCTCCTAGTGTAGAGATCAACTTTCCTTGCTTAGAAACCTTAGTTTCAAGAGCTAAACGTTTCTCATTCTCCTCCGCAAAACTAGCTTGAAAATTGTTCTTTTGGCCGTCGGTTGGAGGGTTCTCAAGTGGTGTCTCAAAAAGTGGCGTGTGGGAGGTTGAGGGCTGGGATATGGTTGTTCTTCGTGTCTCCCTAAGTATCACCTTTTGTGCCAACAAAACCTTCTTCTTGTAGTAAAGTGCAACGCCAACAATTGGATCACCGGAACAACAAATAAACCAAGTGGATCGTGGTGGATCAAAGGTAACCACGCCACTACTCAAGGCTGGGATTTCCTTGTGGGGAAGGAAAACACACCTCTTCTCATCCATGTGTGGTGGCGTGAAGAGGTAGCCAAAGCTCGTGGTGTTCTCAGACCAACCGCATAGAAAATGCTTCCTTTGAAGTGCTAGAAGGTCTTGTTTGTCTTCAAATGATGAAGGTGTCTCTTGGCTAAAATCAAATCCAGAAGCCAACAATATTTTCGTGATTCTCCCTTTAAAATAACTACAAGCCTTCTTTACTACATTCTCCTTAGCGGCATCATGCTTAATTCGAATCATTCGACAAGCTAGAAGTGATCCATAATTAACTAGCTCGGGCTACTCAACAGAAGGGGCTATAAGCATGTATGACTCATCTTGATTAACCACTCCACGGTCACTCCTACTAAAAATCCATTGCAAAACAAGGTAATACACATAACGAATCGTCGGGTGTGTAATCTATGGGGCTTTAGATTCTTCGGGTTTGATCTTCTCGTTTGCAATCTGATGCGCACTAAATGATCAATGCTAAATGCAAGTGCTCAAGAAGTGCTATGAGTTCTAAAACCTCCATTAACTAACCACAGGTACATGGTGCAATCAATGTAGTAATCAAGGGTCATTCTTCCACAAGGATACAATTGGATTAAACAATTGGAATGCAAGAAACTAATGAAGCTAGCTGAATGCAAATTCAATGGTGGATTTCGATTTTACTAAGTGTAAATGACAATATGAAATGATGCAATAGGTAAAATGTAATAGTTTGAACTAAGTAAAACACTAAAATGTAGCAAAACAATGCATAAGTAAAGGTAAAACAAGATTAAAATACAATTTAAGAAAAGTCAACAAAAAATCAACGAAAGTCAATGCAAAAGTCAACAAATTAAACGATATGATCAATATGATTAAAGCATGGATCTTGAGTAAATGTGATAGATTTAGGTTGAAATAAGTGAAGATAGTGATGCACAACAACAAAAGAGAGCTAATTTCAAAGCATGAATCCATTTAGTCTAGACTAATCCACTTCCATGGTACTAATCCATTTCTTAATCAATGATTAACACAAAGTTCCATTTTGTTAAAGGCTTATCAAGAATCTTTAATGAACATGTTCATAAAATCTTAAAAAACTCCTTAGACTTCAACTTCCATTGGCTACGATGAGAAATGCATGATTAGAGTCTCCTAGACATTTTCACAAACACCTCGGGCATGAAAAGACCATGATATAGATTTGGGGTAATTACTTCCTAATCTAGCATGAGATACTCTCTAATCAATGAAATATGAAAGAATAACAACTTAGCATCACTAATCTCATATGAATCAACCTTAATATTCCCTACTCAAGATCCATTAAGGAAACTACTCACTAATCATATTTAAAACACATAAAGCATGAATATAAAGATGCATAATGAAAAGACTTAAAGAAATTAATAAGAAAACTTTGCTAAATCATAAAAAGTGAAGTCTTTTCACCTCAAATCACTCAAGAACACATTAGATTTAGAGTTTAAACAATGGATAAGAGAAGAGGAAAAAAGCTTAGGATTTTAATGATAATAAGAGTATTTATAGGAAAAGCTAAGTGTACCCGGGTCAACCCGGGTGAAACCGGATCAAACCCAGTCAACCTGCGAAACTTCAAAAGGAGAGTGGCTATGGATTGGACTAGAGACCGGCTAGCTAGCCCGTCGAACTGGCAAAATCTTGGCAGGGGTTTTTCAACCTTCAGAGCACCCTATGGATCGGCTAGGCGATCGGCCAGCTAGCCGATCCATTAGCCTTCTCTGTCTTCATCTTCTTGTTCTTCACTTTTCCATCTTGATTCTTCTGTCCATTTGTTCCACAATTGATCCAAGACTCCATTTGTACCTTAAATAGACAAAATATGCATGCAAATGCAAGAAAACAAGAACTTGTACTTTAAACTCAATATAATCTAAAAGGAACAAGATATGCATTAAAACTTGTAAAAACCTAAGCTAAATGTCTCAAAATATTACTAAAATGCATGCTAAGGAAGGGTAAATTATGCACTTATCAACTCCCCCGGACTTACCTTTTGCTCGCCCTCGAGCAAACCAAGAGAGCAAACCGATAGAGAGGTTTGAAAACAAGAAAGTAAAACAATAGATTCAAACAAAGCATTCAACACCATCACCTAAGATAATACAAAGTTATCGCTAAGCGCTTTAACGCTCAATCAATCTTCTCGCAATCTATCGCTACTCCAATCTTCTGCCTCTAGACACAATGATCAAGCATTCACATATCATTCTATCCACCAATTCTTTAACATTCATTAAGGATTAAATGCATGATCTTGCTTATCAACTATCAAACAATGTTCAAGGCTATGTAAAAAAAGGTTAAAATGTGAAAGATAAGGCGGTTATAAAAGATTTTTAGGTGACTCACTCTCAAGCAAGAGAGGGTAATGCAAAACATCATGTAAACGCAAGGAAGAAATAGAACAATTGATGCATACAAATAAGTGTTTCCATTCTACCCAACCCATATGATTTCAAACTCCTAAGTTCTACCCATAAGCTTGCAAACTCTTCTTTCTTTAGGTGATCTAAGCCTTTTTGAATCTTTCTTTAAACTTTTTAGCTTACTCTAGGGGGTTATTTCTTTAATTTTTCCTCTATGGTTTCGTTTTATACTTTTCAACTAGCCCTTTTGGGTTCTAGCTTATAGAAGGGATTTCTAATCACAATCAAACACTAGAGTCTTTCTTTAACCTTTAATATAACACAACATTTCCCTAAAGTGGCTCTACTTCTTTTCTTTCTTTGGCTTTCTTTTTATTTCAAAGTCAACTCACTCTTTCTTTTGCTCACCAAAACATTCACCAAACCCAACCCATAAGAATAACAACTCCTAAGCTAATACTAGTCTTAAAACGAGACTAGCTCTAAATGAAAGCACTTCTTTGTCGTTCCCATCTTTCAAGATTTTATTTGTGTATGCATTTTCAAAAAGGAGGCCTCACTCAAGAAAATACATGTAGGTTTCAAAGAAGGGTCAAGGTTATGCAAGGTAAGGGAAACCATCCTCATTCACATTAGATGTCTTGAATCGGGAAGACCATTTGGACTAGCAAAGAGTGGTAAAAAGGTAAAAGAAAGTCCAAAAGTGTATATGGTTACTTAGAACAAGCATATCAAGTCTTTTATCAAGCAATTAAAGTCAATGTTAGGTTCTGTTGGGGTCGGATTTCACCCGCTGAAATTTGGTGTTCAAAATTATGATAGATAACGAGCATATCTCGACAGGCAGAGATGATATGGCCCCTAAGTCATTTCACCTATAAGAGGATGAAAACCTCTTGAATTTCCTAAGTCCCCTTTACCTGGCAAGGGAACCTTCGAAGCTATCTTCACCCCAGGAGAAGTCATGAATGCAGCGTCGGAGGGATCGCGGAGCCAATAAGAGGCGCTGTAGAGGCCAAAACTTCCTGGCACCGATGTCAGTGAGTAGTGACACCAATGTGCTTAGCCTCATCGGTGTCCAGGCAGCTGCCATCGGTGCCAAGGCAGTTCTCATCGAGTTCAGGTGTTTCGTCGCCTGTCAGAACATCAACAAAGGCTCCAGAAGGTTCCACGTGTCAAAGCCCAGTAACGAAGCCCACATAGGCACAACCAACATAGGGGAAAAAGGCAATCCGCGAAGGTTTTGGGAAAAGTTGACATTATCTTTTGGGAAAAGGCTTAGCCGACTTTGGGGGCTATATATATCAATGTACAAAGCTTATCTTCAGAAATCTCTGCTTCCTCTCGAAACCCTTACAAATCTAATTGTGCGATTTCCGGCATCCACAATTTGGCGCCGACTAAGGGGACCTATAGAGTTTCTTACACAAAAAAGCTACGTTACATACCGAATCAAAGATGGTGAGCGGTGAAGAAACACGTCTCGCAGAGACAACTAGGAGAAAGAACCTTCTGTCAAAGCTACTGCTACCAAAGTCGCTGCTCAAGGTGACATAACCGAGGTGAAGAAGATGCTAGAAACCTTCCTCATAGAGCAGAAGAAGCAAGGCAAGATCAACGAGGCGACTTCAAAAGACCTGAGAGCTCTTTCGCGAAGAAAGCGCGGAAGACTCGACACATCAAGACTTAGGGCGCGCATCGACCCTCAACACCTCTACTTTTCGGCGCCTCATACCACTTGTGGAACCCCAGAGGACCTACCACCACCACCGCTGCGTCGAGAATCGGACAAGTCTCCCGAACGCATTGTGGATATCTCCGACGGAGATGAACCAGCTCCCACGAAGCGTGCACGAGCAGAAGGTACAAAAGGCAGCCGACAAGAACCACACGCCTCTGACACTGAAAGCGTGCCAGGCTCTTCCAAAACGGAGGTTGTGAAAGACACCTCGGAGTACACCAACTACTCTTGCAAGGAGCAGTACAAGAAGGAGCAAGAGCGTAGAGCGTTCAAACAACCTTCACAACATGAAACTAAACCCAACGAAGTGCGGGTTTGCTATAACCTCCGGGGAATTCCTGGGATACTTGGTCACCCATCCTGGCATCGAAGCAAATACTCGCTGCAGTAAAGGCTCAGATGGAGCGGGTAACCTCTGATCTGAAGCGTACCCAATCGCAGATACACCACGGAACAGGGAAGGCCCCTGCCATCGCTCAGGTACTAGAAAAGGCAAGGAACACGCCTTTCGGGAAACGAATTGCGAGGACAAAAATTTCCGATCCAAATGATGGAATTCGAAGTGGCCTTGGGTAGAGCAAACTTCAAGGAAGCCGAAAAGGACATCGTCTACTGCAAGCTGTTCGTAGAAAGCCTCAAGGGGACTGCCCTTCAATGGTTCTACAAGCTGGAGAAAAATTATGTTCACACTTTCCTCCAGCTTTCCGAGTTGTTCGTGCAACATTACAACATCTTCATGGAACGGAAAATCTACGACTCCGAACTATGGAATAACAAGCAAGGTTCAAGAATATGTTGCAAAAGTTAAAGGTATAAGCAACAAATCAGCCCTAGAGGCCTTGCGAGGAGCACTTCGGTATCCGTCTCCATTCTGGCAAGAGATGAGTCTCAACAAGCCAACAACAATCCAAAATGCTCTCCACCGTGCTGCTGACTTCGCTCGAACAGAGGAGGAAGTCCGAGCCTGGAAAGGCGCAAAAACCAAACAAGTAAGCGAACCAGCCTAGGTCACTGTACGGAAGAGGAGCAATCCCGCCTACGTTCAATACGAAGGAGGATCCGGAGGGGCTCACAACTATCAAGTAGAGTCATTGGGTCACGGATGTAAAAGAGGTCGTGCGCGCGGTCGCGGCAGAGGAACCTGGAACAACACCTAGAACAGAGATTCAAAGGACTATGATGAGAAGTTGTACTGTGATTTCCACAAAGCAAGTGGACACTCCAACGCAAGGTGTCGCGAGTCAGGGCGACAACTCATAGCCAAACTCACATAGGGCACCTTGAAGAGCAACAACAGCTTGTCAGACTTCAAGCCAGAGGAGAAAGCTCCTGCTGACACCGAACAACAAGTGGATATTCCCAAACGCCAACGTCACGACGATGACATGGAAAACGAAGACTAGCATGAAAGTATCAACATGATAATGGGAGGCTCACAGTACTGTGCAAACAACGAGACTGCGATCGAAGCTTACCAACGCCGCGCTGAAGTCTGCGCGAACATATTAGCACCTGGAAAGCAACGACCCTATCACCTTCGACGAGAAAGACACTGAGGGCCTCGATCAACCACACAACGATCCCCTGGTAATCAATTTGATTGTTTATGACTTCAACGTCGCTCACGTTATTATTGATACAGGAAGCTCGGTGGATGTCATCGTTAAGAAAACACTTGAGCGAATAAAGATTGATCTATCCACGATCAAAGGGAGGCCTAAACCCATAACAGGCTTCGCCTTCCCGTCCAAGCTGGCAACGTTAAGAAGATGGTCGATTTCACCGTCTCCGATCGTCCAGCAATCTACAACATGATCATGGGAACTCCTTGGCTCAACCTAATGAGAGTTGTGCCTTCAACATATCACTTATACCTCAAATTCCCAACACCCATCGGTATAAAAACAATATGGGGAAATTAAAAGGATTCCCGTACTGTTTTTTGGCCGAGCATAAGCTGCAAAACATCGAGAAAAAGAAGGACGACTCTGAGCCTTAAGAATCACGAAAAAGAGCGAGAACCAACTCTGAGCAGGTCAAGAACCTGACCGACCTCTTATAGCAATTACAGATTGCAGA
Source organism: Arabis alpina (assembly GCA_900128785.1). Taxonomy (NCBI): domain Eukaryota; kingdom Viridiplantae; phylum Streptophyta; class Magnoliopsida; order Brassicales; family Brassicaceae; genus Arabis; species Arabis alpina. Next base: position 14,263,957 of record LT669789.1, on the reverse strand, counting down.
AGGTCGCGTAGAAGAAGAGCGACCCACCTGCGAACTTGTAGTGTCTGTATGCATTGAAGAGCAACATTCCAAAATATGTGTAGAAATCGGAGCCACGCTTGATGAAGACCTTAAGAAGGAGCTGGTGGATTTCCTCCAGAAAAACATCAACACTTTCGCCTGGGTAGCAGAAGACATGCCTGGGATAGACATCAGCGTCGCCAGCCACGAGCTCAACGTTGATCCGACTTTCAAACCAATAAAACAAAAAAGAAGGAAGCTCGGTCCCGAATGAGCAAAGGCAGTAAACGACGAAGTCGAAATGCTCCTGCGCGTCGGATCAATCACCGAAGTCAAGTACCCCGATTGGCTCGCCAACCCAGTCGTGGTAAAAAAGAAGAATGGTAAGTGGGCATGTCTACGTTGATTTTACAGATCTGAACAAAGCATGCCCAAAGGATAGCTTCCCTCTGCCTCACATCGACCGCTTAGTAGAGGCAACAACAAGGAATAAACTCTTAACGTTCATGGATGTCTTCTCAGGCTATAACCAGATTCTAATGCACCCTGAAGATAGAGAGAACACCGCCTTCATCACAGACCGTGGAATCTAGTGTTACAAGGTTATGCCCTTCGGCCTAAAAAACACTGGAGCAACATATCAAAGGCTCGTGAAAAGATGTTTCAAGATCAGCTAAGCAAGACGATGGAGGTGTATATAGACGAGATGCTCGTGAAATCTCTTGAGGAGGAAGACCAATTCTCTCACTTAGAAGCGTGCTTCGAACAGCTCAACCTTCACAACATTAAACTAAACCCAAGAAGTGCAGGTTTGCTATAACCTCCGGGGAATTCCTGGGATACTTGGTCACCCATCCTGGCATCGAAGCAAATCCGAAGCAGATCGACGCGGTGATCCAGATGGCATCTCCACGAAACAAGCGTGAAGTACAGAGATTGACTAGACGAGTGGATGCGCTCAAACGTTTCATCTCGCGATCAACTGACAAGTGCCTAACTTTCTAAGACACGCTGCGAGGTAACAAACAGTTCGAAGGGTCAGACAATTGTGAAGATGCTTTCAGGCAGCTCAAGGAGTATTTGGCAACACCGCCTATCCTCGCTAAACCAGTAACTGGAGAACCTCTCTTCCTCTACATCGTTGTTTCTGAAACAGCTGTCAGCGCTGTGTTAGTACGAGAAGAGCAAAAGCCTATCTTCTATGTTAGCAAGACCGTCACCGACGCTGAAACAAGATATCCTCAGCTGGAGAAGCTAGCACTTTCCGTCGTCGTGGCATCACGAAAGCTAAGGCCTTACTTCCAATCTCATACCATCATAATTCTCAGCACCTTCCCTTTGCGTTCGGTCTTGCATAGTAGTCCAAGTTAATCTGGTAGGTTGGCGAAGTAGGCTGTAGAACTCAGCGAGTATGACATCGAATATAAGGGACGAATGTGTAACAAGTCACAGGTGTTGGCAGACTTCCTAATCGAACTCCCGGAGGACCAGACCCCAAAGGAGGTTCGACCAGGGATCTGGGAACTACACGTCGACGGCTCATCTTCCAAAAACGGGTCCAGAATAGGGATACGCCTACCATCACCAACAGGCGAGATCTTCGAACAATCTTTCCGTCTAGGCTTCAAAGCCTCTAACAATGAAGCAGAGTATGAAGCCATTATCGCTGGTATGCGACTAGCTCAAGGACTTAACGTCGAGCACGTTCACGCATTCTATGATACACAACTGGTTACTAGCCAGTTCAGCGGCGAGTATGCAACGAAAGACGATCGGATGGAAGCCTATTTAACAATAGTCAAGGACCTTGCCTTGACATTCAAAGAGTTCACGCTGACGCGAATTCCTCGAGCGGAAAATGTTGACGCCGACGCCTTAGCAAACCTTGCCTCCGCTTCAGCTCCGCCAAAAGATCCATCCTTGAAACGATTTATCCCCGTGGATTTCATCGAATTTAGAAGCATCCAACATGATATGACGCTCGCTTTATCAACACGATCACAGGCTGTATACAAGCCAAAGCCAGTGCTGAAACATGAGTCATGGACGTCAAGATGACAGAAGCTGAGGCAGACACAGAGTCTGCGCCTTTGACAACGACGCCAGCAACTGACGCCGATGTCACCGAGGCCGAGGTCCCCGATGACCTGGGGCAGCCCGAAGATCTTTCATCGCAGAACCTTCCGCTTGAGCCTAAAGACAAAGACACGTCCATCCCCATGGACACGGATGAAGAACCCGAGTACGGGTGCGATAAACCTTGGATAGATCAAATTCGTGCTTACATCATCAATGGATAGCTGCCTAACAGCAAGTGGGCAGCCTGCAAGGTACAGAAACAAGCCGCTTGGTACGTCCTGTTTGACGCTAACATCTACAGGTGGGGATTCTCCGGTCCTCTGCTCACCTGCATAGAGGGACAAGAGGCCAGACAAGTCATGGAAGAAGTACACAGCGGGTCTTGTGGCAATCACTCAAGAGGCAAAGCCTTAGCGATCAAGATAAAGCGACATGGCCACTTCTGGCCTACTATCGTGAACGACTGCGTTCAGTTTTCACCCAAGTGTGAAAGGTGTCAACGACATGCTCCAAAGATTCATCAACCAACAGAGACGTTTTCCTCTGTCACCTCTCCTTACCCATTCATGAGAGGGGCCATGGACATCGTTGAACCCCTGCACGCTTCAAAATAGAAGCGCTTCTTACTTGTTCTGACATATTATTTTTGGAAGTGGATAGAAGTTGAAGCCTACGCAAGTATCAAGGACGCCCAAGTTGAAAGTTTCGTCTAGAGAAACATCATATGCTGTTACGGAATTCCATACGAAATTGTTACGGACAACAGTTCCCAGTTCATCTCCAACAGGTTCGAGACCTTCTCTGCAAAATGGAAGATTCGACTTAGCAAGTCTACTCCTCGTTATCCTCAAGGTAATGGTCAGGCAGAAGCAATCAACAAGACAATTATCGATAGCCTTAACAAACGCTTAGATGCAAAGAAAGGACGTTGGGCAGACAAACTAGAAGGCGTTTTATGGTCCCACCGCACCACTCCTCGCCGTGTAACAGGCGAAACTCCTTTTGCACTTGTCTATGGCACTGAATGTGTCAAACCCTCTAAAGTCATTTCTCCAGGGCCACGACGTCGCATCTTACCAGAACACGAAGATCTCAACGATTCGCTCCTCTTCGATGAATTGGACTTCCTTAATGAAAGGCGCGATCAGGCACTCATCAGGACAACCAACTCTCAAAATGCAGCCGAACGCTATTACAACTCCAGAGTTCGAGAAAGACATTTCCGCGAAGGCGACTTGGTCTTGCACGAAGTCTTCCAGAATACAGCAGAGCGGAATGCGGGTAAACTTGGAGCTAACTGGGAAGGACCATACAGAGTCACCACCGTGGTCCGTCCCGACGTCTATGAGCTCGCCACCATGGTTGGCACGCCCATACTCCATGCATGGAACGCAAAACACTTTAAGAGGTAGTATCATTAGTCCTCTTTTTAGGCCTTTGCCTTGAACTACGAGGCGACTTGATCCCTGCAAAGGGTACGTAGGCAGCTTGTCTACGGACGAGTTCAGTTGCCCTCCTCCGTCTAAAATGGGGGGGGAGTAAGTACTTTAACGAACTTCGGGGCGACTTGATCCCTGCAAAGGGTACGTAGGCAGCTTATCTCCGGACGAGTTTAGTTGCCCTCCTCCATCAAAAGGAGGGGGGAGAGTGGGGTATGTATACTCGTATACTGCCATTTTTTATCAAGCTCTTTGCTTCAAGTAACAGGCACTTGACACAAGTCTCATAAACTTTCTCCGGACGAGTTTAGTTGCCCTCCTCCGTCAAAAGAAGGGGGGAGTGGGGTATGTGTACTCGTATACTGCCATTTTTTATCAAGCTCTTTGCTTCAAGTAACAGGCACTTGACACAAGTCTCATACACTTTATCAGTTACATCCTCTGTGGATTTTTCTAAGTCTTTTTCAAGCAAGTTCATTAGCTACATCCTCTATGGATTATTCAAAGCCTTTTTCAAGCAAGTTCAATCCACTATCGTTGTTGCTGGCCACAACAACAATGTGTGAACCTGAACAGATTGACATCCATCATCGGATCCTAAGCACGCTAAATAAGTTATAACGATCAGTTTCTGGTCTTTTGACCCCGGATGATTCTAATGATCAGTTCTTGGGCTTTTTGACCCCGGATGTTCATTCCAGAACCCAACAGCACCGTTCGTAAAAATCAATTGCCAATGATTACTTATGTTTATACACCGAATAATCATTCTGAAAACCCAACAAAACGTTGGTCAAGTCAAAAGGTGAGACCGCTTCTGAACAGACGTGTTCGAAAAGTACCACCATTCTAGAAAACCCAACAACAACATTGGTAAAAACGGAAACCCAAGACCAAGCGTTGGTAGGAAAGGAGCGAAAGCGCACTTGCGATTTTGTTACCCAGCAATCAAAAACCCAACAACAACGTTGGTACAAATAGCCAAAGGCGCTTCTAGTATAAACGACCTCTAACCTGTATTAAAGACTTGACCAAAGCAAGAGTCATGATTTGACAAATAAAGAGAAGCGAGGAAACAAAACCGCATTCATTATCATCTTACATTTGCTACAATGCAAGAAAAAATATCAAAAGCATGGATACAAACCATCCAACACTATCTCCAAAAATCATGAGTAATCACGTTCGAAAATCATAAAGCCATACACAAAAGTCATAAAAAAGGCTAAATCTGAAAACAAGAGAAAGGAAAAACAATCAGTCCTCAGCGTCCTCATCATCGTCTGTCACCTCGACGTCGTCCTCTTCTATCACCTCGACGTCGTCGTCAACAGCAATGTTGGCCTCAGAAGTGCCAGCAAAAACCTCAGAAATCTCAAGTACTCTCCGGACACTAGCAAGTAGATCCGCGAACACATCGTGAGCATCGTAGATCGGATGACGCCGTTCGCGCAGCGCCTTAACCTCCATCGGGAGGTCTGGCGGCTCTGATCCCTTAAGAAGGCAGATGAACTCCAAGTTTACATCAATCTCAGGAAGGTTCAACATGTCGTTCTAAACCTTCCCGCCGATCTCTGCAAGTAATCCAGCAACCTCGCTAGTTCGCTCCGCAAAACCGCGAGCCATCTCGTCTCTGGCCTCAGCAACAACTTCACCAATCCTAGAGGCGTTGAAGGTCACTAGCAGAGCTAAGCTCGCCCCTCAGCTGAACTACCTCACCCTCGGCCTTGGTACACCTCAACCTAAGCTTCGCCTCAAAGTCCTTTTTGGCCTTCTGCATAGATAGAGTGTCACGCTCAAGGACCTCGTTCAGCTCGGTGGCATTGGCCTCCTTGGCCGTGCTAAGCTCACTATCCCTGGAGCGAACATCCTCATCATAATCACCGACCAGACTATCAAAGAAGAGGGAAAGCTGCAAGAAAACATAATATGATATCAAAACATGCTAAGGCATAAAGATTGCTAAAGGAAAGAGTGCTAAGGGAAAAAGTCAAACCTCAGAGGCTTATGACTTCATCGCCGAGTAAGCTTCGTTACAAAGCAGCCCACCAACATGGCTCGCTGAAGTCTCTCTGCCAACAACTGATGTAGGGTATGTGTCCACTCTCTGCCTCTTCGAAGGGGTCTCACGGTCAACGCCCTTTCCTTTACCACTAGAGATGCGGGCTCTCTCCGCCGACAGCCTACGAAACTCCGCGACCTCGCCTGAAGAAGGAGGAGGAAGAAGGGTCTTCGGCGCCAAAGGCCTTAAAGACCTCGCCCGCACCGACGGAGCCGTCGGGGTCAAGGTCATCGGTGTTACCGCCCTCGGCGTGTTGGTACCCGATGACCCCTTGGCCTTCGCCACTGCCTAAAGTGCAGCCTGCTCAAGAGAAGACATCCTCGCCTTGCCTCATCCAAGAATCTTCCCCAGAAAGATCTCAGCGGAAAGTGCCCTCTCGATCCTCATCCGACTGAACAGCTTCCTCCAATTGCCATTCCCAGAGGAAAGCTTGGTATGCATGGCGGTAACAAACTCCTTTGAGACTTCAGGCAACGATGGCTTCACTGCGAAAGACAACAATTCAAGAGTTAGCATATAACAAGACAAAAGAGAAACAACAACAACAAAATCACTAAGTGTTGGTTACCTCTTCTTTCCCATCTCGTCTTGACAAGGTCGATGCATTCTGCCTCGATGGTCCTCTCAGAAATCTCATACGAGAAGAAACAATCCTCGACGTGGTCATCCTTGCTCGGTAACCCGGCAATGAGTGCCATCCCAGACGAGTTAGTAACAGTATGCTTTAGCTCTTCACTTCGACCACGAACTCTGAAATTCGTCAAGTAGGACAAGTGATCGGTGCTGATGACAACGCCACACTCTCTGCTCAACACGTAGATACCAAGAAGAAGTCTAATGCCCCTGGGGTTAATCTGAGCAAGGCAGATGCCATAACCGCATCGGGATATCGGTCTCTGCACGCGTCTCTTCGGAACGCGTGATGCTCGGGTCATCGGGACCCATGGCCGGCTTTGTGATGCGATGATCTTTGGCGACCCATGACATCAGTTTTTCACCGAACGAGAGCCAAGACGACGGCTCGTCATCGGCGTAGTTAGACTTTGGGTCGTCGGTGTCATTCCCCATCGGCGCACACGAAGATCTCAAATTGGGAATCGACAACAACAAGCTCAAAACGGGATTTCAAAGCTCCACAAACACCAAACTCACCTACATCAAGCCAAATCAAGGTTCAAAATTCAAAGGATTCTCAACATTTAACCAAGAACATCCATCCAAAGATCAAATCAAGAATAAACTACTTAATCTAAAGCTTAATCCATCAACAACCCAAGCTAGATTTATGGAGCAATTAACAAACAAAACTTGTGTTGGATCTCATGAAGGATTGTTCTTCATTAAGAAAGGGATCTACTATGGTTAAAGGTCTTTGGAAGCCTAGAAAAGGGAGGTGAGGTGAACACTTACCAAGCAAGAGGAACGACGATGACTGGAGATGATGACGTCGGCAATGGCGGTGGAGAGGTGATGAGGAAGAAGAAGAGAGTCCAAAACCCTAGGCAAATGTGTGGAGGAAAAAGAAGGAGAAAAAAAAAAAAAAATCTTATCCCTTTGCAAAAGATCTCTAGAGACATTATCATTCTCGGAATTTATTTTCCCGTTGCAAAAGACATCGTTGACTTCAACGAACGCAACGCGGAGTCTTAAAATCTCCAGAGAATAATAAAAAAAAAAAAAATTGTAAGTTTCGGCACGCGAAGAACGAAGTCTTTAAATCATCTGCAAGGTCTTAAAATCCTTAGTGTGGAAACCGTCTCCAACAGCAAACGCTATCAGCTCTCGCAAGCAGAACACGAAGTCTTAAAACCTTCGAAGAACAAAAAAAAATAATGTTTACAGTATTACCGACACTAAAGGCTCAAGCCTACAACATCATAACTTTGAACAGCAAACTTCAACACCCAATGGTCCTTAAACTTGATACTATTATAACTAACACTACCGAGTTGGGGGGCTAACGGTTGGGGTCGGATTTCACCCGCTGAAATTCGGTGTTCAAAGTTATAATAGATAACGAGCATATCTCGACAGACAGAGATGATATGGCCCTTAAGTCATTTCACCTATAAGAGGACGAAAACCTCTTGAATTTCCTAAGTCCCCTTTACCTGGCAAGGGAACCTTCGAAGCTATCTTAACCCCAAGAGAAGTCATGAATGCAACGTCGGAGGGATCGCAGAGCCAACAGGAGGTGCAGCAGAGGCTAAAACTGGCTGGCACCGATGTCACTGAGCAGTGACACCGATGTCAGGCAGTGGCACCGATGTCACTGCCCAGTGACACCGATGTTCCTGGCCTCATCGGTGTCCAAGCAACTGCCATCGGTGCCAAGGCAGTTCTCATCGGGTTAATGTGTTTTATCGCCCGTCAGAACAGCAACAAAGGCTCCAAAAGGTTCCATGCGTCAAAGTCCAGTAACAAAGCCCACATAGGCACAACCCACATAGAAGAAAAAGGCAATTCGCGAAGGTTTTTGAAAAGTTGACATTATCTTTTGGGAAAAGGCTTAGCCGACTTAGGGGGCTATATATCAATGTACAAACCCTTGTAAAGGATATTCACAATTTTTATCACAATACAAAGCAATTACAAACCCTAATTTCTCTTTGCTCATCATTGTTCTTCATAGCTTATCTTCAGAAATCTCTGCTTCCTCTCGAAACCCTTACAAATCTAATTGTGCGATTTCCCGCATCTACAGGTTCAAATTGATAGAATAGGTTTCAAGTCTAATAAGCTTCAACCTAATCACTAGTTTCGAGCGAAGAGATCAAGATGCAAAGAAGAGATTTCTTTAATTCACTTATCAATATCTAGCATTATCCTAAATATCATATTGAATGCTAAGCTATAAACCTCAAAAACAATTTAAAACATGCTCAATGCAACCTAAATGATCATACAAATGTATGAAATGCAACTATATGAAAAGGGAAAATCTTTTTGAAATTTTTCGAAAATTTTAAAAAAATTAGGGTTTTTCAAGTTCTCTCATATGAACAATGCAATGCATGCAATGAGACACAAAGGATGATAAAAGAAAAACAAAATAACTAAAATAATCATTAGCAAACACCTCCCCCGGACTTACTTCTCATCGTGTCAATGAGAAAGAAAAACCTAAGAAGGGAGAAAGAAAAATGAAACTAAATATGCATAAATGAAAACTAAATGGTATAGACAATGGATAGAGTGGTACCTTGGGATCATTATTGATCAAGTGGTGGTGGAGTGAAGGTTAGACGACAAGGAAGATTGAATCGGAGGGAGTGGTTGCTTGAAGTGTTCCCAAACTTGGATGTCAACGGTAAGTAGCAACAAAGTGGCTCGGCATCATCATCGAAGAACCGGTAAACAAAAAGTCATAGTCCAAATGGTCCTCCCAAAGTCTCTTTCTCAACCAAGTAATGTTGATCAATCAATGGCCTTTCTTGTAGAGGCGTGTGTGTGGGCGAATCCTACACAGTTGAAATAGTCAAACATATTGTTAGGTTTGAAACTTCTGCAGAAGACACTAAGCAAAGATCTCAAGAGAGTTTTTATTGATTTTTTTGCCAATCGATTACAAGATGTTTCTGAGTAAAAATGTTGATCCCTTCTAAAGGGGATGTACAAGAGTATTTATACTAGTCTAAGTCGGTTTAGGGCTAGCCCTAGAGAATAAGGGAACATTCCTTATTCTCTTAGATCTCCATATATTCTCCAAGATCTTCCCTCATCTCCAAGTTTCGCCAAGCGCGTTGGACTTTCGTCTTGGGCCTATCCTGATAACAGTCATCGCTGAGTCGACCCACTTCTTAAGACTCTTACCGGTTCCATTTACGGATGGTCAACTTAATGGTTTACCGCGCGGTTTACTTGGTTTAATCATTGAATGGCTGATTTTCTATACTTAGTCGTTTTTAACTTGTTGATTCGAAAAGGGAGTTTTGACCCCTACAGTTAGCCCTCCAGCTCAACATTATTAGTTATAACAATGTCGAACTAAAGTAATTGATGAGATTAAAATCGACAAGCCACAAAATAGAACTCAGTAATCGAAATGTCCAGCTGCTAAGCTCAAGTGACGCCGAACCGTGGTAAGACATTAATTTCGAATCGTTATTTAGGATGACGTGACGATCTGCGGATGGCAAACAAATCATACGTTCATGTCTATGATAAGGAGATAGATTTTACATACAACAAGGCCTATTATCACACATATTAATTTGTGATTGCCCATGCAAGTAGACGTAATGGGGTTATTACGTAAAACCCATGAACTTTGATAATGCACTAATGCCGATCCGTTGTTTGAGACGACAGCTAGTCGTAGGCCTGGGCATTCGGGTATTCGGGTCGGGTCTAGGTTCGGGTCCTAATGGGTACAGGTTCCATCGGGTATACGAAAAACATACCCATACAGGTTTTTGTAAGACACAGGTTCAGGTCCAGGTTCGGGCTTATTAAACCTTTTAAATATCCAAATTTTACAAGTTCCTTCTAGATATAGGTTCGAGTCTAGGTTTTGTGATGTATATATACCCAAAATCTAAATAAAAACCTGTAACTTGAACTTGTAAAATGCATTTGAAACACAAACAAACCAACAAGACAACAATCATATAGTATGAACTAATTTAAGAATGCAATTATCTATCGAAGTTTGTCAATGTATAAAACTATATCAATGTAACCAAAGTAATTAGAGAAACGAATAAGAGTCAATGACAAATCACGAATCGAAACAGATCATTTAGACAGAAGAACAACGGAACAAGAATCAATGACAAATCATTAATCAATCGAAGCAAGATTAGAAAGAGAATGATGATGACTGTAGATCAAACTCAAGATGCCTCTGATAAAGGAGACGAGTGTGGTCGAGCTCGAGAAGGATTTGCAAAAATCAAGCTTAAAATTTTAGGGATTACATTCGTTTGAGGAATCGATGTTTTGGTGTTGGTATTGGAAAGTCGAACCTGTAACAACAAATAAAAGTAAAACATTTAACTTACTTGTAAAGGTTCTTTTTATCAGTATTATGACAATATTATAAATAAAATTATAGAAAACAATATCAATAAAATCTATTTTATCATAATCTTTGGTAGATTTGACCTACTAGGCTTAGGCATACAGGTTCAAGTTCGGGTACAGGTTCGGGTCCAAACGGGTACAGGTTCTATCAGGTCTACTAAAAACATACCCATACAGGTTCCTCTAAAATTTCGGGTCAGGTCCAGGTTCAGGTCTTACAGGTTCGGGTCCAGGTTCGGATACACAGGTTCATATTATTTTGCCCAGGCCTAGCTAGTCGTGTGAAAATGATGACGACCCATGAATGGTGTAACTGACGAGCCTTGAGTAAAAGGTGATAGCAATTTATAGGTTTAAACCCATGGACGTGTTGAATTATTAAGGCCCATGCGTTAATATTTGTCCGATGATTTTTCTTCACGATGAAATTCGTCGAACGTTCAAGATACAACGACGTTTGGTTTTGTTACTTTTTTCGTCTTTATTTGATGACGAGCCGCGGTGGACGGATTTGGACGACGAGCCGTGATAGGGACGATCTGAATCAGACCTATTTGATGACCTGTTTTATAAGCTTGGTGTCGAACCGTAGGTGCAAAGATGCGATGATCCGTGGTCGGATTATCGGTGATGCCATCCCGTAGTAATCATGCCGAGCCATAGCTTCTGGTGAAGGTGTGTCTTTACAAGAGATTTTGATTCATGACTTCTTAAGCTAGATAAGCCCATTTAAGGCCCACGTAAATAGCTATTGCTGAGTCGTCGTGACGAGCCGCGGAAATGCATCGATGCCGACTCGTTTTGGTGTTTATGACAATTTGTGATGAAAATATTCATTGACGATCCGTGACGGACAATGGTTCGGCGACGACTTGTGGTGCAATAAAGGCTTGACTTTCAATGACGACAAAACATTCATAGAAAAAATGATGGCGAGCTCACGATTGAGAGGTGATGCTCATTTATGGGAGCAAAGAGATGATGATTCATGACACGTGGAGCCGTGAGTAGTAGCATGACGAGTCGTTGATGAAGATCGGTGTCGTGGGTTTTAAATCACAAAGGCCCATTAAGCCTTACACATTTAAGACTCGTGTATTTAGCTATCATCGATCCATTTGTGATTCGTGATGTTACCTAGCCGTGATATGGAGAAACGGTTTCGATTACGAGTTGTAGCGAAGAAGACGATGGTGCCGATTCGTTTTACCTTAATAATGCCGACTCAACTTTTTGCAGATTAATTAAGCCCATGATGGTTTGTCAAGGCCCATGTTAGCCATTATTGCCGTTTCCCGAGATGAAAACCCTAAGCCTTGCCTCCACTATATATATTAAGACTCCTTTTGCTATTCCCTTCACAATCTCAACTTTCCAAAATCTCCACGAAGGTATAACTCTAACACCCACATCTCGGATTATGAATCCAACACCCGTATCTCGGATTATGAATCCAGACCCAAGTGTTAGACAAAATTTGGTATCTTCATTACTCTAAAATTTCTTGATTACATTGTGTGGTAAATTACAACATATGGGTACTAGATTCACAACGCCTTGGGAAAGTCTTCCTCACTTGTCTGCTCCTCCCTCCTGCCTTGCCGTCCTATGGTCCACCTGACCGGATGTCCTATCATGTGCACTGGTAAGGGGGTGAGTATTGAATACTCAGTAAGACGGTCTACTCCGTCTTATAACCTAAACTACCTAACTATTCTAAACCCCTACAACCCCACACAGCACCCTTAGCACTACTTGCCAGGTACTGTGTCTCACAGCCAACCCTTTGGCGGTGATACAAACTCGTCAACTCTTGTCGGGCATCGCTGGCAGCCCATACTCATGTCGGGCATCGCTGGCAGCCCATACTCAGCACCAGCAAGCTGGTAACTACATATAACGGACCAGTAAACTGGTATGCCCGGCCTCGCTGGCTGCCACTATTCTCTCAGGTCGGCCCGTCGGTGGACCATCATGTACCGGCATTCTGCCTCTTCTAGCGAACAACTGGACGCTAGGTCTTTGTGCTATCTTTCAGGCCAAACACAAATAAGGTGGAACGCATGCCCATACATGCGCCCAATGCAATATTTAATTTGGTGGCATTGTGAACCTAATATCCTACCGGTTTCACATGTTTTAAACTACTAAACTATCCTAAGGTTCACAATCAAGCTATCTACTCATTTTATTCCTAGTCCATTATACCTCTACGTTCTCAATCAATAGCCGAAGCATTTCAAACAATACCTTTGCCCCGTATGGTCGGCCCCAGGTAAACACGGCTATCCCAATACGTTACCCATGACATATCTATGGCCATACGGCGACCGTCCCTGTAGAAAAACAAACATGAAACTAACCGTTAATTGTGGAAGACTCACGGTCCAGCCTTGCCCATCACTGGTCTAAGCGTTCCCGTGGCCTTGCCTCTAACCTTGGAGTCGTATGCGACCGTACAAGTTTGCTAAGCCTCCTTTAGCGCTTCTCTTGTTGGTTTACACGGTCTAGATTCTATATCAGGTTGACTAAGGCGTGCCCAAACAACTAACAAATTGCCCGATCACTACCTGTCTGGCCTACGACATCCTCTTGTAGTCTGCCGAGTCCAACAAACAAGCGAACCATCGAGTATGGTCACTGCCTTGCGGTAATAACTCTACCATAGCTCTATTTTGTGGTTTAATGATCGGTTAGTATCAGAGCTTCCAGTCTGCCATGCTAATCCTCACATTTGGCCCACCAGCTCCTTTTTCAGAGTGTAGCCGGCGTATGCATGTGATATATCATGGTTTTTACCGGTTTTCAACCATGATATAAGTCCTTTTATCTAGTCTTTTCGTTGTATTTCGAGTCTTTTTAGTATCTTAACAGGTTATTACACGTGAGGAGCTTATATGGTGAATACGGTGCATTTTGGAACGTAAACAAGGTGGGAGCCGGATTTTGCAAGAAAAGAAGCTGATATGAAGCAGCCTGTCGATCGACAGCCCAAAGAAGGACGATCGATCGACAGCTACACTACAGCCTGTCGATCGACAGACACATAGACGATCGATCGACAGGTGCTCGCAGAGACCGACCTAATACGTTTTAAGGAAGGAAAATTGTTCCTTTTCGGGCCAGAAGTTACCAATAAACCGTCATAAAAGCCCACCACGAGTTCTACCTCTATAAGTAGTTTATTTTAGGTTTTTAGATAAAAACTTTAGATTTTACTTAACAAAGTTTAGAGAGAGATTTTTAGGGTTTTTTTAGGGAGACAAGTTTACTTTATACTTTGAGATTCTTCGAACCCTATTGTAATTCTTCTTTTACTCTTTCTTTATGCAGTATTATTCAGCTATGATTTGCTTTGCTGCCATGTCTGAGTAGTTTGCTTGTTAGGTTTAGGGTAGTTCGAATGGAAAGATGATGAATTGTTAGGGTAAACTCACTTGTTAGGATTATCTGTTAGGTTCTTCACCTAGATTGCTTTAACTCTGATTTAGAATTGATCACTCTAAATTAGTTATCTTAGGTTGATAGATTGACACGAAAGTGTAATTGATTAGCCAGAACTAGATCTTAGGTGAGCAAAATTACTTATTCGCAAAGAAATTTGGTTTAGGGATTTTGTGAACAAATTGGACTTGAATTTAATGCTTGTTTAAATTGATTGAATTCGCAAAGAAATTTGGTTTTCTAGGGTTTAGACATAGTTAGTTTTCGCAACGACAGTTGGTTAATTATACATTAGTGTTCCAAGTTCTAGAACGGTTCTTAATTAAATCCTGATTTTGTTTAACCTGCAATTCTGATTCATCCTGAGAATTACCCAAAAGCCTAGCACTTTGTTTAATTGAATTTTAAATCAACAATCTTTCTCTATTTCGATTTGCTTTTGTCTTTATTTTATATTATTTTACTTAGCCGAATTTGAAGTCAATATTCCTATCGTTTGATTTGACTCCCAGTGATTCGACCCCTACTACGACGACCTCTTAATTTGAGAGAGTAGCTCAGGGTAAATTTGAGCATATCAAATTTTGGCGCCGTTGCCGGGGACTCAAAATCTTCCATAGGATTTTGATTCTAGAATTCTGACTAAGTTTTCTTTTTACTTTTGATTTCGTTTTTTTTATTTTTGGTGTTTCAGGTTTATGCCTTCTAGCAGAACCAGAAGCAACAAGGATAAAGAGTTAGCAGATTTTGTTCCAGAGTTGGGAATTTTGGAAAGGGAAAACAGACGACAAGCAAAGTTAGCTAAGATGGTTAATCGAGCTGTAGTAGTTTTTCGGAATGCTGAAGGAGAGAATGTTGATCGAGATGGTAATCGATACAACAATCAGGGAGACCCCATTGATGATGCTGGTAATATCATCGAGTTTGAGGATCCGATTGCAGCAGAGCGTGCTGAGCTAGATCGTCGAGTGTCCGTACCAATTTCTCACTGATACGTGCATCGAGGAATGATTCGGGGCTCACTCGTCTTGATCATCGATCAGCCTTACTTCTCGCGGTGCCTGGTCAACGCGACACCGGGCCCTGTCGAGGCGCCACCAATGCCTCACATTGATGCCCTCTTGAGGCGTCACCGATGCCCTATCGAGGAGTCCTCAACTTAACTCTAGGACACTCGGTTCCCAGTCGTGTTGTCACCGATATCTTACCGATCCCAACCCTTGGCACTACCGAGGCCTACCGTTGGTACCCAGTCGTGTTGTCATCGAGGCACCCCGAGGCCATACCGATGCCAACCCTTGGCGCTACCAACACCACCGGTCGTGTACAGATCACCATCCGCCCAAGACCACTACTACTATGCTACTATACTAAACTACTACTATACTACCCTACCCTAACCCGTACTACCAAGACTACTGCATGAAAGCTATAAAGGAGAAGAATAGAAAGGGAGTATTAGGTACGGATCGCGCCTTACCTTATACCACTCTTCCTTAGGGTGGGGTGCCGAGATCCTTCTTGAGCTCCTCCTATTCTTTCTCTCCTAAGCGTTTATCTTTGGCTCTGGAGAGAAGAGAATGTTTTGGTGTGTAAATAATGAGCTCCCTAGCTCTCTATTTATACTAAACCAAAACCCTAAGGAGAATATTCACTTTCCTTATTTTTCTCCACCTCCTTACTACATGGGCCGAAAGCCCATTTCTCTTTCCCTCTCCTCCACGTTTTGCCTTTTCTCCTTTTTGCCCTTACTTTTGCGTTACTGCCTAACAGGTCCTCCACTGGTTTCCTATTTCTACTAACGTCCTACCCTATACCCGGCCTAACCTATACCCTACCTATCTTATACCCGACCTATCCTAATATCTTTATATGTCCTTGTTCTCCACGTTTTTCTACCTCCTCTCCTACAAAATCTAGGGTTTCCTTTCCCCTTTTAATTGTAGGAGGCCCGTTTACCACTTCGCGGGCTAGTCCATAGGTTTCCATTCCCTAATGACACTCTACCTGTAAACGACCATTTCTTCACTCCATCAAACCTCCACGAAATTATTCTAAGTTGCTGAAAACTCCATACCCGGATCTGGGATGTTATAAACTCTCCCCCCCCCTAGATTAGATTCGTTCTCGAATCCAAGATGGCAATATCTCGTCGTTTATCAAGCCATATCACCTTTGGGGGTTTAGTCATGCCTCCATCGGGTGTTCCTTGAAGCTTTGCTTGCCGCCATCATGTCTTATTGTTGGTCGCTCCTTATAGATTCATTGGATACTGCATACCGAGCATTATAAGGTTTTTCTGGGCGTTACCTTTTCTTCCCAAGTCCTCCGGTTTCTTGAGTGGTTTCCTTTCCTACTATGGGTGACCCTTAACTACTACTTCTAAACACAAGGCCATGTGCTACGGGTGCTCCTCCGGGTGATTGGAAAATGTGGCTATGAATGGCTTTGAACATCATCTTCGTCATTTGTTTAAAGGGTTGCTGCTATGTCTCCACGAAGAACATGTTGCTCGCGATGCTCCAAGACCGAGTTACTAGATTGACCCACTTCTTCTTCCTTATGACCGCCTCGTGTTTCTTGGGTCAAGCCTTCTTGCGGAGAGTATCGGTAGGTACTCTGACCACAACTATGTTTCTTGTTTGATGTGGAGTTGTTCTTCTCCCAGTGAAGGAGCCCAGTTCGATCGCAATGACACGTTCTAAGTCCTACACCAATTTCATCATCCGCACACTAGTCTTCTTCATTCTTTGGTGACCAGATTAGTGGCCAAGTAGGATTCGCGAGTTTGGAGGGGTGTCCTTCATGTCTTTGATGCTGATAACTTGTTGCTGCTTTTAGGTGCCATGAGACCTCAAAAGATAACCATTGGCCGCCTTTCTTTGAACTGTTTATTCTGGCCTCCCATGATCTCTTGATACCAACACCCCTGTACACTGATGGTATGTCCCAGTGTGACTGGCTTGCTCTCCTTGGTTCTCCCCCAAAATCTCCATTGGCTTACTACTATCATTACTAACAATGGATCACTCTAGCGTCGAAGGGAGTGTTGACAATGATCCCTCATACGTTCACCATTCTCATGACAAGGCTTGGGTTTCCATTCACCAAGCAGTCACCTATTGCTTGGACCAGGATGGCTGCTCCTCCACTGACGCAGTCCTTCCCACTTATTCTTCCAACAACATCAACTAAAATCAGAGCTAAGATTACTAATCCTAACTTACCAGGGTGATTCCACACGACGACAAGGTGAGGCATAGAAATGGAGATCCTTTCCCAAGTAGCCCAAGAGATTTTCTGAAGTCGTCCTCCAAACCCAAGTTTTAGACAAAAATTGGTATCTTCATTACTCTAAAATTTCTCGATTACATTGTGTGGTAAATTACAACATATGGGTACTAGATTCACAACGCCTTGGGAAAGTCTTCCTGCCTTGCCGTCTTATGGTCCACCTGACTGGATGTCCTATCATGTGCACTGGTAAGGGGGAAAGTATTGAATACTCAGTAAGACGGTCTACTCCATCTCACAACCTAGAAATACCTAACTATTCTAAATGCCTACAACCCCACACAGCACCCTTAGCACTACTTGCCAGGTATTGTGTCTCACGGCCAACTCGTCAACTCTTGCCGGGCATCGCTGGCAGTCCATACTCATGCCGGGCATCGTTGGCATCCCATACTCAGCACCAGCAAGCTGGTAACTACATACAACGGATCAGTAAACTGGTATGCCCGGCCTCGCTTACTGCCACTATTCTCTCAGGTCGGCCCGTCGGCGGACCATCAAGTACAGGCACTCTGTCCTATTCTAGCGAACAATTGGACGCTAGGTCTTCGTGCCATCTTTCAGGCCAAACACAAACAAGGCGGAACGCATGCCCATACATGCGCCCTATGCAATATTAAATTTGGTGGCATTGCGAACCTACTATCCTACCGGTTTAACATGTTCTAAACTACTAAACTATCCTAAGGTTCACAATCAAGCTATCTACTCATTTTAATCTTAGAGCATTATACCTTTACGTTCTCAAGCAATAGCCGAAGCATTTCAAACAATACCTTTGCCCCGTATGGTCGGCCCCAGGTAAGCACAGTTATCCCAATATGTTACCCATGACACATCTATGGTCATACGGTGACCATCCCTGCAGAAATACAAACATAAAACTAAGCGTTAATTGTGGAAGACTCAGGGTCCAGCCGTGCCCATCACTAGCCTAAGCGTTCCCGTGGCCTTGCCTCTAACCTTGGAGTCATATGCAGCCGTACGAGTTTGCTAAGCCTCCTTTAGCGCTTCTCTTGTTGGCTTACACCGTCTAGATTCTATATCAGGTTGACTAAGGCAAGCCCGAACAACTAACAAATTGCCCGATCACTACCTGTCTAGCCTACGACATCCTCTAGTAGTCAGCCGAGTCCAACAAGAGAACCATCGAGTATCGTCACTGCCTTGCGGTGGTAACTCTACCATAGCTCTATTTTGTGGTTTAATGATCGGTTAGTATCAGACCATTCAGTCTGGCACGCTAATCCTCATATTTGGCCCACCAGCTCCCTTTTCAGAGTATAGCCGGCCTATGCATGACTCTATCTAACTTCCTAAACTAGATGCGGTGCGAGTCAGAGCTAGGCATGATCCTGCCATGGCACTGCCCGTCTAGCTCTCTCTCCAATCACCGATGCCTTCACCGATGATTAGTGGTTCGTTCATCGCGGACCAACAAGGTATCGTACCGATACACCAAGACCTACGTGAGGCTCACCGATGCTAGTCAGTGATCACATCGCAGACTACCCTTGCGGACTGCTTAGTTATCCCCGATGGCCAGTGGTAGATCGATCGTAGGCCTCCGCGAGGGCCTATCGACGCGTCCCCATGATTCGATCGTAGATACTACCTGATAGCCATTATTGGCACTGTCGGATCGTTAAGTATCCGTACCAATTTCTCACCGATACGTGCATCGAGGAATGATCCGAGGCTCACTCGTCCTGATCATCGATCAGCCTTACTTCTCGCGGTGCCTGGTCAAGGCGTCACCGGGCCCTGTCGAGGCGCCACCATTTCCTCGCATTGATGCCCTCTCGAGGCGTCACCGATGCCCTATCGAGGCGTCCTCAACTTAACTCTAGGACACTCGGTACCCAGTCGTGTTGTCACCGGTATCTGACCGATTGCCAACCCTTGGCGCTACCGAGGCCTACCGTTGGTACCCAGTCGTGTTGTCATCGAGGAACCCCAAGGCCATACCGATGCCAACCCTTGGCTCCACCAACACCACCGGTCGTGTACGGATCACCATCCGCACAAGACCACTACTACTGTATTACTATACTAAACTACTACTATACTACTCTACCCTAGCCCGTACTACCAAGACTACTGCATGAAATCTATAAAGGAGAAGAATAGAAAGGGAGTATTAGGTACGGATCGCGCCTTACCTTATACCGCTGCTCCTTAGGGTGGGGTGCCGAGTTTCTTCTCGAGCTCCTCCTATTCTTTCTCTCCTAAGCGTTTATCATTGGCTCTGGAGAGAAGAGAATGTTTTGGTGTGTAAATAATGAGCTCCCTAGCTCCCTATTTATACTAAACCAAAAACCCTAAGGAGAATATTCACTTTCCTTATTTTTCTCCACCTCCTTACTACATGGGCTGAAAGCCCATTTCTCTTTCCCTCTCCTACACATTTTGCCTTTTCTCCTTTTTGCCCTTACTTTTGCGTTACTGCCTAACAGGTCCTCCACTAGTTTCCTATTTCTACTAACGTCCTACCCTATACCCGGCCTAACCTATACCCGACCTATCCTATACCCGACATATCCTAATACCTTTAGATGTCCTTGTTCTCCACATTTTTCTACCTCCTCTCCTACAAAATCTAGGGTTTCCTTTCCCCTTTTAATTGTAGGAGACCCGTTTACCACTTTGCGGGCTAGTCCATAGGTTTCCATTCCCTAAAGACACTCTACCTCTAAACGACCATTTCTTCACTCCATCAAACCTCCACAAAATTATTCTAAGTTGTTGAAAACTCCATACCCGGATCTGGGATGTTACAATAACCCCTTAGCCTCTTTTTTTAGTTTTTATTAAGTTTTTTAAAAAAAAAAGGTTTTCCCAGTCGCGACTTGCCGCCACCGCGTTCTTCACCTGCCACCACCGTGCTCATGAATTTTCCGGCGACATGATGAAGAATCCGGCCAATCTTCAAACCGTTCTTTGATTCGTTCTCGAGTGATTCAAGGAAAATATTTACTTTTGCTTTGTTCTTCGAGAATCGAACTGTTTGCTGGCTAACATCTTTTGAAGTTGATTAAGTTATGTCGATTGAGTCTTCAAGTGATCCTCTGCCTCTCGCCGATCCGGTGCTTTCTACCGAGCCAACACCTCTTGCTTTAAGTGACCCGACGCCCTCGTCTAGCCGTTCTCTTGGCACTGACCTGGACGCTTCGAGTTCTTATCGTGACGAGCCGTCTAACTAGCCTCATAATGATGAGCCGTTTAGCCGATCTTGTAACAGTGGCTTTCTAAGTGAGAGAACGACTGTGGTTTCAATGGAGTCCGATGGAGAAGGGATCAGCAACGCGAATCATCAAGTGATTGTAGTTCCTAAGTTGCGTGACAAGCCATTCAACGAATTAGTCAATCCGTATGAATTAGTCGATCCATTCGCGGTGAAGAACGAGGAGGGAGATCGCATAGACGAGCCATATCTTTAACAACTCCGGTTAGAAAGACTTGACCAAAGAAGGTCTAAGAGGAGAAGGATTCAACCCGACCCACCGAGCTTGTCGTCGTCTACATTAGATTCGTTAAGGGATCTCCGCGAATACTTTATGACTCCGGAAGAGATAGACTTGATTGTTCCGGCTAAGCACGAGCGAGCTGACCGTCCTCCCCCAGCGACTCTCACTCTTTATGAGAACCATTTATACCATTTTCTCCTTTGGTTTCCAACCCTAAGTTGTTGTTACGTTTTCGGGGGAAACATCGGTTGTTCGTCTCTCAAGTTAACCTTAGAGGGATTCGTCACATAGTCGGCATTTTTGTGAGAAGTTTGGAGTGTAACTTACCCGTCGGACATAGCGATCTACTTGGGTATCTTGAGATTCGTCGGAAAAAAGGGGAAGACGTTGATGGCAAGCCAAAGTATAATGTTTCTAACAAGGCGAGCCAAGGAATTATCCGCGGTTTTCTGAGTAAAGTTCATTATTGGAGAGAAAGTTTTTTCTTCGTGCCAATTTTGGCTGCAAAGGTTGGCAAGGAAAACATTGAGATTATGCGGTCCGAATGGGGAACCCTCGGTAGATGCCGACCCGTAGCTAGTCTTATGCTATGGCTCGGATCTGCTTTCATTCTTTTTTTCTTATACTTGGTATATTTTTCGATTGCTAACCCTTTTATGTCTCGTAGTTCGTCAAACCGTTCGTGAGAAGTCAAGCGAATTGTCTGCCATCCGTGAGCAGTTGACGACCCACAAGTGTGATTGGAAGAGTTTCAATCCCCGACGGATCCGGAGAGCACTTGCCCTTTCAGTTAACCATCTTACTGATTCCTTCTCGTCTTCGACTTCTTCAAATATGGCTTCTAGAACAACACTTAGGAAGCAGATGGCCGAGAAGAAGGCGAGAGAGACTGAGGCAAACAAGCCTAATGCGACTGAGCCGCTGATCGAGCCAAGAGTTCCTACGATTCAGGCAGCCAAAGAATCTGCCCTCCGATCCAATGGTTCGACTCCAACGACTGGTCGTTCTCGCAAAGGGAGAGATTCGCGGGAGATCGTTTAGGTAGAAGCTCGTCCGTCCGACTCATCTTTTGCTCACCATGAAAAGAAAGGTGGAGAAGACAGAGCGAATAAGAAGCGAGTGTTTTCGGCGGTAGAGAAAGGGAAAGGTCCAGCAGATGAGATGAGTGGAAAGAAGCCACGCCATGACAATTCGTTGTTGTCCCCTGGCGCGCCGATTCCTCCCGTTTTGGCTCTTATGGATTCTGAAGATATTACCGATTTTCTCAAGTCTCCTTCCGCCGCGGTTGCTTTTCTCTCCATAGTGATTTTCTGTGACTTTCCTCCTTTGAATGCCTCGCAGAGAGGTTCGGAGTTTGGCGAGGCGGCACTGCTTATTCTGAAGGTAATGGTCTACTATCTATTTTTCTTGTGGCGTTTGTTTTTGGTGATCAATACTTTTGCTTCATTGTTTGTTGACAAGTTGGTTGAAACCTTGAAGAAGGAACTAACGACCACCACCATCCCTGCCGATACCCGTGAGCTTTTACAGACAAAGCTGAAACTACACAAAACAGTATACTTTTAAAGAGTTTTCCTTCATATGTGAGAATACCTGATGGGTACGGCCGGTTTCCAGTCGCCACTCAACCAGCGCAGAGGCGCCTCCTGCGAGTGTTTCAATTACCTTATACCTACAGAGAACATAAAAGAGAAATGTATTATGATATCAGTTAACTACTCTTAAAGAGATTTTCTAGATGAGAATTTGGAAGAATATATGCAGTGTTTTGTAAAAGACTGCTCATAATCACCTACTAGCAGCATGACGGGCCCTTCTGCGGCTTAATGATCCAGGTATAGCAGCCATACGTATCCGATTATTCGAATCACGACCAATCGGTACCTCAATGAAGATGGAATAGTGCTTGATGAAAGCTTCCGATAGCTATTTGAAAGTATTGATGGAGTTTCTTTCGAGTCCTTTAAACCATTGGAGAGCTGGCCCCTTGAGATTTTCCACAAACAGTAGACATTGTCCGACGTCCATCTCTCGTTCGTTGAAATTTGCTCTGGTCATTGCCACATTGAATTCGTTGAAGTGGTCAGCTGGATATTTGGTTCCGTCGTAGCTCGGTACTCTAATCTTGCATGGGTCCGATACTCGTGCTTTGGTGATGCGCGCCGAGAATGGAGTGTGCTGAGCTTGTTCAAGGATCAAGTCGAGTTCTAGTGCCTTGCTAGTGGCATGATGCATCCACGAGCGGATAGTCTTCAACTTGGCAGCAGTCTTGCTTAACGAGGCTCGAAACTCGGCCATCTCGTCCTACTGGGCTTGGACGACAACTCGCTTTTCTGCGGTGGCCTCCGCCAACTCAACCTATTCGATATTTTCTTCTTCTTCTTCAATACGTCTGGCGCGTTCAGATTTTTTTTTATTGTTGGATCGTCTTCTGTCGGTCGGCGCACTTTGCTCTCACTGGTGCTTGTCGCGCTGCTTCCTCTTCTAGGACCTCGGCGTTGTTTACGTCTCGCCCAGCGAGGCTATCGTCACCGAAAGCAGGGAACGCTTGTGAGGCTGCTTGCCGAGGATCATTGTTCTTTCCTCTGGCCGATGTTTGCCGAGCTTTCTCTGGCTCAGTAAGTTCAGTATCGGGTATGACTTGTCTGGCGAGTTCTTCGTCGTCGTTGTCGACTTCTATTGGTTCGTCACCAATTTAGGCCTTCTCGCAGCGCGACTTTCGTCCTTCGCGGCAGTGGATGGATGTTGCTGCCTAGGTCGACTCGATGACCCTACTGGTGTTGTGAAATTAAGCGCCATTGGGTCAAGCAGTGCCACTGGCTTCCTGAACAGACCTGGCTCGAGGGTCCGTGCGCGGACGTCTGCTCCTATGGATATGAGCTCGTCGGTTATCATCCCATTGGTTTTGTTCTATAGTTCGGCACTCTCCAGTAAGGCGTCTAGTGTCGTGCTCATTTTTTACAGCAGCTCAGGAATAAGCGAGGTTGCTCTCGGCGCTTCTTTCGACTTCTCGCCAGATGGATTAACGCGGGCGGTTTCATCCTCGCGGGTGCTTCCGTCAGTCTGGATCTCCCCGTCTTCCAGATCTCTTAGCTTGGCGTCTTTCAGATCAACGATACGTCGTTCGTCAGTCATCGTGTCTGGATCTCTTCGCGGTGTTTCTTCGGAGTAAGAAGCTTTCAACCCTCCTTCTAGCGCCTCGTACAGATCGGCTTGCTAGTCGATCCATCAAGCTTCTCCTTCCAAACTTGCTTCAAGACCTGGATTCACACAACGCATCATCATTCTCTAAGTCTCCAAGTGTGCAAGTAATCATAAACTTTTCGGGGTTAAACTTCTTCTTAAGGGTCCTTGGTTTATCCCTTTCTCCTTTAACTTGGTACTTCATCATAACTTCTCTAACCTTTCGTTGGTTAGCTATCACATCCGTTATGAGATCCCACTCTTTAGCGATTCTCTTGTAGTCATCTTCCTTTTGAAACTTAATCCCAATATCCTCAATGGCCTTCTTGTAACTAGCCAAGATCTTCTTAACCGCCTTAGTGAAATCCGGTTTTTCTTCACAATCACACTCATCTCTTGTGGAGGCTTTAATAGATTAACCAATTCCTCCAAGTAGAGCTCATCTTCTTCATAATCTTCTTTAGTCAAAGGTCCATACCTTGAATGCTATCCCTTATCTTCTTCTAGGATCACCACATTGCAAATGTTGCTTCTACGATTAGACTCGGGTTTACCCGGTAGAACACCGCTTGGCGCCTTTGAGCTAGAAGCGAATTGTGCTAGTTGCACATAAATAGTCTTCACATGAGAAGCTAAGATTGTAATCTTGTCATCCAATTCTTAATACATCCCATCAATCCTAGAGTTTACCTCATGGAACCTCTTTGCAATATCCGCATTACTCTTGATTTGTCCATCTAAAACCCGTTGAACCAACACCTTAAGGTCTTGGTCTTGAGAAGCATGTTGAGTAGAGGTAGTGGCTTGATTGGTAGGAGCAACTTGATTAGAGAGGAATTGTTGCTTAAGAACAAAAGCTTGATGTGGTACAAATCCTTGAACTTGTTGGAGAATGAAAGCTTGATGCTTAGGTGGATAGACTTGGTCTTCGGGATTCTCCACATTAGTGCTTCTATAGGACAAGCTGGGATGAGACCTATTGTTAGGATTGAAACCCTTTTGATAATACCCTTGACCTTGAATTTCCATCGAAATCTCCAACATAGTGGACTTGTTTCATACTAGCTAGGATGAGCTTTTCTAGCTTATCACTCATCTCCTTGATCCTTTGATCTTTACTCTTGAGCTCACTCTTAGGCTCCTTGTATGATCTATCATATTCTCTATTGTAGCTTTAATTGCTTTGAGCTAGATTCTCAATGAGCTCTTCTCCTTT